>BPVZ01000088.1:403527-428187 GCA_020521535.1 Rubroshorea leprosula
AAGAAAAGAGGAAGAAGAATAAAAGGAAGAGAGAAGGAAGAGAGGAAATAAGAAAGATGAGGAAGAGAGAAAGAAAGTAGTGAGGAAAAACAGAAAAGGACGAGAGGAAGAAGAGAAAACAAAGAGAGGAAGAAAAGAAATCAGAAAAATGATGAAAGGGTTAGGAGGGATGCTGTTAATATATAGCATTTATACGGATTGATATTAGTTCGAAACTAAATAAATGAGCGCCAACTCGACCACCAATAAAATTGTTGGCAAAATTTTGGCGATATAAATTTACGGACCGAAATCGGTCTGAATATATAATACTACACCAAAAAGCAATTGAATGATCAGAATTGGCTATATTCGAACCAATTACAATCCGTATAAACATTCGGACTGTTATTGGTCTGAATATGTGTCTAGAATCTAGAAACTACTCTTTTAACATTTTTTTATTCTTTTCATTTAAAAACATCACCACTCTCCCGTGTTTCGATATTCGGACCAATGACGGTTTGAATATCATGTACGGACCATCATTGTCCAAATATGTGTCTAGAATCTAGAAGTTTCTCCTCTTACACTTTTTTTTTTATTTTTTTTCGTTTAAGGACATCACCATTAGCCTATGCTCGATATTCAGACCAATGATGGTCCATATATTATATTCGGACTATAATCGATCCGAATATGTGTCTAGAATCTAGAGACTTCTCCTCTTACACTTTTTTATTCTTTTCGTTTAAGGACATCACCATTAGCTCGTGCCTTGATATTTGAACCACTGATGGTCCGTATATTATATTTGGATCATCATCAGTCTGGATATGTGTCTAAAATCTAGAAGCTTCTCCTATTACTCTTTTTTATTCTTCTCGTTTAAGGACATCACCACCCTCTCGTGCCTGGATTCCATTCTTATGAAAGCCAATTGCGTGCACATCAACACAATGGTCACCCTTAACCCCGAAAGCATCGATTGCCAACCTGAAATTGCCTAATGATGGCGTGGAGTCACATCATTTCAAAATCACAAATGTGTAGATGCATGGTTATTAACTTTAAGTTTGGGTCGTGTCATTGTGAAAATGAAAATGTGGAGGCTTGAAATTATTCAATTAAAGTTAGCTTCTTTGGCACATAAGCATTTGAAATCTTGCGGCTCAAATGAGAGTGGAATGAATTAGGTGCAAGATAAGGCATCAGGTAAGACAAGTGGATTCTAGACACATATTCGGACCAATGATGGTTCGTATATGATATTTGGACTGTCATTAGTTCGAAAATGTGTCTAGAATCTATAAGCCCCTCCTCCTCTTACACTTTTTTTTTTTTTTTTGGTTTAAGGACATTGCCAATATTCAGACCAATGATAGTCCATTTATGATATCAGAACTGTCATTGGTCTGGATATATGTCCAGAATCTAGAAGCTTCTCCTTTTATACTTTTTTATTCTTTTCATTTAAGGACATTACCACAAGCTTGTGCCCTGATATTTGGACCAATGACAATCCATATATTATATTTGGATTGTCATCGATTCGAATATGTGTCTAGAATCTAGAAGCTTCTCTTCTTACACTTTTTTATTCTTTTCATTTAAGGACATCACCACCCTCCCATGCCTTGATTCCGTTCCTACGAAAGCTGATTCCATGCACATCAGCATAATAGTCACTCCAACCCTAAAACCATCGATTGCCAACCTAAAATTGTCTAATGATGGCATGGAGTCACGTCATTGCAAATCACAAATTTGTAGATGCATGGCTATTAACTTTAAGGTTGAGTTGTGTCATTGCAAAGATGCAAACATAAAGCCTTGAAATTATTCAATTAAAGTTAGCCTCTTTAGCACGCAAGCATTTGGAATCTTGTGGCTCAAACGAGAGAGGAATGAATCGGGCGTAAGATAAGGCGTCAAGTGAGAGAAGTGGATTCTAGACACATATTCGGACCGTTATTGGTTCGAATATGTGTCCAGAATCTATAAGCTCCTCCTCTTACACTTTTTCATTTTTTTCATTTAAGGACATCATCACCCTCTTGTGCTTTGATATTCGGACCAATGAGGTTCGTATATGATATTCAAACCATCATTGGTCTGGATATGTGTCTAGAATCTAGAAGCTTCTCCTCTTACACTTTTTTATTTTTTTCGTTTAAAGACATTACCACCCTTTTGTGCCTTGATTCCGTTCCTACGAAAGTTAATTGTGTGCATATCAGCACTACAGTCATCCCCAACCCCAAAACCATTGGTTGCCAACCTAAAATTGTCTACCGATGGCGTGGAGTCACATCATTACAAAATTGCGAATGCGTTGATGCCTGGTTATTAACTTTAAGGTTGAGACGTGTCATTGCGAAGACGCAAATGAAGAGATGCAAATGTGGAGGCTTAAAATTATTCAATTAAAGTTAGCCTCTTTGACTCGTAAGCATTCGAAATCCTGTGGCTTAAACGAAAGGTGATTGAATCAGGCGTAAGATAAGGCATTAGGTGAGAGAAGTGGATTCTAGACACTTATTCGAACCAATGACAATCCGTATATGATATTGGGACCGTTATTGGTCTAGATATGTTTCCATAATCTAGAAACTCCTCCTTTTACACTTTTTTTATTTTTTTTTTCTTTTAAGGACATCACCATCCTCTTGTGCCCTGATATTCAAACCAATGATGTGATATTTGGATTGTTATTGATCCGGATATGTATCCAGAATTTATAAGCTTCCCTTCTTACACTTTTTTATTTTTTTCATTTAAGGACATACCACCCTCTTGTGCCTCGATATTTGGACCAATGATAGTTCATATGTGATATTTGAATTGTCCTTCGTCTGAATATACGTCCAAAATCTAGAAAATTCTCCTTTTACACTTTTTTATTTTTGTCATTTAAGGACATCACCACTCTCCCGTGCCTCGATTCCTTTTCTACGAAAGCCAATTGCGTGCACATCTGCATTATAGTCACCCCCAACCCCGAAACTATCGGTTGCCAACCTAAAATTGTTTAATGATGGTGTGGGGTTACATTGTTGCAAAATAAATAATGTGTAGATGCATGGTTTTTAATGTTAAGGTTGGGTTGTGTCGTTACGAAGCCATAAACGTGGAGGCTTGAAAATATTTGGATAAGGTTAACCTCTTTGGTATGCAAGCATTCGGAATCCTATGACTAAAATGAGAGCAAAATGAATCAGGTGCGGGATAAGGTGTCGAGTGAAAGAAGTGGATTTTGGACACACATTCAGACCAATGACGGTCCGTATATAATATTCGAACTGTCTTTGGTTCTAATATGTGTCCAAAATCTTCTCTTACACCTTTTTTTTTTGGTCTAAGAACGTTCTTAATTATATTTATTTTTTGTATTAAAATTAATTTATTAATTACTATAATAATATTTTCTATATTGTGTGTTGTTTTGTTAAAATTTTGTTTATATTTTCTACTTTATCTTTATAAAATTTTATTTGTTTTATATTAGTTGTTAATTTTAATTTATTAAATACTTTAATTAGATATTTAACCATAAATAATATAATTATGTTAATTCTATTTGAACAGCTGCAATAGTAACTTTTGGGGGAGGGGAAGTGGACTTAAGGATATAAGGACTGTTCTCAACCCATATATGATGTTTGGACCATTAACGGTCCATATATATCGGTCCGTATATCATAAATCCAACCATGCAATTCTTTCCATTTAATTGGGGTTAATCGATATTTGTTATATGAACTGTTAACGATCCATATAACATATAAGGACCGTTAATGGTCTGCATATGATAAATCCAACCACATGGAATTCTTACCATTTTACTAGAAAGATTTAATCGATATTTAAAATGAAAATAATGTGTTAACTATTGACAGTGTGAAAATATTCTAACATAATTTATGATATTTATCATACAAAATAAAAGGAAATTTTGTTCATTCAGTACAAATAAATAAGTCTCTAATGTCTACTATAAATATAAACTAAATACAAATGTCTAATGTAAATATAAAAGGCCTAAATATCCCATGGTGTTCGAGGGGTAACGGTGCCATTAGTATTCGCTGGGGTTATCCCTAAATGCTAGTTAAGTTGCTACATCTGTGTAGCAAGGGTCAACTGTGATGAACGTAGGCTCTCATTATCTATCATAAAGGTGCTCTATGATTGTTGAAGGCTCTCATTATCTACCCTCAATCTTGGATAGTCTGCTCTAATTCCTTAACCCTACTAGATTGTCCTATGATAGGTGGGCTGAATGGTTCCCGTTTGGATGTGCTCACAACTACATCTTGTGGATGTGTATAAACGTCTAGACCTTTCAGCCATCCTTTATTGACCCCACCAGTTGCCCTAACTAATAACTCACCATAGGCTATTGTAGGGTCAAAACTTTCTTCCTCTTGCGTAGCAGCATATTCAGCTGTCTTTTTTTTTCTAAAATCATATAAGATAAAATAAAATGTGTTTAAAATCAAATTGAAATTTAAAATATCATGTCACGCCCCAAAACTAGGAGCGAAACGGACGCTGTGCACTCGTGAACGGGTCTCACAAATGCACAAGGCTCGAAACCTACGGTGTTCATAATTACCAATTTACATAACTTAAATCTAAAAACTCGGTTAATATCTAACTTTCAATTACCAAAAATTTACTAGTCAAGATGTACAAAAGTTTATAAGACAATCATGGCTATAACCAAGGGAAACTCAATATACAAAAAAAAATGATTTATCATTTCTCATCTATGTCAAGCATGTGTGGCTAACGGCCTAAGTCCAAAAAGGATCTACGTCCAAAATGCTGACTGGCCTTCTAGCTCACCGCTCCCCTTGGTTAACCGTGCTTCGAGTCTCACTTCCTGAAATGGTGGATAAGGAAAACTATGAGATAAGATATTTCAATAAGTAAAAATATGGATAGCACGTGAGTAAAATTTAAGCACGCCTGATAAATAATTGAACATAACAAAGCATTCAATGATAAACCATTAACGCAGAATAAGATTCAGTAGTAGTCTCTGCTATAAGTCATGGCCAGTGTTTAACAAACTCCCACTGATAGGCGTCAGTAATAACCAATGTATTATTCCATTGACAGGATTACAGAATGAACTGGCCCTATTGGTATACATGTCGACATGTGCTAGCAATTGCAAACTACCACTAGCGGGCGTCAGTAATCATGACTATATTAGAGACAAAACCATGCAAGATTTATAAGAAAAAAAAATCCGTAATTCACAATCAATCTCAAATTCCAAGAATAAAACGGAAAAATTCCATTTGGGCATGGATTTAACAGTAAAATCATAATTTACAAATAATTTCCAAATCATCAAGGCAGTTAAGTAAACTCCAAGTTGGCATGCTCCACTCAATGAAAAGGATAATAATTTCATTTCAAACCAATCATACTCAGGTGTTAATAAAATCAATTTAAACCTTGCTACCATCTCAAAAGCAATTTAAAATATGCTTTTACTTTAAAATCAAAAGGCGTGACCATAATTTACTTACCTCAATCGCATAACATAGAAAACTCACTCCAAGTGCTAGGGTGACAAAATAATCAAGAACCTAACCAAAATATTCCAGAATTAATAACCATATGACCTGACATCTCAATTTTATTCTCAATATAAACTAAACATTTAAACCGTCCTATTGTTGTCGGCCATTAATCCAATAAAGAAATCTTATTTATTTATTTCCTTATTTTTCTTCCATTTGAAATTTGAGCACAAAATCAGATTGTGCATTTATATATATGTACATAAACACACATATACAAAATTCTCCAATTTCATGGACAACATGGAGGAATCGACTTTGGCAAAACAATAGCTAATTCACGGGATTTTTCTCTAGAACCTCACAGCAGCCAAGTAATACCCAATCACATAAATTCTACATGAATTAAGATTAAATTTTGTTATAATTGCTACCGAAATTCATCCCCTATTTCAGCAAAAATTCGGACAGTGCAGGGGTAGCAATTAATGGATAAATTCAGCACTAATGGGTAATTTTGGACTTAGAGGGAGCTGTCACATATCAGAAATTCCGCAAGCAGAATCGGAGCTTGTAGGTTGGGGAAGCCGGCTGGAAGTGAAGAAGAACTTAGAGTAAACCCAAGCCAAATCAAGGGAAAACAGAGGAATTGGTGGCTATTTCCTTACCAGAAACTTGAGAAATTCACACCCACATAGCCAAGAGTAGTGGACGGAGGGGAAGGAACAGAGCAAACTTGAAATTTTCTGCAGGGGAAAGATTTCTAAGTTCTAAATCTTGTTCTTGAACAAGAAAAGAAGGGAAAAATCTAGCTTTTACCGTTTCTCAAGAGGGTGGGTGTGTTCGTAGCTTGGGGTTCTTGTTCGGCTGCAGGGGAGAAGAAGAAGAGCAGAATCGCGCGGTTGAGGAAGAAAGAAAGAAGAAAAACAATTAGCCGATCCTTATCCAATTTCTTTTCTCTTTAAGTCCCTCAAATTTGAAAATTTTATGATTAAGCTCAACAATATTATTTTCTCACAATTAGGTCCCTAGCTCACACTTAATTGTTCTAGAAATTTTTGGGGTATTACATTCACCCCTCATAAAAAGGAGTTTAGTCCCCTAAACTCATACCTCAATCTTGGAAGAGGTGCGGATGTTCTTGCCTCATCTTGGATTCCAACTCCCAAGTAGCTTTTTCAACTGAATGGTTATCCCAGAGGACCTTAACAAAACGAATAGTCCTTCTCTGCATTACCCTCTCTTTGAAATCTAAAATATAGATCGAGTGCTCATCATAAGTGAGATCTTCTCGAAGCTGAATGGGTTCGGGGTCAATGAAGTGGTTCGGGTTGGGAATATACTTCCGAAGTAAAGACACATGGAACACATAATGAACACCCGCTAAATTTCCAGGCAACTCCAATCGGTAAGCTACCTCGCCAACCCTTTCCAGATAGGATATGGTCCAATATACCTCAGACTCAATATTCCCCGGATGCCAAACTTGAGGACACCTCAAGTGGGTGACACCTTCAAAAATACATGGTCACCGACTTCAAACTCAAGGTCTCGTCTCCTTTTATTCGCACAGCTTTTCTACCTACTCTGTGCAGCATGAAGGCGTTCCTTGATCAATTGCACAATCTCAGAAGACTATTGCACTAATTCTGGGCCCAGAATGCTTCTCTTGCCTACCTCTGCCCAACAAACAGGTGATCTACACCTTCGACCATACAAAACCTCAAACGGTGCCATGCGGATGCTGGACTGGTAACTATTATTATAGGCAAATTCAGCCATAGATAAGTGTTGATCCCATGAACCCTTCCAATCTAGAACGCAAGCCCTCAACATGTCCTCAAGTATCTGAATAGTTTTCTCAGATTGCTTGTAAGTTTGAGGATGGAAGGCCGTGCTGAAATTTAATTGAGTACCAAGTGCCTGCTGCAAGCTTGTCCAGAAATGAGATAACAATCTTGTATCTCTATCTAACACAATAGACACAGGGACTCCATGCAGCCTGACTATCTCATTCATGTACATATTGGCAAGCTTCTCAATGGATGCACTAGTTTAGTAAGGTAAGAAATGTGCTGACTTGGTCAATTGATCAACGATGACCTAGATGGAATCATTTCCCTTTAAGGTTCACGATAAACCCATCACAAAGTCCATGGTGATATTCTCCCACTTCCATTGGGGAATAGGTAATAGCTGTAGCTTCCCAGGAAGTCTTTGGTGTTCAGCCTTGACTTTCTAGCAAGTCAGGCATTATGAGACAAATCTAGCTATCTCCCTTTTCATATCCCGCCACCAAAATGTACCACGCAAGTCACGATACATCTTGGTGCTACTTGGGTGAACTGTGTAACTAGTATTATGGGCATCTCCCATAATCTCACGCCTTAAAGCATGATCTCTTGGTACACACAACCTATCACCAAACCACAGAGTCTCATCGTTAGAAACTCTGAATTCTTGCATGTGGGGTTCCCTCGTCTTTACTTTTTCCTTCAACCTTTGCAAGAAAGGATCTTTTTGTTGGGCAACTTTAATTCAATCAATTAATGCCAGTTGTGCACTGAGAGTAGTTAGATAAGTTGTAGTACTGTCCACTCTCAACTCCACATCTAGTTTCACAAGATCCTTAAGTAATTCCTTTTGTGTGGCAAGGATGCTAGAGGCAGTGCCAGAGGACTTCCTACTCAACGCATTTGCTACTTTGTTGGCTTTGCCTGGATGGTAGCTAATGGTCAAGTCATAATCTTTCAAAAGTTCAAGCCATTGCCTCTACCTCATGTTAAGCTACTTTTGAGTGAAAATATACTTGAGACTCTTGTGATCGGTGAAAATTTCACAGGTCTCACAGTATAGATAATGCCTCCACATCTTGAGTGCAAATACTACAGCTGTCAACTCTAGATCATGGGTAGGGTAATTTTCTTCATAAGGCTTTAACTGCCGTGAAGCATATGTAATAACCCTATCTTTCTGCATCAAGACACATCCCAAACCCTTTTTAGAGGCATCACTATATATAGTGAATCTTTCCCCATTGATGGGAAGTGCGAGTACAGAAGTAGTGACTAGTTTCTCTTTAAGGGTCAAAAAGCTTTTCTCACACTTTGGAGTCCACTCAAATTTGGTGTCTTTCCTGATCAGACGGGTCAGTGGCAAAGCAATTCTAGAGAAATCCCCCACAAATCAGTGGTAATAACCAGCCAATTCTAGAAAACTACGGACTTCTACAACACTATTTGGCCTATTCCAATCCACCACGGCCTCAATCTTCTGGGGGTCAACGAAGATTCCATCCTTAGTCACAACGTGACCTAGGAATGCAACATTATCTAGCCAAAATTCACACTTCTTAAATTTAGCAAACAGCCTCTCACTTCTTAATGTCTCGAGAACTATCCTTAAGTGCTTTTCATGAAGAGCATGGCTAGAAGAGTAAATCAAAATGTCGTCAATAAAGACAACCACAAACTTATCTAGGTACTTGCTAAATACCCGATTCATCAAATCCATAAATCTTACAGAAGCATTAGTTAAGCCAAAAGGCATAACCAAGAATTCATAGTGACCATAGCGGGTACGGAAGGCAGTCTTTGGCACATCATCAGGTTTAATCTTCAACTGATGGTAGCCAAATCGCAGATCAATCTTAGAAAACACTTGGGCACCCTTAAGTTGATCAAACAAGTCATTAATTCTAGGAAGTGGATATCGGTTCTTCATAGTCACCTTATTCAGTTCTCGATAATCTATGCACAGTCTCATGCTCCCATCCTTCTTTTAACAAACAACGTTGGAGCTCCCCAAGGTGACACACTAGGTTGTATAAACCCTTTCTCAAGGAGTTCCTCCAGTTGGACCTTTAACTCCTTCAACTCCGCGAGGGCCATACGGTACGGGGCTTTGGAAATAGGTCTGGTGCCAAGAACAAGATCAATAGCAAATTCAATCTCCTTATTTAGAGGTGAACCTGAGAGATCCTCCGGAAATACATCCGGAAACTCACATAGCACAGGGATGTCTTCTAGTCTCAACGTCACACTACTAGCATCAGCGACAGAAACTAAGAAACCCTGTCAACCATTTATAAGATATTTTTGAGCCTACAAGGCCGATATCAGCATGGGTGGAGCAAAGGAACCACTGCCTTGGAAACTAAATTTTGGCTTCCCAGGAATATTAAAAATTACCCATTTACGGTTGCAGTCTATAGAGGCAAAATATTTTGATAGCCAATTCCTCCCCAAAATGATGTCAAAATCAAAGATATCTAAAACAAACAGGCTAGCACTCAATTGTCTACCATCAATATAAATATCTACAATCCTACACACATCTCTAGTAGTTATCACCCCTCCTAAAGGGGTGTCCACATGCAGTTCAAAATTGGAGATATCAATAGGTAAGGCTCATTTCAAAGCATAAGATCGAGCTACAAAAGAATGTGATGCACTTGAATCAAATAAAACATGTGCATAATCAGAATTGATAGGTAAAGTACCCGTGATTACGTCGGTAGCTGCAGCTTCCTTGTGAGTCATCACGTGCACTCTCGCCTGTTGGGCTCTTGTCATAACCCTGACATTCTGTTTTTGTGCCCCCTGATTAGTAGAACCCTGCTGAGATATAGATTGAGTACTCTGAGCTCTGGGGTTCGGCTGCGGGCAATTAGCAACTCGATGTCCCTGCTTGCCACATTTGAACCAAGCCCCAGTAGTAACGTAACACTAGTCGCGGGTGTGCTCAACTATTCCACAAGTGGGGTAAATAGGTGGAGCAGGATGAGTACGTTGGGCTGCTGATGCTTGACCCACAGTCTTGGCAACCCTTAGCTCTTTAGAACCCTTACCAGTATCAGACTTAGGTGGTGCAGGGATAAAGGGTCTATGACTCCCATCGAATTTTCTCTTCCCAAGGGATGACCCAACCTTTTGTGAATTTGGTGTCTTGACTTTAGCCATAGCCTTCTCTTGATTTATGGCTCTGTCCGCCACCTCTCTATAAGTGGCGGGTTTGAATTGATTCACCGCCAGATAAATGTTAGGATTCAAGCCCCATAAAAATCTATCAACTTTGGCTTGCGCATCCCCGACTTGACTACCCACAAAAGGTAGATAACGGTCAAACTCCTTGTATTGTTCAACAGTATGTGACCCTTGTTTAAGATCTGCAAATTCCCTTTGCAGTTGACGTCTTTTGCTATATGGTATGTATTCTTGCATGAACACCTTTTTAAAACCATCCCAAGTGCTCAATTCAGACTCTCCTTGGTGTAGCTTCAAGTAACTCTCCCACCAAGTCAATGCTTCACCCATAAGCATATAACTGCCCACATTGATCTTAAGGTCATCAGAAATCTTCAGTAGGCGAAATCCCTTCTCCACCTCGGTAATCCATGACCCTACCTGCTCAAAACCCGCGGTACCATCAAATTTCTTGGTCACCACCTTCTGGAATTCTGTATAGATCTTCCAGCTAGGCACAGCATGAGCAGAAGTGTAATACCCCAAAAAAAAAAAAATTTCAAGAACATTAAAGTTGAGTTAGGGACTTAATGGTGAGGAAACGTTATTAATGGACCTAATAGTCAAAAT
Organism: Rubroshorea leprosula; assembly: GCA_020521535.1. Classification (NCBI taxonomy): domain Eukaryota; kingdom Viridiplantae; phylum Streptophyta; class Magnoliopsida; order Malvales; family Dipterocarpaceae; genus Rubroshorea; species Rubroshorea leprosula. The sequence goes on from BPVZ01000088.1 coordinate 414,641, forward strand.
TTCAAATTCCAAAGGGTTTAAAAGATTTTTGGGGATAAGGCCGGCTGACTTTCCTTTTTTTTTTCTTTTTTTCTTTCTTTCTTTCTTCCCCAGCCATTTTCGCGTGTTTGCTCTGCCTTTTTTTCTCCTCTGTAGCCGGAAGTGAGCCCAGCCATTTCCGACGCCTCCACCTGGAAAATTGGTAAGAGAACTTGATGATTTTTGTTCTCCTCTTGTTCAAGAACAAGTCTAGGACTTAGAAATCTTCCCCCCTTGTAGAAAATTCCAAATCTTACTGCCTTCATGCTCCCCTGCCGCCGACTTCAGCTTATGTGGGTGTGAATTTTCAATTTTTTTTTTTTTTTGGTATGAATCAGCCATGAATTCATCTCTTTTCACTTGATTTGGTTTGGGTTCACTCCAATTGTTCTTATTCTTTCCAATTTTGTGTTAGCTCTTCTTCAATTCCCGCCAACCGTTGAACCTGCCAGGCTCGGTTTTGCTTGCTAGAAATTTCTTGTATGAGACAGCTTTTAAAGCTGAATTTTAAACCATTTAATTGCTGCCTTGTTGAGTTTAATTGGTTGTATGGGTGCCCTTATGTTCGAAAATTCTATTGAAATAGTGAGCATTCCGACAACTTGAGAATGAGTTTGGTTGTTGGTTTATGTAGGAAATTGATGGGTGTGGCTGTTGTGGTGATATCCGAAAGAAAAAGGGAAAAATGGAAAAAAAACCCTTGTTCCCCATTGTGTCCGTGAGTTGGGGAAGCTATATATAGGTGTATTTATTTGTGTATATATATATACCCAATCCTGGTTAATGCTCAAATTCGAAAGGAAGAAAAATAAGATAAAATAAATAAATAAAAATTTCTTTATAGATATTAATTCGAAAATATTGTGATTAGGTCCTTGATCGTCCTGTGACCTTAGCACTTGGTTAAGCCTTCTGTCCTGTGCAATTAAGGTAAGTAAATTATGGTAATGCCCTTAAATTTTAAAGCATATTTTAACTTGTTTTTGAGATGGTGGTAAGGTTTAAATGGGTTTATTTTCATTTGAGTATGATTAAAATGGAAATTGAACTTTTATTATTTTCCTTATTTTCTAGAATTGAGCATGCCCATATGAGATTCTTTTAGTTAATTCTTGAAAGCGAGAACGATTGTGAATCGTGTTTTTTTTTTTTTTTTCTGTAAATCTTGCTTGGTTTTGTCTCCGATATGATCATGTTATTTGTGTGCCAGCTAGTGGGAGGTTTATAAACACTAGCACATGTCGACATGTGTACTAATAAAACTGGTTCGCTCGTGTTATCCTACTAATGGGATTATACACTAGTAATCATGTGCCTGCCAGTGGGAGGTTTATAACACTGGTCATGACTAATAGAGAAGACCACTATTTAATTTTATTCTGCATTAACGGTTTGTTATTGAGATGCTCTGTTTATGTTGAAACTGTTTAATTGGCATGCTTTAAATTTTGATCCCGAGCATCCGTATTTACTTACTAAGATATTTTATCTCATAGTTTTCCTTGTCCACCATTTCAGGTAGTGAGACCTAACACATGGGGAGCCTGGGGGAGTGACGAGCTAGATGGCTAGGCATTATTTGGACTTAGGTTTTTGTAGCTAGGCCGCTAGTCACCCATGCTGACTTAGAAATTTTTGTGTGCAGAACTCCTTTAGTATAGTAATGACTATATAAATGAAGTTATAAATCCTTGTATATTTCGACTAGTAAATATTTAGAAAAAAAAAAGAGAAATTAGATATTACCGGAGTTTCTAAATCTGAATTATCTGAACTAGTAATTATGAACTCAGTAAGTTTCGAGTCTTGTGCATTATGGGATCCATTCCTAAGTGCACGGCATTTGTTTCGCTCTTGGTTTTGGGGTGTGACAAGAAGATATAAGAGCAGGTGAAATAGGAGCAGGGGCCGTAGGAGTGGAAACCACTAGGGATGGAGGTGGCACACTCGCGGCAAAAGATGCTTGGCATTTCATCTCTGCCATAAATTTCTGAAAAAAAGTGGCCATTTGAGGGTTACTCATCCCTCCCTCTTGAGGAGCAGCTTGGGCAGAGGGGCTAGCAGCTGGGATTGGAGGAATGCCTTGATCCTTATGGCCACCCCTCGGGCGCCTACGTCATTTTGGAGCCATCTATAACCACTTAGAAGGTTCATAGACTATTAATCAAGTGCCTCAAATTAGAATTTCCCGGCAAGTTTCCACTTCTGGGACCAAAAACCTAATAATTATAATCCAACACACATTAAAGAAAGAATCAAACAAGTGCCCTTAATCAACCCCACTCTCATGCCTCACCACATTCCTATAATCCATTGGCTAGCCAAGTTCTAAACAAATCCTAGGTATTTAATTTAAACCTAGGCTTTGATACCACATAATCTGTCACACCCCAAAACCAGGAGAGAAACAGACGCCGTGCACTCGTGAACGGGTCCCGCAAAAGCACAAGGCTCAGAACCTACGGTGTTCATAATCACCAATTTACATAACTTAAATCTAAAAACTCAGTTAATATCTAACTTTCAATTACTAAAAATTTACTAGTCAAGATGTACAAAAGTTTATAAGACAGTCATGGCTATAACTAAGGGAAACTCAATATACAAAAAAAATGATTTATCATTTCTCATCTGTGTCAAGCATGTGTGGCTAATGGCCTAAGTCCAAAAAGAATCTAAGTCCAAAATGCTGACTAGCCTTCTAGCTCGTCACTCCCCATGGTTAACCATGCCTCGAGTCTCACTTCTTGAAATGGTGGACAAGGAAAACTATGAGATAAGATATCTCAGTAAGTAAAAATATGGATAGCCCGTGAGTAAAATTTAAGCATGCCGGATAAACAATTTAACATAACAAAGCGTTCAATGATAAACCATTAATGCAAAATAAGATTTAATAGTAGTCTCATCTATAAGTCATGGCCAATGTTTAACAAACTTCCATTGGTAGGCGTCAGTAATAACCAATGTATTATCCCATTGGTAGGATTACAGAATGAACTGGTCATATCGGTATACATGTCGACATGTGCTAGCAATCGCAAACTCCCACTAGTAGGCGTTAGTAATCATGACTATATTAGAGACAAAACCATGCAGGATTTACAGGAAAAAAAATTTATAATTCACGATCAATCTCAAATCCCAAGAATAAACCGAAAAAATTCCATGTGGGCATGGATTTAACAAGAAAATCATAATTTACGAATAATTTCCAAATCATCAGGGCAGTTAAGTAAAATCCAAGTAGGCATGCTCCACTCAATGAAAAGGATAATAATTTCATTTCAAACCAATCATACTCAAGTGTTAATAAAATCAATTTAAACCTTACCACCATCTCAAAAACAATTTAAAATATGCTTTTACTTTGAAATCGAAGGGCGTTACCATAATTTACTCACCTCAATCACATAACATAGAAAACTCACTCCAAGTGCTAGGGTGACAGAATAATCAAGAACCTAACCAAAATATTCCAGAATTAATAACCAAAATATTCCAGAATTAATAACCATATGACCTGACATCTCAATTTTATTCTCAATATAAACTAAACATTTAAACCTTCCTATTGTTGCTGGCCATTAATCCCATAAAGAAATCTTATTTATTTATTTATTTCCTTATTTTTCTTCTATCTGAAATTTGAGCACAAAATCAAATTGTGCATTTACATATATGTACATAAACACACATATACAAAATTCTCCAATTTCACGGACAACATGGAGGAACTGGCTTTGGCAAAACAATAGCTAATTCACGGGATTTTTCTCTAGAACCTCATAGCAGCCAATTAATACCCAATCACATAAATTCTACATGAATTAAGCTTAAATTTTGTTCTAATTGCTACCAGAATTCATCCCCTATTTCAGTAGAAATTCGGACAGTGTAGGGGCAGCAATTAATGGATAAATTCAGCACTAATGGATAATTTTGGACTTAGAGGGAGCTATCACATACCAGAAATTCAGTAAGCAAAATCGGAGCTGGCGGATTGGAGAAGTCGGCGGGAAGTGAAGAAGAACTTAGGGGATCTACCAGAAATTGGGAGAAACCAAAAGAAATTAGAGTAAACCCAAGCCAAATCAAGGGAGAACAGAGGAATTGGTGGCTGTTTCTTTACTAGAAACTTGAGAAATTCACATCCACACAGCCAAGAGCAACAGACGGAGGGGAAGGAACAGAGCAGATCTAAAATTTTCTACAGGGGAAAGATTCCTAAGTTCTAAATCTTGTTCTTGAACAAGAAAAGAAGGGAAAAATCAAGCTTTTATCGTTTCTCAAGAGGGTGGGAGTGTCGATGGCTTGGGCTTCTTGTTCGGCTGCGGGGGAAAAGAAGAAGAGCAGAATCGTGCGGCTGAGGAAGAAAGAAAGAAGAAAAAAAATCAGCCGATCCTTATCCAATTTCTTTTCTCTTTTAAGTCCCTCAAATTTAAAAATTTTATGATTAAGGTCAAAAATTTTATTTTCTCACAATCAAGTCCCTAGCTCACACTTAATTGTTCTAGAAATTTTTGGGGTATTACATATCAGTTTAGGAAATTAAACTAAAATTCAATTTACTCTCCCCTAAAAAGATGGGTTTCTAACTTTTTAACCTTTATCCCATTCCTTTAAATATTAGACATCAACCTTGTTACCAGTTAACATCAATTAGGAAATACACACCCACATTCAACAAGAATTATATTCAAAAAGAAATACACACCAAGTTTACAAATTTCACTTCACAAAGCAAAATTCTCTTTGTTTAGACCATTAAATCCTTAAGCATAAAAAACACTAAGCAATTGCTTCTACACAAACTCTTGAGTTGTTGCATCACTCAAATAAAGAATAATAAAACCCATTCACCTTACCCTTCAATTAAATAAAGGATCTGATACAAACTACACCAACCTATGACAAAACTTGTAAACAAGACAAGGCACCAAGACCGTTTCTAAGACAAGTTTGAGAGGATGGAACCGAGACCCATTACCTATGATGAGGTAAGAACCTTGGTATGGAGAAGATGCCACAATCAACTAGGGAACGGTTGATTGATAAGTCAAGGATGAACACCACGGATAATTCCAATAAGTTCAAAAAGTTGTTCAAAGAACCATAGAGAATTCGTTCTCACAATGTTGATAAATAATGGTCTATTTTACAATTAGGGTTGCAGTCCTATAAATAGTTAAAACTAATTCTAATCAGAATAGGAAACTAACAAACCAGGTCCTAACCACGAATTTGGGCTTCAACTAAATGAATGTTTAGCCCAAATAACACAACAAACGTAAAAATAAGCTAAAATAACCTAAGAACATTGTGAAATATTAGTTTGCGACCAACGGCAGTAGATTTGACGCAAATTGTGTAATTTAACCCAATAAAGGAAAAACTTAGCATGCAAGCCAAAACCCGAAAAGGAAAGTAATAAATTTGAGCCATAATGATTGCTAAGTTCATGCCCAAAGTTCATGACCATTACTTGCAAAGATTAGGCTTGGCTTTGACAAAGTCTTCTAGAACTTGGATTTGGCTAATGTAATTCTAAGGCTCACATGGACTTCCCTCAATGGGCCTCCATGAATTTGCTTGAGTCCATATTTCTCAAATCAGCCCGTTAAGTGCTTCCTTGAACTTCTTAGCTCGAGCCCTTATAACTGGTCCAATGAGAACTTGAATTGAATCCTTTAAAGTCAAACGTGGATTTACATCATTCCCCTCCTTTTGAAAAGGATTTGTCTTCAAATCATCTACTGCATCTAAAGGTCTCAAATCAGTAACATTGAAAGTGGCACTAACATTGTACTCACCTAGTAAATCTAGTTTGTAAACATTATCGTTGATGCGCTCTAAGACTTGGAAAGGACTATCTCTTCTTGGAAGCAATTTGGAACGCCTTTGTGTTGGGAATCTTTCTTTCCTCATGTGCAACCAAACTCGAACCTAATCTCCAAGTTTGAAGACTAGCTTAAAACGCCCTTTGTTGGCTTGCTTTGCATATTGCTCTGTTCTTTGCTCAATGTTGAGTCTTGCCATCTCGTGAATCTGCCTCACAAAATCAGCTTTCTTTTTGCCATCTAAATTAACACGCTCAGACATCGGTAAAGGAGATAAATCCAATGGAGTTAATGGATTAAACCCATACACAATTTCAAAAGGTGAAAATTTAGTAGCGGAGTGAACAGTATGATTATAAGCAAATTCAACATGTGGTAAACAATCTTCCCAAGTTTTAATGTTCTTACTAATGATAGCCCTCAACATAGTTGACAAAGTCTTATTTATTACTTTGGTTTGACCATCAGTTTGTGTGTGACAGGTGGTAGAAAACAATAGTTTAGTACCTAACTTACTCCACAAAGTCTTCCAAAAGTAGCTTAAAACTTAGCAACTCTATCTGAAACAATTGTTCTAGGCATAGCATGTAATCTCACAATCTCCCTAAAGAAAAAATTAGCAATAAGTGAAGCATCATCTATTTATGACATGGGATAAAATGTGCTATCTTAGAGAACCTATCCACAACCACAAAAATTGAATCTTTTCCACGCCTAGTCCTAGGCAAGCCTAACACAAAGTCCATGGAAATATCAATACAAGGTTCACTGGGAATAGGTAGTGGTGTATACAAACCTGGCACATCTACCACAAATCCTCTCAACATCTCTTTTCATGTGTGGCCAAAAGAAGTGTTCTTGCAAAATAGCTAAGGTCTTAGCAATGCCAAAATGTCCCATTAACCTTCCGTTGTGGGATTCCCTAACTAGCAAATCACGCAAAGAACAATTCGGCACAAATAACTTATTTTCCCGAAACAAGAAACCATCATGCCTAAAAAACTTACCGGTTGCATTTTTCTCACAAGCTCGAAACTAACAAAAATCTTGCTCTAAAGGATATAATTCTTTAATGTGTTCAAAACCAAGTAATTTTGCATCAAGGATAGAGATTAATGCATACCTGCAAGAAAGTACATCAACAACCATATTCTCCTTACCTTGGTTATACCAGATGACATATGGAAATGTCTCAATGAACTCCATCCATTGCACATGCCTCTTGTTCAATTTGTGTTCACCTTTTAAGTGCTTCAATGATTCGTGATCAGTGTGTATCACAAACTCCTTGGGCCAAAGATAGTGCTATCATGTTTTTAATGCTTGAACCAATGCGTGTAACTCCTTGTCATAAGTTGGGTAGTTTAGAGCTGCCCCACTTAGCTTTTCACTAAAATACGCAATTGGTTGACCCTCTTACAGGAGTACTGCACCAATAGCTACACTTGAAGCATCACATTCAATCTCAAACGTTTTATCAAACTTAGGTAAAGACAATAATGGAGCGTTAGTCAATTTTTACTTGATTAGCTGAAATGCCTTTTCTTACTCTTCGCCCCACTTGAATCCAAGTTCTTCTTGATTACTTCGGTAAGTGACTGAGTGGTGCTGCCAATGTGCTAAAGTCCTTCACAAACTGTTGGTAGAAACTGGCAAGTCCATAAAAGCTCCGTACTTCACCTATACTTGTGGGACTTGGCCATTCTTGAATTGCTCAGACTTTTTCTTCATCAACTTGTATTCCTTGTGCACTAACAAAAAAACCAAGAAATACAAGCCTATCGATGCAAAAAATGCATTTCTTCAAGTTAGCAAATAACTTTCCCTTTCTAAGCACATTCAAAATGGATTTTAAATGCACAACATGTTTTTCCAAGTTTTTGCTATAAATGAGAATATCATCAAAATAAACAACAACAAACTACCTATGAATGCACGCAAAATATGATTCATCAATCTCATAAATGTGCTTGGTGCATTAGTTAAACCAAAATGCATGACTAACCACTCATACAATCCATGTTTTGTCTTAAAGGCTATTTTCCATTCATCTCCCTCTTTCATGTGAATTTGATGATACCCACTTTTCAAATTAATTTTCGAACAAGCACCATGCAACTCATCTAACATGTCATCTAAGCGAGGAATAGGATTTCGATACTTTACCGTAATGCTATTGATGGCTTGACAATCAATGCACATCCTTCAAGTTCCATCATTCTTAGGCACAAGTAGAACAGGATAGAACATGGGCTCATGCTTTCCCTCAAGTACCCCTTCTCAATTAATTTACTTACCTGCCTCTGAAGCTCCTTTGTCTCATTGGGGTTGCTCCTCTAGGCTGGTCGGTTTGGAATTGTTGCACCAGGTACAAAATCAATTTGATGTTCAATCTCTCATATTGGAGGTAATCTAGGTGGCGTTTCTTTGGGAAATACATCTTCGTAATTCTACAAAAGAGAGATAACACTACTTGGCACATTTCCGGTAAGATCATCATTGCACAAAAATGCCTCTTTGTACAGAAGTACTATAAAGGGTTGTTGTAAATGTAAAGCTCCCTTGATCTTACTTTTTTTTTTTTGCAATGAAACAATGTTGTTCCTCTCTTAAACTCACTAAAGCTGAATCTACTTTTTTTTCTCTCTCTCAATTTTTTGGCCTCTTTCTCTTTTTCACTCGAATTTCCACTTCTATCTTTTCTCTCACTCTCTCTTTTTTTGCTCATTCTCTTCTTTTTGATCTCTCTCTTTTTTAAGCCTCACTTGATCCTTATACACCTGTTGGGGTGTCAAAGGTACAAGAGTGATTGGACGCTAATTGAGTACAAAAGAGTATTTGTTGGTAAACCCATCATGCTTGACTCATCGATCAAACTACCATGGTCGTCCTAACAAGTGCCAAGCATGCATTGGAACGACATCGTAAAATACTTCATCTTCGTATTTTTCGACTCAAAATGCAACTAACACCTGTTTGTTTACCTTTACCTTGTCCCTATCATTCAACCATTGCAACTTGTACAAACTAAGGTATCTCAATGCAAGCAATCCTAATTTTTCCACCATGGTTATGCTAGCAACATTAGTACGACTACCACCATCAATAATCACATTGCATACCTTATCTTTGACATAGCACCTAGTGTGAAAAATGTTCTCTCGTTGCACTTCATTCACGTCCTTTGCTTGCACACTTAAAGCCTTTATTGCCACCAACAAATCTCCACATACAACAAACTCCTCCTCATAGGCACCTTCCAATGGTGGCATTTCATTGGTGTCAGAATCTTCGTCTTCGGTCACAATTTCACCATTGTCTCGCATCACCATAACCCGCTTGTTTAGATATTGACTCGCTATGTGACCCCTACCTTGACATTGAAAGTACTTAATATCACGATTTTGAGAAGTAGAAGTGTTGGTTTTACCTTGAGATTTATAGCTGGTGTTCTTAGTCTTATGCTCAGATTGGTGCTTAAGAGTTGAGGATGTTTGTGGCTTGTCCTCCTTTCTGGAAGAACTTGGTTTCCAAGGATTAGACCATAGGTTATGGCTAGCACGTGTACCTCCCCTCTTCTTGAGCTGTCACTCTACGATGATGGCCATGTGCACCATGTCTTCTATCTCCACATAATGTTGCATCTCCACCCGGTCATGGATGTTTGGATTCAATCCTTGCAAGAATCTCGCCATGGTTGCCTCTCGGTCTTCTTCTACATTGGCTCTAATCATGGCTTTCTCCATCTCTTGATAATACTCTTCCACACTCTAATGTCCTTGCCTAAGCCCTTGCAACATTTTGTACAATTCCTGGTAATAATGGTTAGGCACAAATCGCTTCCTTATCACTGCCTTCATCTCTTCTCATGTTTCAATGGGATGCTCTTGATTTCGACGCCTATTCATGACCAACTGATCCCATCAAAAAAGAGCATAGTTAGAAAATTCAATGGCTGCTAGTCTCACCTTTTTAAGCTCAAAATAATTGTGGCAATCGAAGACCAACTCCACCTTCCTTTCCTACACAAGATAGGTTTTCGGATCTGCGTTTCCCTGAAATGGCAGAATCTTCATCTTAATGCTGCCCCAACTATTGTCCTCTCGATTCCTAACTTCTCTATTCCTATTCCCATGCCTAAACCTACCCCCATTCAATGGTGGCCCATTCAACTCTTCCAACTCTTCTTCTCCTTCTATGTCACCCTAATGTTCTCTTTGCTGCATCTACCTAGGTGGTGGTCGAGCAGGAGAATTTCATTGCTGCCTCCTATTATCCAATTGCAACATTTCCAATTGCTCTTGCATGGGTTCAATTAACCTATTCACCATCTGTCGTGTCTCTCCCAATATCGCTTGCACCTATAGGTTTGGAAGGGTTTATTGTGGAAGTTCTTCACTTGAGTTTTCTTCTTGGTTGTGTGACATGCTTATAATCTGCAAAATGGGGTTAGAAATTGTAATACCCCAAAATTTCTAGAATATTAAAGTTGAGTTGGGAACTTATTTGAGGAAAAATATTATTGAGGGGTTTAATAGCAAAATTTTCAAAAGTTGAGGGACTAAAAAGAAAGGAAATTAGTATAACGATCAATTGCTTTTCTTTTTCCTTTTTTTTTTTTCTTTCTTTCTTTCCTTATCAGACCCGCGTGCCCTGCTCTTCTTCTCCTCCCGACCCCTGCAACCCGAGAAGCCCCCCAGCTACCGCAACCCCTTTTCCGACCGGGAACACCGGTAGAACTTGGGATTTTCTCCTCCTTTTCTTGTTCTAGAGCACCTGTTAAACCCAGAATTTTCCAGATCTGGTCTGCTCTTCATCCCCTGTCCGCGAGCTGCTCTTGCCGGTGGAGAGCTTCTCGGTTTTTCTGGTAAGGGAACAACTAAGAAATCATCCCTTTAGCTGTAATTCGAGTTGGGTTTACTTTAATTGCTTGTATTTCCCTCAATTTTGAGGTAGGTCATGAGCTTCTTCTCCAAATCCGTCAGCTTCCATGTTCGCCGGAACCGGCTTTTGCTTGCCGAAAAATTCTGGTAAGTTGCCGGCTCTTCCAAGTCCAATTTATCCATGTAATTGTTGCCTTGTGTTGAGTGGATTTTCTGCTTTTGAATTGCCCTTTTTGCTGTCCGAAAATGGAAGAAATTTAGGTGAAATTGTGCTGGAAGGTGGAATGAATTTTGGTAGCTTTAAGCTATGTTTTTAAGTGTGGTTTAAGTAGAAAATTAGCTTATTTGAGAAACCCCATGAATTTGCTATGTTTTGCCAATTTTGGGAGTTGAAGTTACTGTTCATGAGGTACTGTTTACGGTACTGTTCACACACTGAGGGTCAACGATTAATGGGGATTTAAATGTTTAGTTTGTGATATAAAAATAAATTTGGAGATGTCCAGTCATGTGGAGATTGATAGAAATAGTACCGTGATTAGGGGTAGTGCTAAAGATGATTTCACTGTGAATTTGTGGTAGTGCGGTATTAACCCTTGGGTATTTTGATTAGGTTCCTGATCGTTCTATCAGTTTAGCACTGAGACCGAGTCTTCGGTTTTATGCGAGTGAGGTAAGTAAAGTATGGTAATGCCTTTCGAATTGTTTTTGAGATGGTGGCAAGGTTTAAATTGATTTTATCAGCATCCTAGTGTGATTAAACTGAAATGAAAATTGTGATGATTTTTATGAAAAATTATTGTTTTTCTGGAATTGAGCATGATTGGAGTGAAAATGAGGATTTCATTGTTTTACTGGAATTAAGCATGATTGGAATGAAAATGAGAATTTCATTGTTTTTCTGGAGTTGAGCATGCTTATTTGGAATTGACTGAATTGCTTTGATGAACTGAGAATTTTGGTAAATTCTGTGTTTTCTGTCAAATCCATGTTCACATGGACTTTTCTGGTTATTTAGGAAATTTGAGATTGATTGTGAATTTCAGATTTTAGATTTTTTTGTAAATTCTGCATGGTTTTGTCTCTGATATGGTCATGTATTACTGTGCCCGCTAGTGGGAGGTTTATAAACGCTAGCACATGTCCACATGTATTTCTGTAGAACCGGTTCATCCTGCCAATGGGATAATACATTGGTAATTACTGACGCCTGCTAGTGGGAGTTTGTTAAACACTGGTACTACTGACACCTGCCAATGGGCGAATACATTGGTAATTACTGACGCCTGCTGGTGGGAGTTGTTAAACACTGGTACCATTACTAACGCCTGCCAGTGGGAGTTGTTAAACACTGGTACTTCTGTAACCCTGCCAATGGGGTTAAACATTGGTAACTACTGTGCCCGCCAGTAGGAGGTTTATAAACGCTGGCCATGACCTATAGATGAGACTACTAATGAGTTTTATTCTGCATGAACAGTTTGTCATTGAACGATTGGTTATTGAACTGAATCTGATTTTGCATTGACGGTTTGTCATTGAATGGTTTGTAATTGAATTGAATTTGATTCTGCATTAATAGTTTATCATTGAGCGTTTGTTATGCTAAAATGTTTATCAGGCATGCTAAAAGTTTTACCCAAGGGCTATCCATATTTACTTACTGAGTTATCTCATAGTTTTCCTTGCCCACCATTTTAGGAAGCGAAACTGAGGACGGGAAACCAAGGGGAGTGACGAGTTAGAAGGCTAGCCATTTTGTAAAGTGAATATAGATTTGAGATATAGATCATGATCTTGTAAACTAAAGTTTAATCGGAGATTTTATACATTCATTTGATGGATTGTTAGTTTACAAAAGATTTGACCTTGAGATTTTGAGTTTAAGTCATGTTGGACATAGAATTAATTTGGAAATATCCGATCTAAGTTATTGGATTGTCAGACATGAATTGGATAAGTTCTGAGCCTTGTGCATTCGTGGGACCCGTTCACGAGTGCACGGCATCTGTTGCGCTTCAGATTCGGGTTCTGGGACGTGACAGAAATAATATGGAAAGGACCTCACCACACTCCCTCATGTGTTTCACTCAAAAAAAAATATGTATAACTCAATTTTGCTTGTGTTTCACTAAATTGGCTTTTACCCTCTAATATGCTCACCACTCTTGCCTTTTTCCCACTCATGATTCTCTTTCAGTTCTTTTCAAACTAATCAAACAATATTCAAAATTCCTAATAGCAATTCACCAGAAACTTACCAACCAAAATTCAAGTTTTAAAAGGAAGACAGCTATGAATACGTATCGACCAAATTTTGGGATTCATGAAAAACACGAAAGTTTTGGACAAAAATTGCACTTTGGGGTAAATTCAGATTAGGACTCTTGGATATTGGAACAATCGGACGAAACAATAAAATAAAATAAAAAAAGCAAGAAAGACAAATCAGTTTGACTATTCCTAGTAGGAATTGGATTGACGAATCTTTAAGATAGTAGGATTCCTAACTTAGGAAGAAGAAACAAACAAAACTGCTATCTCCTAATTAGAATATAACTTAAGGAGAATTTCTAACTCCTTATTGTAGTAGGATTCCTTCTTCTTTAAGGATTTGGCCACAGATTTCTTCTCTATATAAGGAATTTTAACCATAGAATTGTGTTGCTTACTTCCTCTTTCTCCTTTTTTTTTTCTTTTTTCTTCCTCTTTTTTTTTTGTACAACTTCTTCCTCCTTTTTTAAAAAAATTTTCGTGCTTTCCTCTCTGTTTCTTTTGTAAACCAACAACACAAATTTAAAAAAGC
>BPVZ01000088.1:465841-502035 GCA_020521535.1 Rubroshorea leprosula
ATCATGATTTATTTCTAAAATTTATATCAATCTCGAAATGGCTAGCTTTCTAACTCGTCACTTCCCGTGGTTTCCCCGTCCTCGGTTTCACTTCCCGAAATGGTGGACAAGGAAAAACTATGAGATAAACTCAGTAAGTAAAATATGAAGTGCCCTTAATTAAACTTGTAGCATGCCAACAAGTATAATCATGAAAACAGATACGGTACGGGAACAAAATAGACGTCTCCTCTATAGGTCACGACCAGTGTATAATCCCCACTAGCAGGGCCACAATTTGATGGTGTATAACCCCCACTAGCTGGGTTGAACGAACCGGCTCTATCACTACATGTCGACATGTGCTAGCGTTTATAACCTCCCCCACTAGCAGGGTCACGAATAACATGACCACATCGGAGACAAAACAGGCAGAAGTTAATAGGAAAATCACGACTCACAATCACTTTCAGATCATCAGGACAGTCACTCAAATTTCAAGTAGGCATGCTCAATTTCATGAAAAGCACAAAACATTTCACTTCAAAATCAGTCATACTTGTGTAAAACGGGTTTAGTCCCGCCACCACTTCAAAAACAAATCAAAACATGCTTTTAAAAACAGTACAGGCATTACCATAAATTTACTTACCTCACTCGCATAAAACCGAGCACTCAATCTTAGTGCTAACTGATAGAACGATCGGAAACCTAATCAAAATATTTCAAGAATTAATACCACTATCACAAATTCAAGGTAAACTCATCATTAGGATCATTCCTAATCACAATGCTATTTCCATAAATCTCCACATTATCAGATATCTCCAAATTCGTTCTTATATCACAAACTAATCACTTAAATCCCCGTTAATTGTTGGCCCTCGGGGTGAAAACAGTGCCCATGAACAGTACCCCCGACGTGAACAGTAACTCCACTTCCAAAATTAGCCAAAACACTAGCTAATTCCACAGGATTTTCTCCAAAAATCACACAACAATCAATTAACACTCAATCACATAAATCCCACTTCAATTAAGCTAAATCGTGGTCTAATTACTATCAATTTTCTCCCCTAATTAATCCAGAATTTCAGACACAAAGGGCAGCAATTAAATGGCTAAACTTGCACTTAGAGAAGCTGCCACATACCATAAATCCAGCAAGCAAAACCGGAGTGCAGATTAGGGAGGAGGCCGGCGGGATCTGCAAGGGGAAGCTCACGGAACTACCCAAAATTGAAGGAAATAAGAGCAATCAAAGTTAACCCAAGCCAATTCAAGCAAGAACAAAGGAATTAGGGGTTGTTCTTACAGAAAAAAATGCCCAGAAATCACCCACAATCAAGAGCAGCCGGCGGAAAGACAAAGCAGAGCAGGGCAAATCCGGCTTTTCCAGCAGGGGGGAAGATTTCTGGGTTCTAGGTGTGTTCTAGAGCAAGAAAAGAAGGAGAAAACCAAGCTTATCTCACCGGTTTCCTCAAGGCATGGCTGGGTTTCCCTTTTTTTTTTTCCTCTCGGGCTGCAGTAGGAAGAAGAGCAGAATCGGGTCTGAGGAAGAAAAGAAAGAAAGAAAAAGAAAAAGAAGGAAGCTGATCCTTATCCTAAAATCTTTCCCTCTTTAAGTCCCTCAACTTTTGAAATATTCACATTAAGCCCCAAAACAATCTTTTCTCACAATCAAGTCCCAAACTTACACTTAAATATTCCCAAAAATTTGGGATATTACACTCACCCCTCCTAAAAAGGAGTTTTCTTCCCAAAACTCAAATTGAGGACCATATCAAGTGGTGAATGGCTTCACACAATCCAAGACAAAACAAATGTCTCACCAACTCTTTATGAACAGAACACGACCTACTATGCTTCCGCTGCGCCACTCTAATAACAAATCACGACTAATCTTAAAAGCAGAATACTAATTACTTAACAGGGTTTACCATGAAATGAGCTACTAGAGGCTGGGGTGATATGGGAAGCACAACGAATAAAAATAAATCCTGCCAAAGCCACAAAAGAACCATTGTGGGGTTACGCTACGAACCCATCACAAGACGAGTTGGCATAGAATGGCATGGATTTAAAGACAATTACAACAAAATTTGAACTCTATCAAAGACAGAAAAGCATCCAATGAATATATGGATCATGAATGAATGAACAAATGCCTGGATGCCTTATAAATTCTGCCACAAAACAAGGTTAACCCATAAGTAGGGTCATGTTTAACAAAGCAACTGGAATCAAGAAACAGATTTTAGCAATTAACAAGAGTTAAAAGCTAGGACCATCAAAAGACATGTAAGAATCTCAAGAATTGCAACAAAATAAAATCAATAGGAAATATGAATGCTTGGAAGAATATCGGAACACAAGAGTGCAAGGTAGAATGCCTCAAAAATTCAGCAACAAAATGGCATTCACCAAGAATCAAGATCAAATTTAACCAAGCAGTCAAAATTGAGAAACAAGAGTTAACCATGAAACAAGCAATAGAGTTCAAGGATTAGGCCCACAAAAGAGATTTCAATAATGACAATCAGAACACGGATTCAAGAGCAAATATAATCAGGATGTCAAGATCTAGCACCTCAAGTACTAGAATTAATTAACAGAACAAAGCAATGGCTGGGATCAAGATGTTTAAAAGATTACCCCTTTACCTCGCAGCCCATGGAGGCTGAACAGGTTTACAATCAAGTCATCCTAGACATCCTAGAGTCAAGTCAAAGCTAAGACATCAAGGATACAGAGATTAACACTTGCAAGAGACAAGAATTTAGAATACCTCATATAGGTATCTTCTGATAATCGTCACCCCTCCTAAAGAGGTGTCCATATGAACAAAAACCAAGAATCAAGAAGATCAACAGGTATACTGAAACAAGAACTAACAAAATATGCAGAATTGAGCAAGAGCAATATACCGAATTTGAACAAGAGCAGTATACAGAATTTGAACAAGAGCCAGTGTCAGAACAAGAATGGTTTTCAAGGTCAACTCAAAATAGATTTCAAGAACAGTGCAAGAATTAATTTCAGACAAGTATCAAGATAATGAGGATTTCGATAATCATTATCCATTTTTGGATTTCAGTTTCAAGAACAAGTACAAAGCAATCTCAAGAAAGATTCAAGACGGATTTCAAGAGTTGCAAGCAGTTTCCAAGTGTCAAGAATGTAGAGATTGGCAACAATAGAGAGTTTAACTTTATGACAACTTGCCAATCTTCACAAAAACAAGGCAATTTCAATTGAATTGATCACTGCTCTTGATTAACCAATATAGAAGAATAAGCCACATGAAAAGACCATGAAGCTCCAAACGGAAAAAGTGAAATTTTCACTATAACACTTTCAGAAAATAAGGAGCAACGAAATTACCAAGTAATCCAGCTCCTAAAACGCAGCTAGAAAACACACAACATTTGCTAAAATAGCCTTGAATCTCTTGCAAAGTAGAGGGTTTACCCATCCTCCACTGGTCATGTGACAAACAAAACAAATTTCTCAACTAGCTATGTGGTAGAGACCGACAGGATCAATAACAAAAGATCTTTACAACTCCCCAGATTTCACAATTGTGGCAAGAGCATACAAAAATTCTATTCACGTAACAAGTCTAAACAAGTGCAGACTATCAGAAAATGACCAAGTTCAAAACAAGGTCTTAAGAACATAACGGGCAAGATCACTTTCACAACTTCACACAGAGTATGAAGGCAAGAAACAAGAACAATCAGATTACCATATCTTCAAATGGATTAGCAAATTCAGATAACATGAATCAGAATCGTCCCTTATATAACCCCATCACTCGTCTCACCACGATTCTAAAATCCACTGGCTAGCCAAGTCCAAAACAAATCCTAGGTATTCAATTAAACCTAGGCTCGGATATCACTCAATCTGCTCAATGCCACTCAATCTGGAGGTGCTTAATTTAATCTTAAGCTCTTAATTTCAACCTAAGCTCTGATACCACTAAATCTGTCACGCCCCAAAACCCAATTTCGAGACGCGACAGACGCCGTGCACTCGTGAGACGGGTCCCACAAATGCACAAGGCTCAGAACTTATCATATCACACTCTGATACCACCAAAATCTAAAGATCAAATTATAAAATTCTCTCTAATATCATAAAATCTCCAAATACAAGATCATGATTTATTTCTAAAATTTATATCAATCTCGAAATGGCTAGCTTTCTAACTCGTCACTTCCCGTGGTTTCCCCGTCCTCGGTTTCACTTCCAACAGAATTCACTATCCACAAGCTCAGCACAGATCCTACTAAAAAGCTAGTGGTTCAGAAATGTTGCCTTTTTGGCCCTGAAAAGCAAGCTACTATAGATGAGGAGATACAAAAGTTACTATAGGCAAGCTTTATTAGAAAAGTGGAATATTCAAAGTGAGTGCCAACCTTGTGCTCATCAGAAAGCTTTATGGGAAATGGAGGATGTGCATAGACTTTACAAATTTGAATGACGCATGCCCCAAGGGCCGTCACCCGCTACTTAATGCTGAAAAGCTAGTCGAGCAAGCAGCTGGTCACGAGTATATGAGCTTTCTCAATGTAAGCTCAAGATGCCATCAGGTCCAATTATTGCTAGATGATCAAGAAAGAAATGATATTTTATGTTGGAGACGTTATTTATGGTTATGTGATGATGCTGTTCAAGTTGAAAAATGCAAGGGTTACATATAAAAAATTAGTCCAACTCATTTTCAAACTTCAGATTAGCAAGAACATCAAAGTATATGTTGATGATATAATTGTCACTAGTTTAGAAGTAGAGAACCACATTGCCAACCTGAGTGAAACATTCCAAAACTTGCGCCGCGCATAAATGAAACTAAATCCCTTGAGTTACATATTTGGTATTGAGTCCGACAAATTCTTGGGGTACGTGGTCTCCAAGAAGGGGATTGAGATGAACCTAAACAAGGTTCAAGTTATTGAACAAATGAAGCCCCCTAAAATAGTAAAAGATGTGCAATCCCTGACAGGCTGTCTTGTTGCCTTGCATAGATTCATTGCTAGGTCAATAGAAAAGTGTCTTCCATTTTTTAAGACCCTAAGGGACCCTAAAAACTTTCAATGGATGGAGGAATGCCAACAGGCTTTCGAAGACCTTAAAAGATATTTAGCTTCACCATCCTTGCTTTCCAAGCTTGTTAAAGGAGAAATATTATACATATATTTAGAAAAAGAGGGTGAGGCGATAAGCTTGGTTTGTTGAGAAAGCAAGACGAGCAACAAAGACCTATTTATTACACAAGTAAAGTGTTGCAAAGCACTAAAAGAAATTATCCTATTGTTTAGAAAACTACTTTTGCCTTCATTTGTGTTGCTCGAAAATTGAGGGCATACTTTCAATCTCATCAGGTAATTGTTTTTACTGATCTACCATTGAGAAAGATATTGCAGAAGCCTGAACTCTTTGGCCGCCTGATTGGTTGGACCGTAGAACTCAACAACTATGATATCAAGTTTAAGCCCTGCACAACCATAAATGGTTAGGCTTTGGTAGACTTCTTTGTTGAATGCCAACTGGTAACTGCAAAAAGAGCCATGTCTTCTAACCCCATATAGGCTTTATATGTAGATGGAGTCACAAACGTTGAAAGTTTAAGGGCTGGAGTAGTGTTGATTGACCTTGATGGTTTCAAAAGTGAGAATGTGCTAAGATTCAAGTTTCAAGCAACTAATAATGTTGTTGAGTATGAAGCACTCATTTATGACTTGAAATTAGTCTTTGAACTCAAGGTGTAGGATATAAGGGTCTTTAGCGATTCCCAGCTCGTTGTGAATCAAGTTAATAGCAACTATAATATTAAAGATCTATAGCTAGCCCATTATTGTTCTATGGTTACTCAATTGAAAACTAGCTTTGCATCATTTTAGATCAACAAAATACCACGAGCGAATAACCAATGAGCTGATGAATTATCCAAGCTCGCCTTTTCATAAGAAATATCTCCTTGACAAACAACATATGTCGAACTGTTGAACACTCTAAGCTATGTGGACCTTCTACTCGACTGCAAAATACTAAGTACTGACCCATCAACATCAAGCTAAACCACTTTGTTAGTTAATTACCTACAGTCTAGTGAATTGCCTAGCAACACGTCCAAGGCTCAGCTAGTTAGACACAGAGTAGCTCATTTCACCTTATTACAAGTCAATTATATAAGCAAGTAGCATCAATGCCTTAATACATTGCCTTACTCCCTATGAAGCTAAGTATGTTGTTAGAGAAGTGCACAAAGGAGTATGTGGAACCCACATTAGTGGTAAAACTTTAGCTTGGAAACTCCTCAGGCAAGACTATTACTGGCCCCATATGTCAAGGATGCGCAAGACTATGCTAGAAAATGCCTAACCTGCCAGTTTAACTCCAATGATATTCACGTGCCAAGTAAACTAACTCACTTTGGTTCAAGTGCATAAGTCTATTCATGCTTCCACAGTAATTAAAAACTATCTTCCTTGACTTTCAAGAGAAATGTTATCATCTTTCAACTCACCTTGGCCTTTTTCTTAATAGGGAATGGACTTGCTCAATCCTTTTGTTAAAGGCAAAGGAGGTTGTATACATCTTATCGTTGTCGTGAATTATTTCACTAATTGGATAAAAGCTAAGCCATTATCTATGACAGCTAAGAAAAAGGTGGAAGAGTTCTTATTCAGCTTGATGTTATGCAGGTACAAGGATATAATTAAATCATGTATACCATATATGCAAACATTTACCTTATTACTTAGCCAATTTGTCGACATATAGGTTTGGCATTCCTCAATGCATTATTGCTAACAATGGCCCCCAATTCTGAGCTATGACCCTTAGGTCATTTTGTGAAGACTATGGGATTGAGCTCGTCTTGACCTTTGTTTACACACCACAAACGAATGGCCAAGCGAAGTTTGCTAATAAGGTTGTTTTGGGCAACCTCAAAACACACATCATTGTTGCTCAGATGAGTTGGGTTGACGAGCTAAATAAAGTCCTATGGTCATGCCGGACAACACCCAGCTCAAACATATGAGAAACCTTATTCTCCTTTTCCTATGGAACTAAAGTCGTTATCCTCGTTGAGATAAGCTTGCTGAGCTGGAGAGCTACGTAATTTAAAAAGTCTATTAACAAGCAGTAACTCTATGAAAATATAGGCCTTATTGAAAAGGCAAGAGATATTGCTCGAATGAGAAACATGGCCTATCAAACTCGCGTGGCTAAGTTCTACAATAAAAGGGTTCATAGTTGTTTGTTTCAAGTGGGTGACCTAGTTCTACGTAAGGCTAGGCTCATCAATGCTTATTTACATATGAGCAAGTTCGCCCCTAATTGGGAAGGCCTTTATAAGGTAATGGTTGTTAAATGACCTAGAACTTACCTATTGGAAGATTCACAAGGTCATCCTCTACCATTCACATGGAATGTGGATAATCTTTGGAAATATTACAGTTAACATCTATCATAGGCTTGTTAACATAAATTGTAACATACATTCATACATCAATAAAATTATGAATTTTGCAAATAAGCTTATCCAATTTTATTTCACTTTAAATGCAATTTTCAATGACATTAGAACGAGCTAAAATAACCAAAAACATTACAAGATATTAAAAACCCAAAAACCAACATCGAGTGCTCATCTTTCTTAATCATCAATCAAGTCCATTAAATGTACTGGTGTTGTAGAAGCATCACAAGCTGGAATAAGAGCGAGTTGAGATGGTGACAGAGTGTAAGAAGGTCCAGCTTTAGCATCAAGCATTCCAGCAACTCAATCATTGAAGCTTGGCAAAGAGTCTAGATCTTCCCCTTCCTCAGGGATACTTGGAGGAAACAAGTGCGACCTCTCTTCATCTAAGTCCCATTTGAGGCACACCGTTGTGTCAAAAGGAGGGATCAAACTTTTCCCCTACTCGTCTATTTCTTCACTATCCATAAATGTCAACTCATCGATTGAGAAGTCAAGTCGATGCTACAATACCTTGCTACGAACTTTGTTATAGATTTCAATTGTAGTATTCATTGATGCAATAGTTATAGCATCATGAAAGGCATCTGAACTAAAGAATCACTTTATTCCTTAGGCTCAGGCAATACTTATGGAGTGTCGATGAGACCTCTTCGTTTGGTTCATGGCTTTTTGAGCATGTCCAAGATTTTAGTTCGCCTTAGCAACCCTTGACTTTAAGGCATTCAGCTCGATCAAGACGCTGTCCCTTTTAGCCTTTGCCTTCCTCACATGCTCCTCAACCCATTCTTTCTGTTATTTAACGGTTAGCATTTCACTTTCCTTCTCTACTTGGGCCCTCCCTAACTCCTCTCTCAGCTCCGTTAATTGATTATTTAGCTCATTTGCTTAGCTCTCAGTCACAACAGCTTTATTCACCATTTTAGAGCTTTACAAACAATTTACCTTTTCTTCCAAGCTGGCCTTCTCTAAAGATAGGCGTTTGTAGTTTTAAACCAACTCACACATTTGCCCCCCAATTGCTTGGTTGCACTCGAACAATGCTATCATGTAGTTGAAATCCTATCATTCAGCTCGTACAATTATTTTTAAAGAAAAATGTATGAGGCAGTTAACATAAACACTCAACAGCAACACTTACATCCATTAGTTTATCATTATAGCGCCACCCCTATTCTGCTACACATAGCCTTTGGTCCTTTGTTGATCCATAGAAGGCACGAAGTTATGCATTCCTTACAACATCACCATATGGCAATCAACCTTAGTATAGCTACAACCTTCAGGATATATGATCCTAGGGCCAAGCACTTGCGCCTACAACAACCCAACTTCGACAACACTGTTTGCGGGTAAGGAAAACATCAGATGAGCGTGTAAGGGTGGGGTGAGCCCCAAAACTCGATCACCACCATATAAGAGGTGGTATATCATTCTCAACGTCCACCTCCTCCTGTGGACGCCTTCAAGAGGCTAAGGGTGGAGTTCAACTTTGTGCTTGACGTGGACCCTCACAGACAAGTTGGAACCCCATTCTCTATGTGACAAGCTATGAGGTTGATCCGTTGGTTATTCATCAAAATGAGTTTACTTGTGGGAGCTGACATCTACATGTCTACTCCTAAACCTTTGAGCTTGTTCATGCTATCTCTCTAGAGCACTACTTATCTTTCCTACACAAATAAATACAATAAGACTAAGCTTGGTTGAAACTTCAAATTTACAAAAGGAATATATCTTCAACATAAAGGTTTGTGGTATCCACCAACCCAAATGCCTCTAATTGCTTTGAGGTAACCAGGGCCTTCAAATTCACCAACCCCTTTTTTAGAGCATAACGTTGTAGCCTATTTTTTTAATCTACATCAACTAGTCTCAACGTAGGATAATTCATATGTCTCGAGAGAATGCCATTAAGATATTTGAGCAGCGAGCTCATTATTCATCCTTTCTATTTGTGTGTCATGAACAAAAATATATTATCTCTTCCACCTTGACACTTTATTTTTTATTTTTGTAAAAAGAATTATTTTATCCCTCCTTGAAATGTAGTACCACCTTGTCCAATTATTACTTAGCCTACATTGGCAGTGCGACATGAATACCACCGCCTTTGGAGGTATTTGCAATCTCGAGCTTAGCAACATGAACCCCATGATGAACTTTACAACGTTAGGGTCAGTTGTGTTAGTGCCAACTCGTACTCTGCTAACACATCAAAAATTAGCCTTGGCAGAGGAAACCTTAAACCTGCTTCAAAATGGTCTAAATACATTGGTATCCATTCAATCCTTGACACTGAGCAAGCCCTTTCATTTTTGGTGGTAGCCCAAACCAACATCGTTCTAGGGATTTGGAATTGTTACACTACTGCCTCCAATTTATTCATTCCTTTCACGGTGGCTACACCATCAACTACTTCATGGTGGAGCGTAGCTTTAAACTTAAACCTAGCCAACATATCTTGTTGCGCCTTCCAAATATTGTTTAACTTGCCAGCAAAGGGCATATTTTCCCACACACCCATCATAGGCACACTCTCCTCTGTAGTTGTTATTACTAGGGTGCCACCACCAGTCCTTCCCTCTCCTCTACCACCCAACACCGTCCCTGAAGATGAGGCCCTAGAGGATGAGGAATTGTGGCTATTAGAACCACTAGCAGCACTTGAGTTTGCATTGCTCTCTGGTGTTATAGACTCCAATAAATCTTGCAATGCCGATTGTACTATCCAGGTAATCGGTTCCACAAAAACAACACCTTCTTCCTCCTCCCTTTCTTGGTTACCTCGAAGCTCTCTTAGTTCCCTAAAAAACTCCATCTTTACTTGTATTACATTTTAAGACATTGATTGGTACACACTTTGGTTTAACACGCTACAAACACACTCATTAAAAAATCATTATTCTCTTGTCTAAAATTAAAAAAAAAAAAAAAAGTTAAAGATGCAACCATACATATAGGATGTAGGAATTAACTGAATTAAGCTATACTTATATTATATTTTACTAGTTGAATTGGATGAATGTCAGAAAGTGTGTAGAACTGAGAGTGTATGAATCATTTTTCTATATTTTAATTGTTGAATTGGGATGAGTGTCAGAAAGTGTCTACTATTCATTTTCCTAAGATATAATATTGTAAGAAAAATTAATAAGAGGTGGGAATAATTGTATGGAAGTAAGAAGGTACTAATGAAATAATGTTAAAAAGTTGTGACTTTTAAGTTTTGATTTAGAACATGTGTAATATAGATAAAAGAGGGAGAGGAAGAGAGAGAGAGAATTGGAATAAAAAAAAAAGGTATACAACGATCGATAGAGGTGCAAGAAGTGATTGAAAAAAATAATAAAGTGGGAGGATAAGGGGGAAAAGAATAATAAAAATAAATTATTAATAGCGATAGAAAAAGTGAGGGGAAATATAGATAGATAGATAAATATAATAATAAAATACAGTAGGGTAAAAGCTAAGAGACAACATCATAAGAAAAATTTAATGAAAGATAAAGTATAGGTAAATGAAAATGTAACAAGAGAATAATGTTAGTGAGCTATAACTTTTATGTTTTGATTTAAAATCTTTTAAAATTGGCATTAGAGAGAGACAGAGAGAGGAGACAAAGTAGGGTAAAAGAGAGATTTATAATAGTAATAGTTATAGAAGCAAAAGCAAAAAAACATTAATGAGGATTTGATGATGAACTGATCTCTCATGTTTATCTCAAAAAATTTTAATTGATATCAAAGTTAAATATCTATTTATAATAAATTAATATCTATTTAAAATGATTTTTATATTTATTAATTAAAAATTAATTGCATATGTGAATCAATATTATTATAATTAAGAATTACAAAAAAATGCAGTACAAACCAATTTTGCATAATGCAATTTTAGAGTCTAGTTGTAAGTTTACAATACTATATGATATTGTAATTATATATTTTCACAATGAGAAGCATGAGAATTCAAGTTCAAACTCAGATGATTGCAATTGCCCCCACCTTCCTTGTAAAATTATCCTTAATTCAGGCAAAAAAAAACGTATGTAAGAGAATGTTGTAAAAGGGAAGAAAAACGATTGATATATCCTCCAGTTTGGCATATCTTTTAATACTTATTTGCTTTAATCATTAAAATATAATATAAATATAACTTATTCAATTGGTTCTTGTATACTATATGCATAGTTATATCTTTAAGTTTATTTACTTTTAATTTTAAATTAAAAAATATTAATTTTTTAATGAAAGATATTAAAGTTAAATTTTTTTTTTGGTGAAAAAAAAAGAATTAATTAATATATATATTTTTTTTCTTCATTTGCACTGGGATCTATTGTGAATGGAAAGGTTATAAATATGTTCCTCGTGGTTTTAATAAACAAAATTCCTTTAGGACAAAGGCAAGACCATGCTTTAGCTTTATGCTTAATGATCATGAAGAAGAAGCAGAATAGTGTAAACAAAGTAAAGTAACTAACAACCAAGCAAGAGTAATTGGTAAGCATAGCCCCTAGTCCATTCTGATCTGCTTCTATATGTGCGCGCTCTGCTAAGTTCTCAATAGTGACTGACTCGGACAAGTACGTAGATGATTATTAATTAGATATGCATGCCAACAGTGGCGGACAAGTACGTATTTATTTTTAAATTATTATTTTTTAATCTAAAATTAAATATAAATAAATTTAAAAATAAAGTTGTGTATATATAATACAAGAACTAGTTGAACTAATTATATTTATATTATATTTTAATAATTAAATTGAAATGAATATTAAAATATATATTAAATCAAGTGTATATCAATCATTTTCCAATTAATTAAGTTTTTTGTCCTTGTGCTCTTTTCTTCTTGTTGCCTTTCAATTTTCTTATCTTTCTATGCATCCTTCATTTATCCCTCTACAGGTCAGCCTACCAAATACCTAAAGGTATACTTTATTCTCTTAATAAAATTTGTAGATGTTTTTTATGGGGAGGGGAAGAAGAGTTAAAAAAAAAAATACCAATTGGGTTAAATGGGAGAGGGTTTGTAAACAAAAGAAGTATGGAAAGCTAGGAATGAGGGACTTGAGGAAATTTAATATGGCATTGATGGGAAAATGGTGGGGAAGGCTTGCAAATATAGAAAAGGGATTGTGGAAGAGTGTCATGGAAAGGAAATATGGACAGAATGGGGGGCATTGGTTGGATTGGGTGCGAGATGGCAAAAATGTAGGACCATTATGGTGGAGAGATGTACGAAACCTCAATGTGGGGGAAGGGGCAAATGGGGGGTGGTTGTCGTCGGGTTTTAGGATGAAGATAGAAGAGG
Organism: Rubroshorea leprosula; assembly: GCA_020521535.1. Classification (NCBI taxonomy): domain Eukaryota; kingdom Viridiplantae; phylum Streptophyta; class Magnoliopsida; order Malvales; family Dipterocarpaceae; genus Rubroshorea; species Rubroshorea leprosula. The sequence goes on from BPVZ01000088.1 coordinate 478,638, forward strand.
GGAAAGGTGTGAGTTTTTGGTGGGATGAATGGTGTGGGGAGGTTTGCGTGGCTAATAAATTTCCTAGATTATATATATCTCTTATTAACAGGGAAGGAAAACCACCAAATGGGTAAAGACTTCAACGGCACATGGAAATGGAACCTTGCATGGAGAAGAACTTTGTTCGAGGGGGAAGATGAGGACGCAAAGGAACTTAAAAGGACGATTGAGAATGTGACGATCACACCAAGTCGACACGACAAATGGGAATGGATTCATAGCAACGATGGTCAATACTCAACAAAAACAGCTTACTCGATGTTAGTAAAACAAAGAAGAGAACCGGAGGAAGCTGTAATATTCAAAAGAATATGGAGCAAGATTCTTCCAAGCAAAGTTGCAGCTTTCAACTAGAAAGTAATGCTTGACAGAATTCCAACCAAGATAAACTTGCTCAAAAGAGGAATTATCAAGGATACAAGAGAAAGGAAGTGTGTTCTGTGTGAGAATGAGGATGAAGACTCTAACCATTTGTTCCTGAATTGCAGTATAGCTAAAAGGTTATTGCAGGCATGTGCAAATTGGTGGGGGATCACTGTCACGTTACACAAAGATTGTTGGAAAACTTTCCAAAATTTTGGAGCATGGACCACAAGCTCACGAATTTCAGAAGGATGGGATTGCATATGGAACTCATTTATTTGGTCAGTGTAGATGGCCCGAAATGGGAAGATTTTCTAGAATTTGAAGGTAAACTGGGCCAAACTGTTTGAACTTATTCAATTGCGCTCTTTTGCATGGATTAAGGCAAGAAAAGCCAAATGTTATTTCAATCTTTCAAATTGGTTAGCCAACCCTGCTTCATGTCTCTATTAACTGTGGGAGGAAAAAATAGATTTAGTAGGAAGGGTCTGAAAGATGAGATTAACATTGAAAGGCTTCTATATTATTTATGTAAACGGGTTTAAATACCCTTTGTACTCAATTATTAATTAGTTTATATTTTGCTGTTAAAAAAAAAAAGGTCTCTCCTTCCTATTGCTTTCTCTTCATTTTCTTTTAATCCTTTCCTCCTTATTATTATTGTTTTAGAAAGGAATGCTATGTATACTCGACAACCTAGTGTACTAGCACTCAGGACTCCACTATTCTCTCTCTCTTTTGAGTTTTTTTAAGGATAAATGCAGTTGCAAATCATTTCCCTTTCGTAAACAACCTATCTCACTCTCAGCTTTCGTTCGCCTTTCTTTATCCTTCCTTTTCATTTTAAGATCTATTAGTTTGGGAAGATGTAGAGGAAGAAGAAAAAGGTTTTTTCTTATTTGTCTGTAGATGTTTGCATGTTGGAGCTTTCAGCCAGGGCTCCGCCGCGGAGATGTGCTAATCTTTATCTTTTTTGCTCAAGATGAGAATTTGCCTTGCGAAGCTGGAGTCACCTGCCAGAAAAGTTGAGAAAAATGGATTTACGCATAATGTACACATGCATGGCTCAAATGGTCAAAAATCAAATTCCTTCCTGCTTCAGTATCCAGCCCACAAGTTCAGAGCCTCATAGCCCCGCGGTACTGGGCAACAAATGGGACTGGGTAGACTACAGAGACGGGGGATTGGAGAAAATATTGATTCACGTGAGAAGGGAATTATGCCTCTTTTTATATATATATAAATATAGAAAAGAGATCAAAGGTTATTAATTTAATGAAAATGATGATATGCTTATGGAAAAGTATTTTGTAGGTCCTTCTCCCAAAATTTGTTTAGAGGACATATTTAAAAACTCATTTTCTTATTTATATTTTCACAAACGAATTATTGAATTAAATATTTTATTCATAAAGATCATACACGTCAATTGTTATGTTGATCTAGTAAGTTTAATCACTTTACTAATTATAAGAAATTTAATATCGTTAAATATATATTAATAAATATAATTACTTTAATTAAAGGGTTATAAATGTTAGATCAATATAAAAATTGATATGCATAATTTATATAAATAAAACTTTTAATTCAACATTTAATTTTCTAAAATATTAATTAGAAGGTGAATTTTTAGATAAATATGCTTATGAAAAAGTATAAAATATTAATAACCTTAGTGGGATACACTTTTTCTACTATACTTGTTTTGTATATTATGTCATGAGTTTTTTAATTGGAGTATTTAATTAGTTTGATTTCTTTAATTGTTAGTTAATTTACATATACAACTAATGTGAGCTCTAATAGACTGAAAAATATGATAGCAAATTAAACTTAAGAGATTAAATGAGATAAAATAAGATTAAAGAGAAAGTATTTGTCCATCTTAAAATTAACAAAAGAAAAATCAATTTGAGACAAAATTTTAGTATTATTTTTCCTATAATTTATAATGTATTCGTTTGTGATAATAAAACAAAAGATTTTTGTCGGTCCCTCCTAAAATTTTAGTCAAGCTTCTTCCTTATTTATAATACCGCATAAAAATCCTGGGGAATATGCAGCGTGTTAATTGAGTAACATGTTTAATTCGAGAAAATAAAAAGAGGGGACGAGGGAATTGCAAGTTGCAGCCTCCTAATTTAATTGAACGAAAATGTTTTCCTTTCCCTTTCCTTAACCAAACATACTGAATGTCTTCAACCTACCGTCGCCCTGAACATCTTTTTCTTGTTTACTTCTTTGCTTTAGTAGTTGTTATCTCCTTCTCCCTCAATGGTTAGATTCAATGGCTAAAAGTATGAGTCCTTTTCTTTCTAGTATGGGTTTCTCCCTCTCCTGATGTTTTCATTGAGATTTGTCCTTGTTGAATGAATTATGCTAGATAGTGGCTTATTTACTAACCATATATTTAGGTCGAAGGGAATGAAAAAGAGTAAAAGGGAGCCAAGGAGATGGAAAAATGTTATATTTTTTCATTTTGCTTCTCTTATTTAGATAAATAAATAAATTTTAAAAAAAAATAAAAATAAATGACTTCATTGTCTTCTCTGCTTTTCTAATTCTTTTGATAACCAATTAGAGGAATTTTTCCCCTTTACTCCCCTTCATTCCTTAAACCCAAACATATTATAAATCTCAACCTCAAGTCTTGCTGTAATGTTCATGTATTAGATTATTTGATTTTTTATTTTATATATTTTATTAACGTAATACCTTTGGTTTAATATCTCATTCGAGTTAATTTTGTAACTTCTATGAATTTTTTATAAAAATCTTAAAAGATTTGATAGTTGAATATCTCATCTCTGTTTCATTTCGTAAATAAAAATCATATATTAAATTTGTGCTTTCGATTGGATAATTAGATTTTAATTCAAATGATGATATATAGACTTTATTTTTGAAAAAGGTCATAACTAAATTAGAAAAAATATATTTATAATACTACCTATAATTGTAAGTTTATAATAATAATAAAACATTTTTTTTATGAGAAAGCTCGAAAATTCATTAACCAAGAAAGTAGAGATTACACAATAAACTATAATCACTAAATAGACCCATAAAAATATAGAAACTATACCCAAAACATATAATAGTGGTAAATAAATAAAAACAATTAGGGACAAGAAGCAACCTAAAACTATAAGATTATCAAGGAAATTGCTTTAAGAGCAATAACAGAACTATAAAGTAGATAGACTACCATTGTGAGCATCCTGAGCTACATGGAAGTTACACCTTTTATGCATGTTTCAGTGGAAGCTAAATTTGCTAGGCAAATAGCAGCTTCCTTTTGCTAGAAGCTACTAGTAGGGTTGGGCATTCATTCACATTGTTTAAACTGAATCAAATTATAGGTTGTTTCAAAAAATTTTAGAAACGACTTTCATTCCAAATCCAAATTGAATATTTAATTTAGTTATAATTTTAGATAACCAAAATTATTTGGATAATTTGATTAATTAACCAAAATAATTAAAATTTTTATCTACCAATATTAGTGTATCATTATTCTTCACTATTGGTTATTAAAAGCCTTTTCTTTGTAATTTTGATTATTTTTAATTTTTTTAATATTCTTGTCTATAAATTTAACCAAGAAAGAATTATATCCAAATATATATATTAAAAAAGATAATTTAATGTTTCATATTAGTAATTTTGAATATGAATTAATAACCATATTCAAATCAAAAGTAATTTCAATTATTTCAATTTATCTGAATTTCTTCAAATATTTGAATTTATCTAAATATCTGAATTGTTCCAAACCAAAATTTAAAAATTCAAATAAAAAATTTGAATATTTTGATAGGATAATGATACATACACCCTGCACAGTTACACATTCCCTTGCACAGTTACAGAACCGTTAGTGTGTAATGGAAATTGTTAGTTTTAATGACACAACTAACAAAAACCGTCAATCTTAATTGCACAAATAACAGAGTCCGTTAACTCTAATGGCACAAATAACAGAAACTATTAGTGTGTAATGGAGTATGTAACTTTGTAAGGTGCACCAATCATTTTCTATTTTGATAATATCTGGAATCTTCCCAAAACAAACTACCTCATCTTGCATTGTCCCCTAAATTCCTATATTCCTTTTTTTTTTTACTCCTTTTGTTTGTCCTAATTTTATCCTTAGTAGAAGCACACTTCACTGGAGTATTTGGAAAAAAATTATGGATGAAAACCATCAAAAACAAACAAACACACGATCACCTCCAATGTAGATGCTTCTTATCTAACAGCCTCCACTCGTGCTAGGGAAATCTCCTCCTTCGTCCTCTGCTAAGGAGTTTGTAAAACTATCATCCCACCACGTCCCACCACGTCCCACCATTTCCCACGTACCATCAACTATTTCTTAGCGCATCCCAACACCATCCCCCACGAAGTCCGCTACCTCCACTGATAGAAATAAAAAAGGAGAAGAAATATTGAAGAAAAGTTTATTGTTTTCTTGAATAATACTGTATATACAATGACTTATATATAGGTGTTTACAAAAAGAATATTCTAAGATATAAAGTATACAAAAAGAATATTCTAAAATATAAAATATTTACAATAATTATGAATATAATCTAAATAATTGTGTTCACATCTTAACATCCCCCCTCAAACTCAAGGTAGTTGTGATGAAACTAACTTGAGTTTGGAAAGAAGAGTATGAAAGTGACTAGGAAAATGCACCTCAGTAAAAAGGTCTGTTGGTTGATCAGTGAGGCCAATGAAAACCAAATGAACAATTCCTTGTGCAACATGATGGCGAACAAAGTGACAATCAACCTCAATATGTTTAGTACATTCATGGAAGACATCATTATGAGCAATTTGCGTATCTTCAAGAAGCCATCATAATGAAAGAAGTTCTGATGTGGTATCACCGAGAGCTTTATACTCAATTTCAATACTAGAGCGAGATGGAATAGTTTGTTTCTTACTCCGCCAAGAAATAAGAGAATTACCAAGGAAAAGACAGTTACTAGTGGTAGATCTATGATAAAAAAGATCACCGACCCAATTAGCATCAGAGTAGGCACAAAGCACAAGGACGGAGTTGGTAGAAAAATTAATCCATGAAACAATGTTCCTTGAACATAGCGAATAATGCAAAGTACTGTTGCATAATGAGTGGAGCAAGGAGCAACCATAAATTGACTAACAATGTGAACTGCATATGCTATGTCAGAGCGTGTCATGGTAAGATAAACCATACTACTAAGCAATTGCCGATAGCAAGTAAGATCCGAAACTAGAGAGCCATCCATAGGTGTAAGCTTGACATTGGGTTCAAGAGGTGTGAATCACTCTTACCATCATTGAATTCAGCTTTAGAAACAAGATCGGAGGCATACTTTACTTAAGAAAGCAAGTAGCAATCCTTTGAAAATGTGACTTCAAACCCTAGAAAATAGCTCAGAACACCAAGATCTTTCATCTCAAAATTTTGACTGAGAGATTGTCTTAGCTCCTCAACACCAGCGACATCATCTCTAATAATAATCATGTCGTCAACATAAAGTAAAAGCACCATACCCCAAGCAATCTTATGAATGAACAGAGTTGTATCATGTGGATTGGAAATAAAACCAAACTCACTCACAATAGCACTAAATTTTGCATACCAAGCTCAAGGGGATTACTTCAACCCATATAATGCACGTCATAATCGGCATACCTAGTTGGGAGGATGGTTGAGCCCAAGAAGTGGTTTCATATAAACTTCTTCTAGGTCACCATTAAGAAAAGCATTTTTCACATCCATCTAAAACAATTTTCATCTTTGTATAGCAACAATAGCAAGCAAACTACACACAGATGTGAGACAAGCAGTTGGAGCAAATGTTTCCTCATAGGCTATTCCATACTCTTGTGTAAACCCTTGGCAACCAAACATGCCTTATAACCCTCCATAGAACCATTAGATCATGTTTTGATCTTGTACACCAATTTACAACCTATTAGAGACTTTTTAGCAAGGAGATCAACTAAATCCCATATACGAGTATTCCTAAGAGCCTATAATTCATCTTACATAGATTATTGCCAAAGACGATTATAAAAGGCCTCTTGATAGGATTGAGGCTCATGTAAAGCAATAATAGCAGAAAAACAATGATAATCACGAAGGTAGCTGGAAGGGTTTCTTACCCAAGTAGGATGACTCGAGGATGGGACAACAAGCTCATTTGTAGACTCAACAATATCAGATGCAACATCAACAGGTGATACAGAGGAAGAAGTAAAAAAAAAGCTCAAAATTATCTAATACATTGCCAGTAGATAGATCATCTTCTACAAAACTATTCGAAGCATATGGTGAGGCATTATAGAGCTCATCAAATGTACCTACATCAAAATCACTAAGAGATAGCTCAATAGAAAGATTAGCAAAAAAGGATGTTGATGAGAGGATGACTCTTCGAAGTTTGACAATGATGAGAACATAATGTGTTCCCAAAAAACAACATGATTTGAAACTCGGAGTTTTTGTTACACAGGATCCTAATAATGATATCCTTTTTGTGTAGTCCCATAACCCAAAAAATAGCATGATCGAGCTCTAGGCTCTAACTTGTTATGTTCATGAGGTGGAAGAAGAACAAAACATGCACAACCAAAAATCTTAAGAAGATTATAGGCACGAAGAATACCATTTAAACGCTTGTATTAAGACTGATTATTAAGGGCTAATGATGGAATGCGATTAATAAGATAAACAACTGTAAGAGTAACTTTACCCCAAAATCGCTCTAGACAAGAAGATGAAATGAGCAAAGCATGAACAAAATTAAGGATGTGTTTGTGTTTGTGTTCGGCTCGCCCATTTTGTTCAGAAGTGTAAAGACAAGATTATTGTGTCAATGTACCCTGTTTTTTCAAAAAGGATTGAAGTTTAGGACAAGATATTCAATAACATTGTTAATTCTCAAAACTTTTATAATTTTAGAGAATTGAGTTTTGACCATGGTAGCAAAATCAATATAAATTTGTGATAATTCAAAGTAATTTTTCATAAGGTATATCCAGGTAAAATGAGTATGATCATCAATAAATAACACGAAATACCTGGAACTCCTTATAGTGGGTGTAGAAGATAAAGCCCAAACATTAGAATGCACGAGATCAAAAGGAGCAACAGAATGAGAATGACTAATCAAAAAAGATAAAGCTAGTTGCTTTGCAGAGTGACTTGACACACAATGCAAGGATTCATATCTAACTTATCCTAATAAACCATGAGAGATAAGTGGATGAAGTTTACCGATTGAGATATGTCTGAGCTGTGAGTGCCACAAGTGGAGAGGCGAAACATTAGTAGTAGCACAAACTTGCAAAATTTGTTGGAATGGAATTTGTGAAGACTTTAATTCAACAGAAAAGTGTAAGGTTTGGATGAAGTGATCATTTGGAAATGATGGTGTGTCTATTTTATGATGTGGAATATGCAAATAAATGAGCTTAAACATACGCCCCACCTTACGACCAGTTCTAAGAAGTTGTCTTGTTTGTGGGTCATGCACACGACAACCATAAGGAGAAAATATTACTTCAAGGCTAAGATCGCATAATTGACTGTCACGCCCCAAAACCCAAATTCAAGGCGCGACAGACGCCGTACACTCGTGAGACGGGTCCCACAAGTGCACAAGGCTCGGAACTGATCATATCACACTCTGATACCACCAAAATCTGAAGATCAAATTATAAAATTTCTCCGATCATAAATCTCCAAATACACTCTAGCTTACAAGATCATGATTTCTAGAATCTATATCAATCTCGAAATGGCTAGCTTTCTAACTCGTCACTTCCCGTGGTTTCCCCGTCCTCGGTTTCACTTCCTGAAATGGTGGACAAGGAAAAACTATGAGATAAACTCAGTAAGTAAAATATGGAGTGCCCATTATTAAACTTATAGCATGCCAACATGTGCAATCACGAAAAACGGATACAATACGGGAACGAAATAGACATCTCCTCTATAGGTCATGGCCAGTGTTATAAACCTCCCACTGGCGGGAAACAGAAATTGCTAGTGTTTAATCCCACTAGCAGGATAACAGAAACGAACCGGTTCTATCAGTAACATGTCGACATGTGCTAGCGTTTATAACTCCCACTAGCAGGCAACAGAATAACATGACCATATCGGAGACAAAACAGGCTGAATTTAACAAGAAAATCACAATTCACAATCACTTTCAGATCATCAGGACGGTCACTTAAATTTCAAGTAGGCATGCTCAATTTAATGAAAAGCATAAAACATTTCACTTCAAATCAGTCATGCTCGTGTAAAACGGGTTTAGTTCCGCCACCACTTCAAAAACAAATCAAAACATGCTTTTAAAACTGTATGGGCATTACCATAAATTTACTTACCTCACTCGCATAAAACCGAGCACTCAATTCATGTACTAAACTGACAGGACGATCGGGAACATAATCAAAACACCTCAGAATTAATATCGGACTATCACAAATTCAAGTTGAAATCATCATTAGGATCATTCCTAATCACAATGCTATTTCTATCACTTTCCACATGATCGGACATCTCCAAATTCGTTCTCATATCACAAACTAATCATTTAAATTCCCGTTAAATGTTGGCCCTCAGGGTGTGAACAGTGTCGGTGAACAGTACCCGTGAACAGTACCCTGACGTGAATCGTAACTGCACTTTCCAAAAATTGGCCAAACACTAGCTAATTCACGGGATTTCCTCCAAAAATCACACAACAGACAATTAATACTCAATCACATAAATCCCACTTGAATTAACACTTAAACTTGTCCTAAAACTACCGGAATTCCTCCCCAAATTTTCTGTCAAATTCGGACACACAAGGCAGCAAACAAAATGGACAATTTAAGCCTTAAAAGGCTGTCACATACCATAATTCTCCAGCTGTAGAAACCGGAGCTACAGGGGGGAAAAAGGCCGGCAGCAAGCTGCAGGGAAGCTCACGGGTCTACCCAAAATTGAAGGAAATAAGAGCAATCAAAGTTAACCCAAGCCAATTCAAGCAAGAACAAAGGAAATTAGGGGTTGTTTCTTACCCAAAACCGAGCAATTCACCCCCACAAAGCAGGAGCAACCGGCGGACAGGGGAGGAAGGACAGAGCAGATCCGGATTTCCAGCAAGGGGAAAGAATTTCTGGGTTCTACGTGTGTTCTAGAGCAAGAAAGGAAGGAGAAAACCAAGCTTATCTCACCGATTTCTCAAAGGCATGGCTGGGTTCCCTTTTTTTTTTCCTCTCGGGCTGCAGCGGGAAGAAAAGAAAGAAAGAAAAAGAAAAAGGAAAGAAGTTGATCCTTATCCAAAACTCTTTCACTTTTAAGTCCCTCAAGTTTCAAAATATTCACATTATGCCCCAAAACAATCTTTTCTCACAATCAAGTCCCTAACTTACACTTAAATATTCCCAAAAATTTGGGATATTACATTGACCAACAGATAAAAGATTATAACTAAGTTTTGGAACTAAGAGAGCATTTGTTAAAGTCAATGACTTTATAGAAATATTACCAATGTGACTAACATTCATAAAGGAACCATTATCAGAATAAATATTAGGAAAAGAATTATTTGGTGACATTGAAAAGAAATAAGTAGTAGTTGAAGACAAATGGTTACAACAACCAGAATCAAAATACCAAGGTTTGGTACCTAGAGCAGTATATAAGGCAGTAGGAGCATTAAAAAGGTTTAATATCACCTACTTTAGGGATTCAAGGTTGACATTAGGTTGGTCTATCACTTCTTTGGCAACCATAACAGTAGTAGGATAAGTTACAGTCTTTTCAAAACGCGCCATAGAATCAGTAAAACTCACAATATTGAAAAAAAATCTCTAAAAATATTAAGAAATAGATGCCAAGATTGAAATAACAACTCAACAAAATACATCAAGAAAGGCCTAAGAATAAACAATCCAATCTGTAGAAGAAGAGATCTCGATGACAAAGTTTCAGATCTGGAATGGATTTAAAAATCCAACGCAAAAATCTAAACAGTAATGATAAAAGAGAAGAACCAAGAACTTATAGCTTTGATATCATGATAGAAATAGAAAAGGAGAAGAAATATTGAAGAAAGGTTGATTGCTTTCTTGAATAATACTATATGTACAATGACCTATATATAGTGTTTACAAAGAGAATATTCTAAAGTATAAAATATTTACAATAATTATGAATATAATCTAAATAATTGTGTTCACATCTTAACATCCATAAAACCCAAATGAAACCTAGCCAAGGCGGAAACTCGTGCGCAAGTCCTAAGCCTTAACTGATCATTGTTGTGCCTCCCTTGAACTTAATCACTGCCAGAAAAGGCAAGGAAACCTTAAGTAACTTCAACATATAGACCTTAAATTGAAGGGGAAAGCAATGACGCCAGGATAATCTATATAAAGTGTAATTTTATGCTAATTTGATGTTAGCAAATGAATGAATATATACAATATCATGAATAATTATTTAAAAAAAATGTCAATCATAATAATATGTCATAATTATAAACTCACAATATCATGTGATATGGTATGCATAGCATTATCTTAATCATATAGAGAAACTTAACCTTCTTTTTTTCTTTTAACTTAACTTACAACATCTACACTATCATGGCTTGTACAATTTACCCATGACACACACTTTAACAATAGCTCACTAAAGAACACCTATTTCAATAATCCCCCACAAATAGGCGCCGTTCAACATATGACAAGATTGAGATATTAACTAGATAACACTTACCACACTTCTAACATTTTATTATTATGATGACTTATCACGCCTTTAACACATTACTGGTAAGATGAAAATAACCACGCTTTTGACACTTTATTGGGGAGAAGGAATAGACCATGTCCCTTGCAAAGTCAATTTCTTCTTCAACACTAATGTGCTCATGGTTGACAAAGTCACCTAATGATAGGCACGTGAATTTATCAAAGGAAAAGAAGGCAATACACGTCAAGCATTTAATGAAAGTCACTTGAAAAACATATTTTGTCAACATAGGCAATAGTGTCAAGATTCAACCAAAGTTGACAAAACAAGGAAGATTCTTTTCAATACTCAATAGTCTCTTGATATTTATATGTTACCTATCTTGTCACTCATATTTGATGAATAGTGGAAGTGAATACTAATCAATATATGAAAAATATAACTACGGGATTTGGATGAAGCAATTGTGTGCAAGTAAATTGACAAATGAAAAGCATTGTTAGAAGTGCTAAATTGTTAAAGGAGAAATGTTTATCGTTTTTGTGTGATCCAAACTTGGAGAAAAATAAGGAGATTTCCATTGTCTTATGAGGGCCATCAACAGCAAGAAAACTAGGTGAAAAGCCATGGTCGCATACTCTCCAATTGTTTCCTCTAAAATTGTTTCCTCTAAAATCCTTTCCTCTTCTCATTTGGTTATATGTCTTGTGGAACCAAGCCCATGAAATTGATCAGAAAGATTAAAGGAGTAATGGCTTGGAAGGCATGAAGAAATAGATCTCACCTTGTCCTTAGATGAAGTGGTGATTATGGTCAACTTTGGGGACGTTATCTTGTCACTCATGTTTGATGAATAGTGGAAGTGAATACTAATCAATATATGAAAAATATAACTATGGGATTTGGATGAAGCAATTGTATGCAAGTAAATTGACAAAAGAAAAGCACTGTTAGAAGTGCTAAATTGTTAAAGGAGAAATCTTTATCATTTTTATGTGATCCAAACTTGGAGAAAAACAAGGAGATTTCCATTGTCTTATGAGGGTTATCAACAACAAGAAAACTAGGTGAAAAGCCATGGTCTCATACTCTCCAATTATTTCCTCTAAAATCCTCTCCTCTTGGCCATTTGTAGCAAAAGTTGCTCAGGCTTGCCACTTGCTTTGCTCAAACCAACAAAGCAGGATTTCTGGCAACCCTCACCTCTTCCAAGCATAAGAACTTGTTTAAAAGTCAATGGAAGAATGCCATTTGATTGACTAATTATGCTAATAATACCTTGACTAGAAAATTGTAGTAGAAACAAGTGTGGATTCTTGTATAAAGGTTCGTAAATAATTGCCTTAGAACAACATTAATGACTTCCCACATCTAGGGCCACAATGAAGTAAGTTTGTTAACAAAATAGGCAAAAATAAGAAAAAAGGATGCATGGCAAAAATAAGGATGATCTAAAACTAAAATAATGAAAGGGAATTAAACTAAAGAGTGTTGTAGAAATCTTAAAACTTAGCTAAAATTGAAAATTAAGAGTATTGGCAGAAATGTAAAATGAGAATGGCTGAAATGTAAAGAACTAACTATTGACAAAAATGAAATGAAACTAAGATCTTTACTTGAAATCTTAAGAAGAATTACAAATGAAGGTTGAAACATAAACTTGCTAACAAGTTAGAAATTGAATCTAGGCAATAAACAGAAATGTGAAATGTGCTGGCAGAGGAAGAATAACTATATTAAATTTAAATGTTGGAGTTAACTTAACTAAAAACAATAAAAACAAAAAACCTATTGAGGGAGTTGAAACTTTTCTACACTAACAAGAAACCTATAGAGTCATTATAAAAGCTATATTTGAACTAAACTAGTGCTGAGCTAAGATATGTTGAAATGTAGATGTTGTTGAGAGGGGTAAGCTTATTGAACTTTTCTTGAAATCTTGTATTTATGGGCCTCCATAACTGAAGCTATTTCCAGATTTCTGATTTAATCATCATTTTCTTCAACTACCCTATTGTCATGCTTGACTAAATTAAAGGAATCTCAATAGCTTTGAATCCTTCATTACAAAAGAGATTTCTACCACGTGTGACTTAGTTGCTACCCTATTATCATGCTTGACTAAATTAAAGGAATCTCAATAGCTTTGAATCCTTCGTTACAAAATAGATTTGTACCACGTGTGACTTAGTTGCTAAATCAAAATTCTAGTTGCTAGAAATCTTTAAAATTGGGCTTGTTGGAACCGTTTCTGATTTTTCTCAACTAAACTAACTTATTCAACACCACATCAGCAGCTTCCCTGATTTTGTGGAATAGTTAAATTTTTTCCTTTCATTTCTACCATGTGTTAGACATTCATTGCACTAGAATTTCCTTTTACTGTGGGCTACATTGCACCAAATCATGGCCATTGATCATTTGTGAATTTCCAATTGTATGGAAAAATTTGTGGCCATTAGATCTCCATTAGGGACTTGTGGTATTATTAAAAAAATTGTCAAATGTGGTGTAAACACCAACATAGTATTTGCTAAAAATGAATTATGTCCTATAACTCATTTTGGCAATTCTTCATCTCTTTCTCATCTATCATAAATTTTGTTTAATAATATCCCTTTACCAGTTAGGTAAAAAAAGAATCAAATCACCCTTAGATGAGGGCAAGTGGCCTTATATTGAGGAAAGACTTCATTCAGGAGTCATGATTGTTTTAGATGTGCCAAAATTATCATTTATCCGTGGGCATTTTAAAGACCACCTTTTTTTCCTTGAAGATCCTTTTGGCCATTTACACACAAGTTTTACATATTACACTTATTGTTACCCCTAAAATCCTATTAGCCACACCTCATGGTAGAAATTGGAATAAAAGGCATGCCATCTACTTTTGCAAGAAAAGCAGAGAAAGAATTCACTGATGACCATCTTCTTCTACACGATTTTCCTTGTGAAAAAGGCCGATGGAAGAACGTTGTTTAGAATCAAATGCACCCGAATTAGATGATTAGTAGAAATGAGGGATTAGTTCTTTTACAATGAGCTCAAACTTGCGTTGAAAGCACGTCAATGACTTTGGTTATGGTAAACATATTTTAAGAAAAATTAAACTAAAGTGCCTGAGAGTTACTAAGATAAAACATGTGTTGGAAATTAATAAATGAAAGTGCAGTAAATTAAACTAAGCAGAAACATAACTATAAGTAGAAATCAAAAACTAGTAGAAATATATAAAGTGCAATAAACTAAAGATCAATCAAATTGTAAATTGCAATGAAAATATAAAATGATTCAAGTTTAATAGAAACTATAGCCATGCTTGAATTTAAATAAAATACTAAATATTTGAGAATTTGAGTAGAAGGAAACAACAAAACAAGATGAATGTCACTAACATTAATCTTGCCAAAATTAAAATAATAATGAACGAATCCTCTAGCGATTGTTGTTCTACTCCTATTGAACTACAAATTCAAAGATAACGTACTGCAAATAACCTTGAACTAAAGAATTGCTAGGGAAACTAAGCTAAAAATATGACAGGCTTGTGAGAATATTGAGCTTTGAAAAGTAAATTGACTTGTGCATGAAAGGCAGGCCCGTTTAAACTAAAAAATGTGTTGAAAACTTGTCTTTAAAGGCTTTCATGGCTGAACTTATTCAACAAATCTAACCTTGATTCTCCCCATCTTCTATGGTGAAACTAGATCTCAACAGCTCCAAAATCTCCTCCATTGTGTGAACTTCTAGGAGCTAGAAATGAAAATTTAGCAGCTAAAAATCATTAGAATATTATTCATTGGAACCAACTAGAAGTTGCCCTTGTTTTTCTCAATTGATCTAGTCAAGTCCCATGTTGATTTAATCCCCAAGTTTGCATCTCCTTCGTACCAAAGAAAGAAGATGAAAATTGAACTTAAATAAAATATTACCTCTTGTCTGTGAGCCTATAATTTTTTTGCAAAAGTCCAAAAGAACACTTGGGCTACACTTTTTCTTGGGTTAGGTTTCTATCTTGCCCTAGCTCAATAAATGCTCCAATATCAAATCAATGAAGTTGGACTATTTGTGCGTAATTAACAAAAGTGCAAAAGGCTTGAGCTCAGTAAAAATGTTTTGGATCAATCCATGGCAACATCAAAAATAAACTCTAACGTTTAATTAACAAATCATTTATTAGCTTTCATATTCTTTTCAATTTCATCCATTATCTTTGAATTCTTCCAATCCTCTCTATTATCTTTCACATTTATTTCAATTTCATTTAGTCCGTTATCTTTAACAAAAATCTTCTTATTCTATTAGAAATATTTAGTCCTTTAACTATGTTTCTTTTGATCTTTTAGTCCTTAAATTTATATTCATTGTAAAAATAGTTTTTATTCTTATCTTGCTAAATGTGTTCTTCAGAAAATTGTTTTATAGGGTGGATTGTATGTAATTTGTCCTATAAAATTATTTAAAAGCTCTTAATTTTATTTTTATATTATTTTTCAGGGACATTTAAATAATTTTACAAGACAAATTACATATAATTTGTCTTGTAAAACAAACTTACTCTTGAAACTTCTCTTTCTAAACTTACTAAGTTTCTCTACTTGAATTGAGTTAACCGTTCAAGTTTATTACAAATTCTAACTAATCTATTTCTATAAAGTATTTATTGAGTCATCATATTTT
The DNA here is from genome assembly GCA_020521535.1 of Rubroshorea leprosula. Classification (NCBI taxonomy): domain Eukaryota; kingdom Viridiplantae; phylum Streptophyta; class Magnoliopsida; order Malvales; family Dipterocarpaceae; genus Rubroshorea; species Rubroshorea leprosula. Next base: position 494,491 of record BPVZ01000088.1, read on the forward strand.
ATTAAGATTATAGTGTCACTTTTTCAAAACTTAAAGAACTAATCTTTTCTGTTAAATTTAACAAAAATTTTGTACAATATAATATTTTGAAATATTCTCCAAAGTTTATAGACCATTTAGAAAAAAAAAAAAAAGAACTTTCTAAACTAAAATAAAATTAAGCTGATAGTTAATAGAATAAAAATTGAATTAAGCCTAAACTTTAATGCATAGGATCACAACCAATTATTTTCAATTAATCATGAAAAAATTATGCCCACTCGATCTCCCATATGGCATTAACTCAAAATTGCTAATTATGGTATAAACACTTACATAGAATTTTAAGCATTCTTTTTTCCACTTTCAATAGTCAAGATTTATTCACTTTTTATTATATTTATTAAAGATAATTATCTTTTTCATCTAAAAATTTGATAAATCTCAACTATTGAAAGTAGAGAGATAAATGCTTAAGATTTTGTATAAGATTTGTGTGCAAATAGATCTCTACTATATATATGTATAATGAGATTACATTGATAAAAAGTCTACTGGGAAGAAGTCAATTTCATACTAGTTGGTACTGTCGGTACATATTGATTTTTCAACTAATCTAAAACAATATAAGTTTAAAATCCATTTCAATCAAATTTGAGTGTACCAGTCGATATTTTGCATATTGGCTAGTACACTAAAATTAAACCGATATAATTCAAATCTTAAAAAAAAAAAAAAAAAAAAAGGGAAAAAGGCAAATCAACCTGTATACTTAGTGAGTAATGGCAAATCAGCCCCTCCACTCATTATATGGTTGGAAATCAACCCTTTTTGCATGGCTTATATTAGACACTTGTCAATTTGTAACATAAATGTGCTTTTGGTGGGGTCCATTGCTTATATGACAATAAGGTGGCATTTTTGTCCTACATCAGTGCTGAGTTGGTACTAAATTAGTAATTTATATTAAGATTTTCTTTCTTTAAAGTGCATTTATTAAATATTCTTATTATTAATTTATATAAAAGAATACAAAAATAAATTTTATTTTTAATATCAATATTACGTAAAGTACTTTAATTAGATAGTTAATAGAATTAAAATAATTTTTTTATATAATAATTACAATATATGTCTTAAACAGCATTACTTAAATTTATAAATTTATAAAAATTACTTTAAAAGAAATAAAACTTATCACTGCCTAAAATGACCAAAATAATAATTACTAGAACATACACTACTGGAAAACAAGGTATATTTGACAGAAAAATCTATCGAATATAGAGGGATATCTGTCGATTATGTCTTAATCGACAGACATAATCGACAGTCAAATATGTTGTGTAAAATGGAATCAATAATGAGTATATTTGACAACCAATTTTTCTGTCGAATATAATAATTTAATCGACAAATATTGGATGTCGAATATAACACAATCGACAGAACTTCGCTGACGATAAAGATTTTTTAATTTTGGAAACTTTTATTCGACAGCCTTTAGCTGTCGATTAAAATTCTATAATCGACAGCTACTAGTTGTCAAATATATATATATTTTGGAAAGTATATTTGACAGCGTAAGTTGTCAAATATATTTTTTGTGAATATTTGGCAGAAAAATAAAAAAAATTGAAAAAACAACAAAATTTAGAATTAATCTTATACTATTTTTTGTTAATTGTATATAAAAAAATCAGTAAAACGAATGTAATTATCAAGTTCCCCCACAATATATTTATGAAAAAATTTTAACAATAATATAAAAAGTAATAGATAAACGTAAATAAAATTAAAATGAGCATTAACCTTAATTATTTTGAAATATGTTCCTATTCCTGCCAAAAATAATAGAATATATATATATATCAAGTAATAATAATTCAAAAAGAAAAGAAGATAAAAAGTATAAATCACAAAATTTACCTCACATTACTTCATAATCAATGTATTAAAATCTAAAAAAAAAAAAGAATAATAAGAATTCAACAAAAAAGAGAGAACAATGAAAAGAAAGAAGATGATGGATTGTCAAAACTAAAGATAATTTATGAAAATATAAAGAGGAAAATGTAAAAAGAGAAAGAAAAAGGAAAATAAAAGGAGATGAAGCTCAAAGAGAAAACAAGATGTTACTTGCGGAAAGAAAGAGATGAGAAGGAGAAAGGAAGAGGCAAGAAGATGAAAATTAGAAGACAATGAGATGTTCTGATGTCAAAGTGGTTTTATATGTCAAACATATTCGACAAAATTTCTGTCGATTATGTTTGAAATTTAAGTAGCTGGGAAATTCAATTTTTTTGGCCAAGAAGTTCAATTTTTTTTTGGCCGAGGAGGTAGGCACAGTGTTATATTCAACAGCCAAATCAGGTTTTTTTTTATTATTATTATTTTTTAATCCTTATATTTAAACAAATATATTATCTCTTTAAACTGATAAACAGTTTGATTTATCTAATTATTTCTTTTTTGTTGAATTATTTTTTGGCTTTTCTTTTGAGTTTTTTTTATTTAATTATCTTGTAAAATTTTTGGTTTTAAAAGTAATAAGAACAATTTTTTGAGCTAATAATTAATTATAAAAATATATATGCTATTTCTTTGCGAAACATTATATTTTAATTTTTTTCTTTTAACTATAAGATTGTTAGATTTTATTAATATTATATATTTTGCCTATTTAAACCCAAATACTACATAACTAAAACTACTTTAAGTTAATAAATATATACTAACTTCTCATCATACACATCATATATATACATATGTAGTACATATATATAAACCTATATAATATAAGTTTAAAATAGCAATGTCTCTAAGTAGGAGGTGGTAAGTGATCAGGTCTAAACCCTCTAAAAGAAGGACCAGCAGTTTGGGGTGGTGTAAAAGAAGGATAACTAATCTGGGGTTGTGTAGCATTCATAGAATATTGTTGGCTAAGTAAGCGCATGTGCTCTTGGAATCTCCTCTCAAAGCTGGCCTCCATGTCTGATACTCTCTGTGATACCTCTGTATGAATACATGTTGCCACCTTTGTCTGAACTCGCTCAACCATTTCTTCGCGAACTTGAGTAAGCTTAGACTGCAACTGCTGGACTTGTATCGTAAGAATCCTAGTGGTAGAAGAGGAGGCCTCACTCATGTCATACCATCGCCAAGGGATGCCATGCTCTACTGGATCCTGTAATGTAGACATCCCTCTCATCTGACCCTTTTTAGGGGGTCCAACCACTTCCTTCCAAACAAGTGGATCCCATTGTGGCCACAAATCCTTATTTGGCCCATGCTTCTCCACATATTTTTTGTGAGCGTCATTCTATTTCAAAAATAAAATTTTCATTAGATAGGAATTTCAAATGATAATGGGAAATCAAATGAAAAATAATCATTTCCTGAGTATAAGGGATAAAAAATTGTATCACTTTTCTTCTTTTGATCAAAATTGGCATTAAAAATAAACATAATTAATATCATAAAAGAATCAGATACTTACATATGTTTGCTCAACTTGTGGACATATCCAAGTGGGTGGGGCATCTTTTGGAGCATCAGATCGACGAGTCATGTGAGTCAACAAGTACGACTCTAAAGGTGTCAGCCTTACTCCTCTTTTAGCTGCCTATTAAAACATTAATAAAATCAATAACATTTCCATTTTTATGGTAAACAAAAATAATATATATATATATATAAAAGTATATCCTACTAACCAGTCGATCCTCATGGATCCCAATAGAAATGCATCCAGTTGTGTGGGTCACATGGTCACCCTTTGCTCGTTTTTTCTGACCTCTTTCTTGGAGTGCAATATATTTTGGACTCCCCCATTTTGCCAACAAAATTTTAAAGGCATCCTTATGCATGAACTCAGGCAATTTCTTGTACCTAACCCATGCCTTTTGAGCTCGATGATGCTCGTCCTGGAAATTGTTCCGACAATGTAATCTCCAAATTTTATAAACACGAGCATCATCTTCTTCCCTATAATATGTCCTTTGCAATGATAAAAAAAAATATATAGTTAAATTTTAATAATTTATTTGATTTTTCTTTAAAAAAGGGCAAAGTTTCGCTTAAATTATCATTTTTTCCATTATTAATAAATAAAATATAAAAAATCATATAAAATATACCTTGTACTTCCATATCAAATGCCATAAAATAAAATGATAGCATCTAAATAAATTCTCAAAAAATACTTCATTTTATTCTATAATTTTCATACCTGAAAATTCTCCCAAGCAACCCTCTTCTTTTCCTCAGGCTAGCTAGACCAAAAAAGCACTGGCTCATCATACAAGTACTTCCATACTACTGTGGTAGTCCTCCCAAACCTCTCATGGTTGAATGTACCTCGACGATTAAGGCTAAGCAGCTTCCTTTGACTCGGGTCTACAGGAGTGTCATCTCCTTTATCCATGCCATGTCCTGTCTTTGGGACAGCACGTGATAATTTCTCCTCCAACTAAGCATCTAACTCAGTATCAAGCACAGCAAACTCAGCATCCAACTCAGCCAAGGTACTGGTCATCGTCCAATGGTGGCTGGGTAATAGTGGGTTACTCCTACTGCAGTTGTGTGGGAAGCTGAGTCAAACTAGAAAGTTGTTGCTGTGCAGGAGGTTGGCTCAAGCTGGGCAGTTGTTGTGTAGGAACAACCCTATAAGGCCCTCGAATAAGACGACAAAGTTGCCTTTGTGGTTCTCCTTGTGGTTCCCTCGAAGAAGAAGATGCACTTCGAGTACCTGTATACAAAAAATAATGGAAACACATCAACTTCCTTTTCATTAAAGAAAGCAAAATTTTTAAAGAATAAAAAAAACAACAAATAAAAATATTACATTAATAATTTTTAGGTTAGATAAAAATATAACAGTAACCAAACTCATTAAATAACTTCAATAGTTTAATACAATATGAAAAAAAAAAAATCATACATTTGATTAAAATGAGAATTTAAAAAATGAGAAAAAAAATGAAAAGTATAAATATCATTACATACCTACATATATATAAGTTTATATAAATATATAACTATAACTTCACTATAAATATCAATATAAATAATTATAAATTTATATTGATATAAATATAAATATAAAAAAGTCATTAATTTATTAACTTATAATAAAGAAACTATAAGTAGTCCTTCATCCCTTCTTCAATTAATTAAAAAAATCAAATAAAATACATCTAGTCACTATCACTCTCGATTAAGTAATTTGGAACTTTTTCTTCTGATGTTTCCCTTCCATCAAACTCTTCCTCTTCATCCTCATCCTCCTCCACACATTCTTCCTCTACCACATATGGCAATTGCATGACCTCACTAATCACCACTTGTTCTCCTCCTTGAGATCTTAACGAAACATGATCATTTAAAATAGTCTAGGGTTGCACCAATTGTGGCATAAGAGGATCATTGTCTTGATAATAATCATTTCCACCATCACTCAATGATGAAGTGTCAATTATTGCTCTTACTCTAATCTTACATGCAGCAAACCACCCTTTTCTACAAGGATTTTGAGATGGATAAGGGGTGTAAAACACTTGCTAAGCTTGACTAGCCAATATGAATGGTTCATTTGTTGTAATTTAAATCGAGGATTTATATCAACTATACCAAATGTCGGATGGACCATGATCCTTTTGTTGATATCATACTACTTACACTTGAACAAAATCACTGATTGATGAAGATATGAGTCAAAATATTGAAGCTCAATTATTTCCTTCAAACTCCCATAATAATCTAACTCATCATTGAAAGTGGTTCCTTTCACAAGAACACTGCTATTCCTGATCTTTTTATTTTGTCCATATGCGATAGTATGAAACCAGAATCCATTAACCCAATAACCATTGTATACCCTAACGTTATTCATTGAGCCAATTACTAAAGGCAAAAGGCGAGGATCAACCTCATATCTTCCACTACACACTTACATTTGTTTATAAAAATATTTAATATTTAACCCTAAAATATATAAAAATTGAGATATTAATAATAAAAATTATTAAAATAAATTACTTATCGTTGTCTTAAACCAAAGAATAAATTCAAGTTGCCATTTGATTTGAATTTGATCTTCTGATAGACCAAAACATACTTGATAATCAAAAAGCCTACATAAAGAAGTTGGAGTAAACAATCTATTTACATACTAGTAACTTTAAAAAATGAAAGTTAGAATTAGAACATATGCAATCCATGGATTAACTTCTTCACAATTAAGCAAAACATAAAGTTCTGCTGCCTTTAATTCTTTGGGTGACAGTGCATGCCTACGCATTTCTCCACCTAGTGGTTGACCTCGATGTTTAAAGAAAAACAAAAAATTATCCATATCATCATTCCTGTTGACAATGTTTCTTGGTTGACGATTCAATCTTGTCTCTATGTCAGATCTAAAAATAATGCGAGCAAAAGAAAGTAATTTCTAAAATAATATTAGACTTGCAAATCGAAGCTTCAACATGATTTTTGTTCGACATTGTTTTCTTAAGGTCATGCATTTTTCTATTAAACAAATAAAAAAATGAATTAATAACATTAAATTATTAAATATGCTCATGAATGTTATTGTGATGCAAAAGGTATATTAGAAGAAATATGCCTTTCAAAAGGATACATCCAACAGAATTGGACAGGTCCTCCAACTTTTGCCGCATATGGTAGATGGATAGCCAAATGCTCCATTGAGTCAAAGAATGCTGGCGGGAATACTTTTTCTAGCTTGCAAATGATCTCAACAATTTTTTTCTCCCACATCTCCATGTTACTAACTTGAATAATCAGAGCAGTTAAAGCTTTAAAAAAGTTACTAATCTCAATTAAGGGACCCCAAACTTCATCTATAAGGAAATCACGGAAAGTGATTGGCAAGAAACGCTGCATGAATACATGAAAATCATAGCTTTTCATCCCAAACAATCGAATTTCTTGCATGTTAACACATCGTGCTATATTGGATGCATACCCATCTAGGAATCTCAATTCCTTCAACCACTTACAGATAAGAGCCCGTTGCTTTCAAGTAAGAACATATGTAGCATTGGGTTTTATAGCCATTCCATCATCTTGAGGTATCAATTCTAATTTAGATCTATTGCAATACAATTGTAGATCCAATCTAGCATTTGTGTTATCCTTCGTACAACCCTTGTCATCCATGACAGTATTTTTAATGTTTTTTAAAAAATTCTTCTCACAATGCATGATATCAAGATTATGACAAATCAATAAATCCTTCCAGTATGGCAATTCCCACAATATGCTATGTTTCCCTTGCCTTACTATTTGGCTCCTCAGCCATTAGCCTCTCATTATATTCAAATTGTGCACCCATTGCATCAACTACCATTTCATGGTACAATGCATCTACCTCATTTCTAACAAACTCCATATTAGAAGATTCCCCTTCAAAGTTTCTTACTGTATTGCTGGATGTCTTTCCATGAACATAGCATGTATAATAGTTATTCATAAACCCATGCTTACACAAATGCACAAAGACAACCTCAAGGTTCCCCCATTTTCTACATTTACATTTCGAAC
>BPVZ01000088.1:527053-542008 GCA_020521535.1 Rubroshorea leprosula
TGTAAACACTGGCACTATTACTGACGCCTGCTAGTGGGAGTTGTAAACACTGGCACTATTACTGACGCCTACCAGTGGGAGTTTGTAAACACTGGTACCATTACTGACGCCTGCCAGTGGGAGTTTGTAAACACTGGCCATGACTTATAGATGAGACTACTGAACTGAGTTTTCTTCTGCATGTAACGGTTTGTTATGAAACGTTTTGTTATTGAACTGAATCCGATTTCCGCATTAATGGTTTATCATTAAAAGTCTGTTACGCTTACACGGTTTATCTGGCATGCTTCAAAGTTTTACCCAAGGGCTATCCATATTTACTTACTGAGTTTATCTCATAGTTTTCCTTGTCCACCATTTCAGGAAGCGAAACCGAGGACGGGGAAACCGAGGGGAGTGACGAATTAGAAGGCTAGCCATTCAATTGGGGTATAAGTTTTAGATTTTATCATCCTTTTGTAAGGTTGATTTTATTCATGAGATTTTGTGATTTGGATAAGTTCCGAGCCTTGTGCACTTGTGGGACTCGTCTCACGAGTGCACGGCGTCTGCCACGTCCCTGGATTTGGGTTCTGGGGCGTGACAGCTATAACCAAGGAAAATCAGTATACAAAAAAATGATTTAGCAGTTCACATTTATGTCAAACATGTGTAGCTAACGACTTAAGTCCAAAAAGGATCTAAGTCCAAAATACTGACTAGCTGTCTAGCTCGTCACTCCCCCTGGTTAACCGTGCCTCGGATCTCACTACTTGAAATGGTGGACAAGGAAAACTATGAGATAAAATATCTCAGTAAGTAAAAATATGGGTAGCCGGTGAGTAAAATTTAAGCATGCATGATAAACAGTTTAACATAACAAAACGTTCAATGATAAACAGTTAATGTAGGATAAGCTTCAGTAGTAGTCACCTCTATAAGTCATGGCCAGTGTTTAACTCTCACTGGCAAACGTCAGTAATAACCAATGTATTGTCCCATTAGCAGGATTTCAGTAATGAACCGGTCCTATCGGTAAACATGTCGACATGTGCTAGCGTTTACAAACCTCCCACTAGTGGGCACAGTAAAACATGACCATATTGGAGACAAAATCATGCAGGATTTACAAGAAAAATCCGTAATTCGCAATCAATCTCAAATTCCAAGAATAAACCGGAAAAATTCCATGTGGGCATGGATTTAACAAGAAAATCATAATTTACAAAAATTCTCACATCATCAAGGCAATTAAGCAAATTCCAAGTAGGCATGCTCTACTCAATGAAAATGATAATAATTCCATTTCAAACCAATCATGCTCGATGCTAACAAAATCAATTTAAACCTTGCCACCATCTCAAAAACAATTTAAAATATGCTTTTACTTTGAAGCCATAGGGCATTACCATAATTTACTTACCTCAGTCATATAACACAGAAAATTCACTCCAAGTGCTAGGGTGACAGAACAATCAAGAACCTAACTAAAATATTCTAAAATTAATAATCGTACGACCAGACATCTCAATTTTAGTCTCAGTATAAACTAAACATTTAAACCCTCCTATTGTTGGCCATTAATGCGTGAAGAGAAATCCATGAACAATACTCATGAATAGTACTCATGAACAGTAATTACGTAGTGAACAGTAATTGCAACTTCTAGAAATTGGCAAAACAATAGCTAATTTCACGGGATTTTTCTCCAGAACCTCACAGTAGCTAATTAACACTCAATCACATAAATTCTACTTGAATTAATGCTTAAATTGTCTTAATTGCTACCAGAATTCCTCCTCCATTTTAGCAAAAATTCGGACAACACAGAGCAACAATCAACTGGACTAAATTTAGCAACTAACGGTAATTTGGACTTAGATGGAGCTATCACATACTAGAATTTAGCAAGCAAAAACCGAAGCTGCAGTTTGGGGAAGGCCGGCGAGAAGTGCAGGGGGAAATTCGAGATCTACCAAAAATTGGGAGGAACCAACAGAGATTAGAGTAAACCCAAGCCAATTCAAGAAAAGAGGAATTAATGGCTGTTTCCCCTTACCAGAAACCGAAAAAATCACACCCACACAATGAAGAGCAACAGACGGAAGGAGCAGAGCAGAGTGGTTCCAGAAATTTCTACAGAGGGGAAAGATTTCAAGGCTCCAAATCTTGTTCTTGAACAAGAAAAAAAGGGGAAAACGTAAGCTTCCTTACCGGTTTCTCAAAGGGAGCTGCTGTCAGTGGCTGGGCTTCCTTGTTTGGTGTAAGGGAGAAGAAGAAGAGCACAACACGCGAACTGAAGAAGAAAAAAAGAAGGAAAAAAACAGCCATCCTTATCCTAATTTCTTTCGTCTTTTAAGTCCCTCAAGTTTGAGACTTTTATGATCAGGCTCAACAATATTATTTTTTCACAATTAGGTCCCTAGCTCACACTTAATTGTTCTAGAAATTTTTGGGGTATTACATAAGGAGAAGTCCAAACTGGATTTTAGTAAGAATTCTATGACAATTCAGTGCCAGAGTTGTTTGGGCAACTTCACAAACCTTCATTGCAGAGATCTTTAGTTGGTTCAACACTTGAAAAACTCGAGGATATTTCCTCAGGAAGATTCTCCAATGCTCAAATTAGCAATACTCAATATTTTAGAGTGAGAGGCTCTCGAGAGTAATTGCAGACAGAGAAGCGTAATGAAGTTAATACCTTGAATGGAGATAGGTAAGGGTATTTATAACCCCCCACTGATGGTATTAAGTTCCACATGTAAATACCCGATTAACCCATGTGTCACCACCCACGTGGGTACATCTGGATAAGTGTGCCCACACTCGAGGTTACCTTGGGTTCATGGACGTGTCAATGGGCTTGTTGGGCCCGCGATGTAGGTGTTGGGCAGATTACCAACATTACTCCCTCCTCAATGTTCAATTAACGAACTGTGGCAGTTGTAATGGTAGCCCAACAACCACCTTCAAAGACCTGGTTTATGGACAATCACATCATGGCTATTAGCTATTTACGCTTCATGGGTTTTATGCAAACTCGTGTTCAATATTGGCGAGCTGAACATGAATCACTACTTCCTGGAGCCAACGCATATGTTTGACAATTTTTGCAAGATCTAGGTGAGCTAATGCAAGTAACGGCAACTCGATCCTATGCCTCTTCTTAAACAAGTTCGTCTAGTAAAGTTTTAACAATTCGAAGACCAATCTCTAAGGAGATACAACCCTTGAATGATTTCATCTTGGTCAAGCTCAACTAAGTAAATTTTCAACATTCAAAATAAACATCCTATGAGGCGCGAATTATGAACGAGCTAATATATAACAGGCTCCTACATGTGATTTTTCAAAATTCAAAATAGAACAAATCCTTGAGGGGATATGGTTTCCTGATAAGGTGCAGATCACAAGCGAGATAATGTAGAACGAGCCCATCCATGTGATTTGTCAAAGACGAGCTAATGTATAACGAGCTCATCCATGTGATTTTTCAAATTTTAAAACAAAACAAATCCCTGAGGAGATATGGTTCAAAATGGTTGCTATCCCTCTAACCCCTGCAATAAATGCTGACTCAGCAGTTGAAGAGACATGACAACTAAAGCCGGCGGATGTTACATGCCAGACTATAAATGGCTGCCACGTGTGGGAATTTAACTGGGGCATTAGAAACACGCGTACGAAAATTAAGGCTGTGTAAACTAATGAAGAAAAGGAAATGGAAATGATCATATTCTCACTTTGGCTGTTTCTCTTTTATACTGTTCTTTGCCATTTTCTACAGCAAAGGTGTTTGAAGTCTATAATTGAAGTACTAAAACTGAAGACATAAAGGGACGTTGTCATTACAAAAACCAGGTAAAAATGGAATTTGTTAAAGAACTTAAAAAGCTTCAGGGTAACCATGAGAAGGAAGATGAAGAGGGTGTTGTATCAGTGCAGCCCATTGCCATGATATGCCACCGAAGTTACAAGATTTGTCGGAGTCCATTACACCAGAAAGTAGCACCAGTTCAAGTGCAAATGGTGGCTCTAGTAGCCTCCATTCTTCTGCCTCTAAAAGTCCGTCATCAAAGGCTGGTGACGGCGAGAATGAGGGGGCCAGCCGTAGTGCTCCGGTGTTTACGAGTACAGAGGAAAGTGTACTGATAATGGATGCGTGGGAGAACATGCCCATTACCGAGAAGTTGGATAACATATGCAAAGCGTCATAAGATTTGCCTACAAGATTTAGATTAAAGGTGGCGCTCCACCATGATGTAACAAATGGTGCTACCATTATTAAGGGGTTTAAGAAATTAGGAGAGATGGTGAAGCAATTTCAAATCCTAAAAACAATATTAGTTCGAGCTAGCACTTAAAATGAGAGGGCATGTTCAGTGTCAAGAATGGAATGGATACTAGTATATGTGGACCATTTTGACACTAGCTTACGATTTCCCTTGCCCGGGCTGATTTTTTACGTATTGGCAAAATACAAGCTGACACTAATGCAATTGACCCCAAACAATATAAAGTTTATCATCAGGTTTATGTTGTTGTGTGCGAGGTTATAGATGCTTGTGAAGGCAATGGTGTTCAAGTTGCTATTCTTGTGTAGGTTAGCTAACAACCAGACGAGGTGGTACTACATCTCCAGAAGGGAAAAAATGATTCTCTCTAAAAATGTGACAAACAAAGTTGTGAGGTGGAAAAGGCCATTCATCTTTGTTCGTGATACTCGGATGGAGAAGATGAGTAACAAGCGCGCTGCTTATATTTTTATGTGGCACACTCCTCAAACATACATGAATTATTCCCAACTGGCACCTTGTGATGTGGATTTGAAGAATCAATTGTTGGTTTACAAGAAAAAGGAGGGGCTGGTAGATTTAGAAAACTTGGTTATCTTAGAGCAATTAAAGGTTTTTGGGTTTGTGGATACTGCAAACCTTTATACTAAAGGTATACTTCTTCTATGAATTTCGAGTTTCAATCAGGCTGAGCCTTATTATGCTCATTTATGCAGGAAAGATGAGTAGCGTGCTAGAGAGGTAGCGAGAGCATGCACAAAGATCAAGGAGTAGGCGCAGGGAAGCCAGCTCACAAAGGCAAATGCGGTTTGATGAACAACTAGCAAAACCGCCTTGCAGCTTGTCTCATTAGGAGCGAGGTTCCAGCTTAGCAACAAGAGTACGTGTTAAGGAATGAGCTGAGACATTGCCTTCGGGGTCTCGAAGGCATGTGCGTGAAGATACGAATGCAGAGGACAATGTGCCACCCCTTGTTCAGCGGTGATTTAAATTTGGGGCTCAACCCGTTGTTGCACGTTCGCCTGATGTGCCCTCTGCCCCAGCAAGTGGTGGTGTCAATGTTGGGTCTGCATAGACACAAGTGTCTAGTCCCAAGATTGTATGTCTTGAAAGTTTCAGCTATACCAAGGCAGATTGTCATGTTGCAATGCTGTAGGGTATGCACAACTTCATTTCTCCTGTGGACCATTAACGAGCCAGGGTTACGTGTAGTAAAATGACGCCTGCGTGGCCATACTAAAACTAATGGATGTAAATATCGTTGTTAAACGTTAGTGTTAAATGTCGTATATGTTCATGCTAAAAATAATGGTACGAGCTAGATGATAGGCTTTTACCCATGTCGTGGCGCTATTTGAATGGAAGCAAAGAGCACGTGGGCAAGCACACGAGCTCACCAAAAACTACAAGCGGTTAACTTCTGAGAAGGCAAGCTTGGAGGAGGAGGTTACTCGTTTGCAGAGTTCTGAGATGGCAAACAGAGCTACATCAACAGAGAGTCGAGCTGACGAGCTAAACAACAAGGTGAACGAGTTGAAAGAAGAGTTGGATAAGGCTCAAATAGAGAAAGAGAGTAGAATTCTTACTACAAAGGAAGAGGCAGGACGTGTTGAGGAGTGCGCGAAAAAGGCCAAAGCTAAAAGAGAGAGTACTCTGAACGAGTTGAACACATTAAGGGCTCGAGTGCTACGACATATCACAGCCTTGCATGTGGCCAAGAAGCCTTAGACCAAATGAAGGTATCTTATCAACGTTCCATCAGTATTGCCCAAGCTCAAGGGACGGAGTGGTTACTCGGTTTAGATACGTTCCAAGATGCCATTGCAATTATGTCAATGAACACCACGACGCAAATTTATGATGACATTCGTGGATAGGTATTACAGCACCGACCTGACTTCCTTATAGGCGAGCTGATGTTTGTGGAGGGAGAGGAAATTGACGAGTAAGGGAAGAGCTTGCTCCCTCTTGTTTATACAACAATACTCTTCAAATGGGAGTTAAATGAGGATGGAGTGCTCGTCTGGCCTCTAACTATTCCTGAAGAAGGGGAGGATCTGGATTGCCTACCAAGCTTCGATGCTTGGGTGGCTATGATGCCTATCATGGAAGCTGAACCTTCGAGCACCCCGCCTCTCTCTCAGCCTGCACCTTCCTCAGCTCGTGACAATGCAACAAGCTCTATTCTAGTGGACCTGACAGATGATTAAGGGGATGGAGTTGTTGCTAACTTTTATATTTTTGTTATTTAAGTTAATTTTTTATTGTTTCATTTTTGAACTGATGTAGTTTGCACTATTATTGGAATGAAACAAATATATTTTATTGATAAATGATTGTACATTTCATAGTTTAATAACGAATGTTAATTATAATATTTCCTAAGGTTTTCTATATTCCATGTAAATGGCAGTTGATGACCTTCTAAATCTGCCAATAGGTAAGATCCAGGTCATTTAATAGCAACAACCTTATATGGGCCTTCCCAGTTAGGAGCAAGTTTGCCTAAGTGTGAATAGGACTAAGTGAGCCCGGCTTTCCATAGGACTAGATCACCAACATGGAACTGATGAGTACGAACCCTTTTATTGTAGAACTTAGCAACACGAGCTTGATAAGATGCCTTCCTTATCCGTGTTGACTCCTTTGTTTCTTCAATGAGATCAATATTTTCCCAGAGTTATTGCTTGTTAATAGATTTGTTTAATTGGATAGCTCTCTAGCTTGGTAAACCTATTTCCATGGGGATAATCGCCTCTATTCCATATGACGTGGAGAATGGGGTTCTCTTGTGGTTAAACTAGGTCTGGTACGAGATGACCATAACACTTTGTTTAGCTCATCCACCCAATTTGTTTGAGCAACCATAACGCATGTCTTGAGACCACGTAAGATGATCTTATTGGCTGAGTCCGCTTGGCCATTTGTTTACGGCGCATAGACAAATATTAGAACAAGCTCAATCTCATAGTCTTCACAAAATGACTTGAGAGCTACAGCTCGAAATTGTGGACCGTTGTTTGGTATGATGCACCAAGGGATGTCAAACCTGCATATTAATAATTAGGTTGAGTGACAAGGTAGATGTGTGTGTGCCCGGTACAATGTGAGTTTAATTTCATAACACTTGCATAATACCGAACTGAATAAAAACTCTTCCACCTTTTTCTCTGTTGTTCTGGATAGTGGTTTGGCTTCTATCCATTTAGTGAAGTAATGCACAGCAACAATAAGATGCATGCAACCCCTTTTACCTTTAACAAATGGACCATGTAAGTCCATTCCCCATTGAGCGAAAGGTCAAGGTGATGTAAGGAAGGACAACATTTCTCCTCTACCAAATGAGGCGTACAATTTTAATCTTGAGGTAAGTGTGGAAGCATATGTAAGTTAATGTGTTGAAAGAGCTGGGTTACTTGGTATGTGAATGTCATTGGAATTGAACTAGTAGATTGGACACTTTTTGACATAGCATTGCGCGTCTTCAACCATATTGGGCCAGTAATATCCATGCCGTAGGAGTTTCTGAGCTAAGGTTTTTCCACCTGTGTGCGTGCCATAAACTCCTTCATAAACTTCTCTTATAACATATTAAGCTTCATAAGGAGTAAGGCAATGCAATAAACGCATCGAGATTGTTCATTATATGACTGGCCATCAACTCAAGTAAAATGGGTTGCTCTACATCTAATCAGTCGAGCCTCAGATAAGTCCTTAGGCAACTCGCCATTTTGTAAATAATTAATCAACGATGTGGTCTAGCTCAGTAAGAATGGGTCAATACTTAGTATTTGACAATCGAGTATTGAGTTGGCATAACTTAGGGCATCTAGGACCTCCACGTATGTTGTTCGATAAAGGCTGAGGTCTTGCAAGGAGGCTAACTTAGATAATTCATCAGTGCGTCGATTATCTACCCGCAGTATTTTGTCAATTTGAAATGAAGCAAAGCCCATTTTTAATTGGTTAACTAGAGAAGCATAATGGGCAAGTTGAGGGTCTTTAACATCATAACTCTCATTAACTTGATTCATGACAAGCTGAGAGTCACTGAAGACCCTTATGCTTTGCACGTTTAGCTCGAAAACTAATTTTAGACCGTAAATTAATGCTTCATACTCTATAGCATTATTGGTTGCTTGAAACTTGAATCTCAAAGCATGCTTCGTTTTAAAACCATCTAGGCCAATCAATAGCGCTCCAACTCTCGAACCCTAAATGTTCGTAGCTCCATCTACATATAAAGCCCATATTGGGTTCGAGGCTATGGCTTCCTTTGTAGTTGTTGGAAGACACTCAACTAGGAAATCTGCTTAAGCCTAGCCCTTTATAACTGTGCGGAGTTCAAATTTGATGTCATTTTCACTAAGCTCCACAGCCCACCCAATCAATCAATCGGAAAGTTTAGGCTTTTGTAGTACCTTACTCAGTGGTAGGTTAGTAAAAACAACAATGTGATGGGATTGGAAGTATGCCATTAACTTTCAAGCAACACAAACAAGGGCAAAGGCAGCTTTTTCTAAAACGGGATAGTTTAGTTTTGCACCTTGCAAAACTTTGCTCGCATAACAAATGGGCTTTTGTAGCTTGTCCCGCTCTCTTAGTAAGATCGAGCTCAATGCCTCAACTGCAATTCCCAAATACATATATAACTTCTCCTCGCCAATAGGTTTGGAAAGTAGTGGTGGCGACGCTAGATATTTTTTGACTTCTTCGAAAGCTTGTTGGCATTCACTCGTCCACTACAAATTTTTGGGCTCTCGCAAAGCTTTGAAAAACGAAAGACATCTTTCTGTCGACCTAGCAATAAATTTGTGCAAGGTAGTGAGGTGACCTGTCAGATGTTGTACATCTTTCACTGTTTTAGAAGGCTCCATTTGCTCCATGGCTTGAACATTTCTAGATTCACTTCAATTCCTTTCTTTGAGACTACATATCCCAAAAATTACCTGACTCCATGCCAAACATACATTTTAAGGGGTTTATCTTCATTTGTGCTTGACACAAATTCTGAAATGTTTCGTTTAGATCGTCAATGTGATCTTCAACTCGTAAACTTGTGACAATCTTATCATCAACATAAACTTTGATATTTTTGCCGATCTAAAGCTTAAAAACGAGCTGAACTAATTTTTGATAAGTAGCTCCTACGTCTTTTAACCCGAATGGCATCATCACGTAATAATAAATCGCATCGCCAGCATAAAACATTGTTTTCTCTTGGTCATCTAGCCACAACTGGAGCTAATGATACCTCGAGCTGGCATCTAAAAAGCTCATTCGCTCATGACCAGCTGCCCATTCAATTAGCTTTTCAACATTGGGTAAAGGGTGTAAGTCCTTCAAACATGCATCATTAAATTTATGAAATCAATGCACATTCTTCATTTCCCATTAGATTTTTTGACGAGTATGGGATTGGATACCCATTCCGAATACTCTACCCTTTTAATGAAACCTACCTGCAACAACTTCTGTATTTCTTCATCTATGACAACTTGCTTTTCCAGACTAAAAATGTGACACTTTTGCACCACTAGTTTCCTTGTGGGGTCTGTGCTAAGCTTATGAACTACAAATTTTGTTGAAATCCCAAGCATTTTATCTATTTTCCAAGTACAAACATCCTTGTTGGATCTCAAAAACTCTAAAAGCTCTTTTCTGTCTCCCATTGTGAACTTAGTTCTGATTTTTACAATTTTCTCCGATTCATCAAGGTTTAAGGGGACTGTTTCCACAGGCTCCACTAGCTTGGCCTTTTGTCCCACATTTTCAGGTCGGTGATCTATGTCAAAGATGCTCATCGTTTGCTGGCATGGTTGGCTCAGCCGCGATACCTAAGAGAGAGAAGTTTTAGGTGCTATCGTGAGCTCAACTTTCTTAAATGTGTCTTGGTAGCAGGTTCTCGCCATCTTTTAGCTTCCCTTTAGCACTCCTATTCCATGAGGTGTTGAGAATTTCATACATAAGTGTGGTTGACAGATGACAGCCTTTAACTCACAAAGCATGGCTTTCTCAATTATGTGATTAAAAGCTGATTCCATTTTAACTACTAGGAAGCTTATTGATGTCATCCTAAATCGAGGCTCAAAACCCACAATTATAGGGAGGGTGACCAGCCCTTCAACAGGGACGAGCTAGTTATTAAATCCATATATAGGTCCTTCGTATTTCTTCAAAGAAGCTAAGTTCAACTGCATTTTTTGGAAGCAGTTCCAATATAAGATGTCTAGAGAACTATCTGTATTAATGAAGACATTATTCACATTTTGGTTGCCTATGTGAATGGTGGCTACAAACGGATTAGCATGAGGCATAATAATATCAGGTTCTCCTTCTGATCTTTTTTAATCTGTCGGGTTGAACGTGATTGGTACATTTTCCCATTTTGCTTCCTCAAACGGTCATTTTAGGGGTCTGTTCTTATTCACAGTCATTACTGGACGAGCGTAGGCTTTACAACCATGGGCGCATTAGCCCCCTGAATACATCCCACCAGAAATCATGTTTACTGTGCCTATGGGTGGAGGTATTGCGGTATAGCCTATTCCTCTGTTATCCTTTTGGCTCTAGGCAACGGTCCTTTGTCCTTGTCTTCTTTTGTTAAGTTGACATCCTTTATAACCCTTGCTGAGCTTAGAGGGAAATTGATTCCCTTGATACACGTTCTGATTACTACCGACTTGATACCCTTGCCCATGAGATCAACTGTAGTCTTGCACGTAATGGGTTTGGATAGGTTGCTGAGGTTAGAATTTCTAGATATGTTCTTCCAGTTTCCCATTCCAAGCTAAAAATTCCAACTCGTCCTTCAAGCTTTGACAATCGTCTGTATAATGACCATATTCACAATGGTAATCACAATATTTTCTCCTATCTGTTTGTGTTGAGTCATGAATAGGAGGTGGTGGTCTCTTGATCCAATGTTGGATCTACGCCAAGATTTGAGACCTCGATGAGCTTAAGAGGAATGTAATTCACATATTTTGGAAAGCCAGTTGGTTTTTCTCTCTAATCAACAACTTTCTTCTTTTTCTTTTCTTCCCTTCCTTTTGGCTGCTTGTGTTATTTATTTTGTTTCTCATCAGGTCGTCTTTTGGATGATTGAAAGTCTTTCGATAAAATGAAGTTTACTGACCTATCATTCACTTCATTTCATGATTTTGGTGGATTTTCTAGCAGGTCATCTAAGAACCGGCCAGGTTTTAAGCCATGCAGCAAGGTGGACAAGCAAATTGTTTCAAGTACATTGTCGATGTCTAAGGTAGCTTTGTTAAAGCACTGCATGTAATCTCTCAACGACTCCCCCTCTTTCTAGTGGACTTGCATCAACTTAGTGGCTGTGCGTTTTATTTCTCACTAGCGCACAAACTTCTAAGAGAACAAAGTAGCGAGCTGAGAAAAAGAGTTGATGGAGTGTCTTGGGAGTTTATGGTACCACCTTCTGGCTATCGACTTTAAAGTGGCTAGAAATACTTTGCACATCATTGCATCTATTGCATTTTGTATCTTCATGATGCCTTGGTAGGTGCGTAAGTGTTCATCTGGATCATCAGAGCCATCATATGTCTCTAAATGAGGAATCTTGAACCCTTCTTAATAAGGCTCTGTCGTGATGGGCATGCTAAGAGGAGCACTGTCTAGGTTAGGCGCTTGTTGGTGTGACCTAGGACTCGTCAGCTCGTCAATGGACCTTTGTATACCCTCAAGTTGCTTTTTGAGCTTGTTATTCTTCTTCAACAGCTCTTCATTAAGCTTTGACAAGCTGGGTTCGAGATTCAATTTCTCACTCCCTCTTAGTTTTGTCAATACAACTACATTACTCAAAGTCGAGGAATTATAGGCAACAACTTTTGCAAGATGATCACCCCTATTCAATAGGAGAATTAGAGGATCATTAGGAATCAAATGAGAAAGTATCCTTTCCATAGCCATCTCCAGGACCTTGGTTCTCTCTTCTAGCTCGGATGTCCGGGTTGACTTTAAAGGCCTATTAGGCCATTGTGTATTGTAAATGGGATGTCTTCATCGCGTGCCTCTCAGAGCCTGGAATTGCTCTTCGGGTTGGGTTACATACCCAATGGGCATTCATTCATCATCAAAACTACTTAGTTGTTCCTTTGCTCCCCCTACAAAAGGGTTCCTTGGCATCGATCGAAAGTCATTGAGGTTAAACTCCGAGAGTTGAGCATTACTTTGATTGTCCGTTCTTTTTACTAGAGGAAGCTGACTTCTTGTAAAGGTACGTACCATGTTTAACTTCAGTCAGTTAAGCAACACTGCTTTTTTGTAGGTTTCCCACAAATGGTGCCAAAATGTTTAGGCAACTTCACAAACCTTCACTGTAGAGATCTTCAACTGCTTCAACACTTGGAAAACCTAAGGATATTCCTCGGGAAGATTCTCTGATGCTCAAGTTAGCAATACTTAATATTCTAGAGAGAGAATGCTCAAGTTTGCAATACTTAATATTCTAGAGAGAGAAGCTCTCGAGAGTAATTACAAAGAGAGAAGCATAATAGAGTTAATACCTTGCATGAAGGTAGGTGGGGGTATTTATAACCCCCCACTAATGGTCTCGAGTTCCACATGTAAATACCTGGTTAACCCGCATGTCACAACCTATGTGGGTACATCTGGGTGAGTGTGCCCACACTCGAGGTTACCTTCTATTCTTGGACATGTCAATGGACCTGTTGTGCCCGCTATACAAGTGTTGGGCTTATTCCCAACAAGAGTGAAAGAGAAATTAGCCTCAATAGATCTAGAACACAACAAGATGGTGCGCCTAGAACTACAACAAGCACACACTAGATTTTTGGTTGAAACTGAGGCCCCTTTTTAACATTCAAACAACAATGAATTGAAACTAAAAACAGTAGAACTAAGTAGCAAAATAGAAAAATAGCTATGAAACAAAGCTAAAATAGACAAGTACTACCCCAGAATTCTACAACTTAACGCAATAGAAAATTTCAACAAGTATTGCATCTAAAATGCACTACAAACTAACCAGATTCTAGGCCTAAGATAGGGAATTTTCATGGGTTCATAATGACAGAAATGCAAGGTTTTTAAACTAAAGAAAAGGCATTCTTAGTAGAATTTTTTGGGGCAGTAAATCCAGGCCTTATCACACTCAAATCAACAACCAAACACACCCAAGAACATTACAGAATTTCATCCAAAATCAAGGGTTTAACCTAGTTATAAAACAAAGATAAAATAGCATATTCCGAGCATGAAAATAATGGATTATTCAGGGTATTACCAAACAAAACATGTGCAACAAACTGAGCTTTGTCATCACAAGATTCATGATGGCAAAAGGGGAAGGAAGTTCTTTTTTTCTTTTTCTTTTTCTTTTTCTTTTTTTTTTTTGGTTAGATTACAAGTTAAAATAAAATAACTACATCGAAATCGGAAGTAGTTCGCTAAACTGCTAAAGAACTTACGTGAACTCAAAACTTTTGATCTTATTTAAAAAAATATTGACCTTTTTCTATTTAAACTAACAAATTACAAGAACAACATGCTCTGATCTAGTGGCATGAACCTTTGAGTTAGGGTGTTCATCTCCTGTGAGTGGCATATTCGACCCCACGGATTCCCTTTCTCCTTTCCTCACTTAATTGATATATATAAATAATTTCAATCTGTTTTTAAAAAAAAAAATTACAAGTGTAAAATTTATAATATTAACAAATATATTGGTGATATTGGTGATAATAACCTAGCATAGCATGTGCACCAATCGTTGGGAGAAATAATATATCCGCATCCTATTTTAAATTCTAAAAATTGCAACTTGATCCCTCATCAAGCAAACCCTAGGCAGCGAATCACGCAAATGAGCCCTTGAACATGTCAAGGGGTAACAAAAAAGCCCCTTAGTTGCAATTAGTAGCAATTGACCCCTTAAACTCATGAACAGTGGCAAATCAGCTCTTGTTTAACGTCCATGTCAATATTCCACTAAAAACTAACAATTCTCTGGTTAGAATGGATTCCACAGCTTACTTTGATGCTATGTGGCCCATTGAGGTCTAACATACCCTCTCATGTCATTAAATCATTAATATTTTTTATTTTTTTTAAATATTCTAATCAAATTTAATTACTATAATTTTTTCATACATTAAAAGTTAATTACTTACAATAGAAATCAATTAGATTAATTAAATTTCAATTGTCATTTTGTCAAGCAAACAAGAATCGAAAACCTTAAGTATTGTAGGATGGTTCCTCAGCTAACTAGTATCTTTTTCCATTTGTAAAAATTATTTCAGTCTAGAAATTTTGAAACACTATTTATAAAATTAAAATTTAACCAAAAAAAAAGTTTGAAGGAAGAGAAAATGAGAATTATGAAATTCCATGAACTAATTTTTATATAGGTTTAAGTACCATTTTGGTCCCTCAACTTTTCACTTTGGTACTAAAATTGTCCCTCAACTTTAAAAAGTATCAAAATTATCCTCAAATTTTCATTTTCGGTACCAAAATGATCCTTCTATCAGTTAAATGCAGATGGCACGTTAATTTGCCAGCAAATCACTGGATTTTTTTAATTTTAATGACGTGTAAATTTCATGTAAGAAAATTTAATATTTTTTATTATTATTTCATAATTTTTCAAACTTATAAAAAAAAAACAACTTCATCTTCTTTCTCATTTACT
>BPVZ01000088.1:608721-624807 GCA_020521535.1 Rubroshorea leprosula
AATAATTATATATTTTACAATATTTTTAAAATTTTAATTTATAATTAATAAAATCTATTATATTTTATCTATAATACCATAAAAAAATAAATAACCAATCACTAAAATAATTTTTAAATACAACTAACGTACAGTAAAATCCAACACAACCACGGCAAGAGCAATTCATAGCAATTGCAAAAGCAACCCAAGACACCTTGTCAACGAAGTTTTCACTTTCCCCTCTCAGCTGCTTGAAAGCGACTCCCTCTGGGGTCCCAGCGTCATCAGCAAGTTTCCGGCTCTTATTTTGAAGAGGAAGAATTCAGGAGGATAGTAGAAATGAGGTGTAGCCCGCGCACGTTAACTAAGAACTTCAGCATTTAAAAGACCATAATACCCTCTCGACTGCAATTCTTCTTTGTAGAATTCTTCCTAGGGTTTTTTAATTTCACCCTGGATTGTTAATCAGTTCCAACTGAGCTCAAAGGAATGAGAAACAACATCAATAACGACGAACCAGCGACAGCTCCAGAGCCTAATCGATGGTATGACATTACCTTAGGCTCCTCGTTCAAGGATCACCACTTCTTCCACCCTTCTCCCAAGTTCTGTACTTTACGTTGTAAGTACCCTAGTAGTTTTCTGGGTTCTGTTTGGTTTCAGAGAAAGTTCAAGAAAACTAGGGAAATTATGTACTTGAGTTTTCATAGTAAATTTAGGCGTTAACTTTCCATTTCCTTCTCATTGAGTGAACAGAGTATGACAGCATTTTCAATATCTTGGATAATAACTTGTAGATTTTAAATTTTATTTCCAGATGAATTTAAGCCAGCTTCAATTGATAAGAACCAACCAGGAATATTCCACAAGAAAAAGGATAACAGGGTCACTGTGGAATTTCAAAACAACCAACATGGAAAGCCCAAGGTGACTTTTGAGGGTATCAGTGAGGACTACAGGGACAATGATGCTGTGTTATTTTTTGATGGGGAGACCTTTCGGTTGGAGAGGTTGCACCGAGCAGTGAAGCGATTGAGGCATGTGCGGCAACCTGGTGAGTCTGCAGCCGCAGCTTCTGTGGCTGTGGTTACTTCAGTTAGCCCAGCTGCAGAGTCATCTCCACCAGGCAAAGGAGAAAAACATGAGACTTTGAACAGAGAACCAGTTCATCAAATGCCAGTGAGTTTGCTTTACAGCTAGTTTCTCTCACCATGTCTCCATATTGTGTATTCTATCTACTTTTTTGAATACTTCTTTTGAAATGCATTTTGATTTTCTGATGGTTTTGCATTTAGTTTATAATCTGCCTATTATCTATTTTTTCCTTAATAGAACTGTATCAGGCGTTACTGCCTTTTTTCTTATTTGTCATTAAGGTAGAGAGACCTAATATTTTATAGCACTCTTAGGTAGAGAGGTAACAAAGAACAAACTGGCATTTGTCAACTAAGGTAGAGAAACCTAAGATTTTATAGTACTCTTAGGTAGAGAGGAAGCAAAGAAAAAACTGGCTTAAAGTCTACCAACATTAAGGGTAAACAATTACCACCGTGGAGTTACAGAACAGAAACTAACCATTATATTGGATCTAACAAAGAGATATAGAGTTAAAAAGACAAAATAAGAAGAGAGAGAGAGAGAGAAGTTCCTTCTCAAAAGCATAACGCTTTTCTTTCAGTTTACATCATTCTCAAACTCTCATCTACATGATCAAGAAATATAAATAAATATAAATAGTTGCCATGGTACAACCTTGCTAGTATAGATATAGGTTAAAAGTTTGTTTTCTAGAGACATCAATGGAAATTAAATGAAAAACAAGATATAGACATCATAGATACATGGAAATAGGAACACAAACAAACACATTGAAACTTAGAATCTGCATTTGGCAGTGCATGGTCAGACAATCATAACCTTTTCTAGACCATAAAACTCCACTGTATGAATGGCTTTGGACATTTAAAACTTTAGACTATAAGCTTTGAATCCATGAATGACTTGAATGGTAGATGCCTCTGACCACATACACAATTGAGCTTGAATGTGTATCAAGATCTGTGTAATTGTAGCTGGATTAATTGCAATTCCAAAATACCCCTACAATTTGTCTGAACAATAGATTTCCAGTGTCATGGGTGTCCTGCATGTCCACCATTATAGCTTTCTAACTAATAGCTTGCCATAAAGAACTTTGAGTATTGGGCAATCAATTATCAGAATAAAAGATAAGCTTTCAACAAGAATTGCTTGAGTTGACTGTCAGCCATCATGCTTAGATCTTCTTTGTGCACTTCACAACCACCATCTTTTACTTGAAGTGTAAGAAAAAAAAAACAAAATGTTTCCGACTCAAAGCATCAACAACTATCTTCTGACAACCAGAGTTGTCTTTGACAATAGAGCTAAAAGCTTGGAGGAACTCAGCCTTTGGCCTTTGATCATGTCAATGATTCAATTTTTTTCTTAGAATGAAAAAACTTAACTCCTTCATTGATCAAAGAAGAGAACAAATGTTGTAGGCTCCAATGACGCACTTGCATGATACATTAAAACTTCTTCTGTTAAGAAGAATATTTCCAGTGGGAATCATTTAGTTTCTTTCTAAAAATAAGGTTAAATTTAATAAATAGTCGATTAACTATGTGGTTTATTTCAGTTTAGTCTAGAAACAATTTTTTCTTTCAAAATGATCTATAAACTATCGATTTTGTTTCAAAATGGTCTACTTGACAAACATTCCGTTAACTAGACTAACGGAATTCTTTTTTGCTGTTGACATGTGCCCTCTAAACTTTTGAAAAATGTTAAATATAGTACATATATTTTTATTTTTTACAACATTTTGTTTTTGAAGTTTAAATTCTATATCAAATGTAATAATTAATTAAGGTAATAATTTTAATTTACATGGATCAAGATTCTAATTTTAATTTACAATAATCAAAATTATAATTTAAATTTTATTATTTCTTAAAAAACTTAATACCATTATTAAATTACATATTTTTTCACTAATTTGTATAGAAAAATAAAAAATTTTATTTTTATTTTTAACACTAATAATACATGCATGATTTTAATTTGGGGATTTATAAAATTGAAGTGAATTTTTATTTTTTCAAGGAATTTTAATTATGTGTGGGTGCTGGTTTAATTAAATTAAATTTTTTTAGAACTAATAAAATTTAAATTATAATATTGATTATTGTAAATTAAAATTAGAATCCTAATTAATGTAAATTGAAATTTCATCTTAGTTAATTATTACATTGAATATATAGAATTTAAACTTCAAAAACAAAATGTTACAAAAAAACAAAAATGTATGTACTATATTTAACATTTTTCAAAAGTTTAGGGGGCACACATCAACAGCTAGAAAGAATTCCGTTAGTTTAGTTAACAGAATGTTTGTCAAGTAGACCATTTTGAAAGAAAAAATTGTTTCTAGACTAAACTGAAATAAACCACATGGTTAATAGACTATTTATTGAATTTAGCCTAAAAATAATAAGGAAATTGACTGTCCCTCCTGATTAAGAACCATGCTGATTCTCTTACTAAGTTCACATACTTTATTTAAGTCTGGAAGAACAGAAGCATAAGAGCATGAGTCAACTTTTGGTGGACATCTTGGCAGAAGCTAAAAACTAGCCATCAATTTAGCACAACCTGTCATCCACAAATAGATAGTCAAACTAAGGTGTTGATGGGAAAATCTTGAGTTTGTCTGTGGAAATATGCATGGGACTTGTTATTGGGTTGGCTTGAATTTGCATAAATGAGAAAACTAGCCAAAGTGCTGGTTGTGATCTTTGAAGCAGTTTATGGCCGGTATCTGAGAGGTCCAGTAAATTTGTTTCCAGTCAGTCATTGGGTTGGTGGAGATGTAAAAGAAATAGAAAGTGAGATAAAAAGCGACATAACTAGATTTCAGTCTCGATTATCAAACAAAATTAGAAGCATTAAGATCATGACATGCTAATAAGCACTGCATGTTAGTAGAGTTCAAAGGTGACTTGTTTTGAGTGCATCTTCGTTAAGGGAATTATTCAAGGAATGGGTAGTTAGGCTCAAGCATTTGAAGTTTTGAAGTGTGTTGGAGAGAATGTTTATCTGATTGCACTTCCAGCTGAGTCTGAGGTTAATGTTTCTGATATTTCACCGTATCACGTTGAAAATAACAACAGCGATTCAACAATTGATTCCTTTAAACTCAGGAAGCATGGAAAAAGTTTATTTAGTTGTTTAGAAAAATGGCATGATAATTTGGAATTGCAATTATAATTTGGAATTGCAATTAATAGTTTAAATTTGTAACCACTGTTGCAAAAAGTGTGCATAGGTCCTAGGCGGTTGCTGGGCACCTTGCCTAGATAGCTAGACACCTAGGACTTTTTGCTGCAATTTTAAACAGTGGGAGATTTTTTAGGCCCAATGTATCAGCCCACACCATTTTCATAACACTTTTAAACACTTAGATGTATTTTTAGATCCAATGTCAACATTTTTACAGCTTCGTTTCTAGTTTTGGACATTTTTGAAAATAATAATAATAATAATAATAATAATAAAAAGAAAAACACCTAGGTTGCCTAGAGTTTCGCCTAGGCTGCATACGTGCATGCTAGACAGCTGCTCAAGGCCCACCATTCCCTAGCAGTGTTGTCAAAAGCCTAAAGCAGCCTGAAGTGCCGCTCTATTCAACTAAATGAGCTGTGTTGGTTGATTTATCATTGTTTTATTTTTGGAGGCTTTTCCTAGCTTTCCTTTTACCTGTTAACACCTTATCAGGTTTCAATGATTTTCAAGTTTCAGTTGAAAGCCTCTAAGAATGGCGATAAAAGCTGATTTTCTATAGTGGACTTGCCATAAGATAGAGGACAAAGGAAAGAAAAGTTTTGAAGAATTATGCATAAATTCAGAAAACAATATCATCAGCTCTCAAAAAGCAATTCACAAATAAGCTGATTCCCTCTTGGAATCTGAAAATTGAGAGTAGGAGTATGTGAGCCAAACTGCTATTAATGTTGATGAAATTGAATTTTGGAATGGCATCCCCAAGTCCTGACTTTAAGGTTGCTGCTTCTGATTTGCTCAACTTTCATACTTTTACAGCATGCCATTCCTGCAGTATTCAGCACCGTGTCTTCTCTTTCTAATGAAAAAAAAATTGATCCATAAGATAGCAAAATAAAGTGTAAATCAATTCTGTAACATTTTTCATGGAATAATCTTTCTTACTTTAGTTTACTGGTGTGAAAATTCAACATTGCAGCACTGGCATCATTTCCAATTCAATCTTGAAAGTAAGAATAGAACAGAATTTAGATCGTACTCTTGTCAGATTATGACTTTTTATGTGATCACTCTATATTATTTATTTTTTGATTAATGCCCATCCTTGCACTGCAGGAATTCCATAAAATCTGCACCATTTCTCTGATTAAACCTTGTTACTTCAAAATGTTCAATATTCTTAATTTTCTCCTTTTTCTTTTCTTGTCCAATAATAATAGAAAAAGAACATGTAACTTAAGGTTACATTGTCTTAAGCTTGAAATCGTACTATTTTTTAACTTTTCTTGCTTTTTGACTAGCAAATAAGTTTGTTGCTTATTGCAGAGGTTTGAAGCCTAAGACCCGGAATCAGTCAAGGTTTTAACTTTTCTTACTTTCTATTCATTGTTCATCTTCAGGTGGAACAGATTGATATTGGTGACTCAGAGAGCATTGGTAAGATTCCTTTCATTTAATTATTGATTCATCGCTGATGTAGTGTTATCAGTTATGGTAGATTATGTATTGTCCTCATGATTACTACACCTATTGTTAAATCCACTTTTGTGTCATAAGCTTGACCAAGTAGCAAAAATAGCTGTGCTTTTGGCCTTTTGTTTAATATAGATAAGCTTATTTTAAACTTGCCCCATCAGATAACCTGTTCTCTGTTTTCTATCTAATTTATTGTTCTCTATTGATGAACATCTCTTTCCAAATCCAAGAATGTCAAACTACCTTTCTCCTTATGGGACTATGTATTGTTCTTAAGAGACCTTGGTTGATGGCAAATTTTAGACAGTTTCTCGTACAATAATGCAAGAAAGAAACTCAGAGAAGAAGTGAACTATAACCATCCTATGAAGCCAAAATTATAGGGCAAATGTTAGGTACGTAAATGCAAGCATCAGCTGGCAGCACAAAAGCATAAGAGAAATTTTTTTTTTTTTTTCTTTTTGGCATGAAGGGGATCGGCTATGAATGGATTGTATAAGTAACATAGGAAGGTGATGTAAGGAATGTTGAAAGATGTGATTTCTAGTGTGAAACTAGAGACAGAAAATTTCATGCAAAATGATATCTAGTACCAAGGGGCCCTTAAATCAGTCATCTGAGACACAGGAAATTGTAGTGTTAAGTATCCAGTATCCAGTTGAAAGGAGAACTTGATTGGAGAGCTCCTGATTGGATTCTTGGGTGTATGACGTGTTTAAGCAAATACAATTATCATTAGTTGGAGGTGTGGTGACTGAGCACTTTTAGACTCTAGTTATAAAGTTACTTAATGACGCAGTTTTAATTAACTTACTTTTTTGCCTTCTTTCTTTCATTAACATGAAGTCATTCTTTTCTGCCCATTGCAGAACCTAATAATGTGAAGGATGTGGAGTGCCTACCTTCAATTCCTAATACATCAGCTGCATCACTAGATGCCAAGAGTTGTGAATCAGAGGAAGAGGTGGATATCGTCAATGGTGATGAATATGATGGTTTCGCAACAGAGAGTAAGGAGAATGCCATTGGAAAGGAGTCCCACACTGGTATTGGTATTGATATTAACTTACCACATCAAATGGATGCTGATGTAGATATAAGTGATGATGAAACACACAATGGCCGTAATGCAGCAGAAGCTCTTAGAGCTCGAGTGAATGCAGAGGGTAAAGAGCAGCAGACTTCCAGCTCAAGCAGCAGCAGTGCAAGTGAGAGTAGTGAAAGTGAGAGTGCTAGTGGAAGCGAGAGCAGGAGCAAGAGAAGTGTAAGTAGCATTAGCAACAGCGAAAGCAGTGATGGTGATTCAGTCACCTCTATCTGAGCAACGAAAGGTGAGCTGTGCTTGAGCATAAAGAACTGATACTTGGAGCCAGCAACGCGGGGAAATCTTGACCCCAACTACTGTACAGGTTATGTATTTAAGTGTTTTTCTATTGAATTCCAGTTTCTTTTGCTTTGTTCTAGACCGCATCAACTATTGTTGTATTTTGTAAAATTGGAAAAAAAAAAGTTTAGTGTATAATCAAAATAGATTAGAAAATTTAAGCAACTGTGTTTTTACAGTGTTGCAAAAGGCTCCTCTGGGCAATGCTTAGGCGCCTCTTAAAGTGCAAAGTGCGAAGTGGTGCTCTACCGCCTTGCCTTTGCCTAGGCCTAGGCCTTAGGCCGTGGAGTTAAGCATTTCTTTTAATTTCTTGGATTTTTTGTTCTATATATTTCGGCATTTTTCGCAGAAAAATAAAAAAGAGTGCTTAACAGCACTTAAGATGGTGCCTAAGACTGCCTAGGCGCTAGGCAATAGCCCACCATCCATCACCGCCTTGTGCATTCTGCGACCATGGTTTTTAGGTCCGTAATGTTAGAATATGATACCCAATATGTTCCGCCATATGTTGGATATCTCATGGATAAAACAAATCGTGGAAATCACCGACTTAACTCTGTAGAGAAATAATGTGTTGACCAAGTCGAAAAAGGTTGGCCGTTCAACAAGCAGCGAAAAGCCAAAAACGGTGGGGAAAATGAGATTTATGAGTCTCATTGTTTTTGACTAAAGGTATCAAGAATACTTGAGACGCGTAATACCAAGGCTGAAACTGGGAACTTATGCTTTTGATTTGGAATAATATAATATGAGATTGCAGTTTTATATTCCGTTCTGCCGAAAGAAAACATCAATCCTGGGTGTGAAAACGCTACCATCGATTTTCTTTTTGATTTTTGTTCAACTATATATATAGGACTCAACCTAATTGTTCTTTCAACAATCTAAGATTCCAAACTTTAGAAGAGCTTAGACGCACAAGAGCAGAATGAGTGTAGAAGTTCTGGATGGGGCAACGATTCTTGACTTTGTGGCTGATGAAGAAGCTTTCACTGTTTCCATACGCAACCACTTCACGCACCTTGATACAGATCATGATGGCCTCCTCTCTTATGCAGAGATGCTGAAGGAGTTGCAGAGCCTGAGGGTTTTGGAAACTCACTTTGGCATCGACGTGAAGAGAGATCCGGAAGAGCTGGCTCATGTCTATGATTCCCTGTTCGTGCAGTTCGATCATGACTCCAACGGGACAGTGGATTTGGAGGAGTTCAAGGCGGAGTCAAGGCAGATGCTGGTGGCTATGGCCAACGGAATAGGGTTTCTGCCTGTTCAAATGGTGCTTGAAGAGGGTAGCCTTCTGAAGAAAGCCACTGAGTGGGCGTCCACCAAAGTTTGAATTTGTTTTGAGTGCCTAGGCAAAAATTTTCTAGTTTGTTGTACGTTTATTGAAATTTCCACGTTTTACATTCATATACAATAAAGAAATCTTAATTTTAACAAACCAATCTCTAAATTAAATTCAATAACCGCAATGGAACAATCATTCATCATCTGTAAACTTCCCTGGCAATAATCACTACAAAACTCAGGAGAAAAAGTTGAGTCTTCTATCCGACCCAATCTTCCTATGAATCTATTATTGTCCAAAGGTCATAAAAATAAAGACGTCTCAGGAGCTGGAATGAAGGAGAGAATGCCTTCACCAAATAGTTCAAACAGTTGTACCAGGAGCTGTCCAGAATTCAGGTCCTCCTTCCAAACTTGTTTTAGGATTGCTGATGTCTTCAAAGCTTGACTGTCTCCCTTCTGTTTCCCGACTCCGCTGCCTGCTCTTCCATCATCAATCACCTTTCCATCAGATGATGATTGACCCACTCCAGAATCGCTTGATGGAGGTGGAGTTACTGTTCCCTCCTGCATGTGAGGAGACGAGGGGCTTGTTGATGCTAAAGCTTGGACATCAGTTTCTGTTCTCTTGAGAGGTGGTTCAATATCCATTGGTTCCCTGCTTGCCTTGCGTTTATCTACAATGTTTTATGGAAGAAAGAATTACACTCCAATCTTGATCATCAGAAATTAGGATCATATCAAGCACATTAGAAAACAAAGCAGATCTTACTAGGAGCTGTAGTAATGACTTTTGCATTTGTCTTCCAGACAGCCTGAGCTTGAAGTGATGGAAAAGGTGGGAAGATCTTTAGGCGATCATGTATACATTCGCCTGCTGCATGCTGGAAAACACATGCATCTCAAAATTTGTAGGGTTATCATCATACAAGCATTGAACAAGAAAAACACTCACCAGCAAGGCTCCATAAACCCGCCAGGCTTCATATCTCTTGGTTGCATTCTTTTGTGTCTCGAGTAGCATCTCTGGTTCAAGGAGTCGAAGATATGGCTCAAGATTTGGCAGAATAAGAAGGTGAACCTGCTTTGAAATAAGAGATATTACAATAAATAATTTGACAATAAGATAAGTAGCCAAACAAAATCCCAAAAGTCTACCATAGAAGGATTTGAAAAAAAGAAGAAATCTAAAAGAATGCGTAAAAAGCAGAACCTAACTTCACAAGGAAAACATAAACATCAGAATTGTCTTTCTATCTCCAAATTTAAAGAATCCAGATTTCTTTTCTATCACACTAGTTTTAAACTAAATTTTGATGATGAAATAGAAAGGAGTACTTATTAAGTTGAGTGAAAATGACATAATGTAGATTTTGGGGTAAACTTTTGTATGAAAGTGTTGATTGTATCACCCTAACTTTATAATTTACTCTTTTTGTATGGGTAGGAGTACCCCTTGTACTCCAACTTAATAATACTATCTTTTTCTGATAAAAAAAAAAAAAAAAGTTGAGTGAAAATGACATAATGTAGAATATAAAACTAAAAATAGTCAACAGTTATAAACTATAAACAGCATGTAAACCTTTTCAATTAAAGAGAAAGCATGGAGGAGAAATATACCACTTTAGGCCCTAGGGCTGCCAACCCTTGAATTGCACCATAGTGCTGAGTCAATGTACGTTTTGGGTCCAAAAGTGCATTGAGCAAAGTTCTAGTAAGACGTGTCTGAAGAGTGTTATAAACGTGGCCAAATCTGCAGGAGTTTTTGACACTTCAGTTATATAAGATGGATCAAGAGAAAAGGCATCTACCTATATAGGCCTAAAAAGAAAAGACATCTGTCTTCTATCAGGAAGGACAACTCTAAAACTATATATACCAGAGCAGATAGAAAGGTCATCCAACTGAACTAGGATTTGTCCAATTCATCTAAACGAGGTTAGTAAACATCTAACTTCCTCTTAACAGTATTCAAAATCAGAAGTGGTGCAGAAAATCTCCACCAAGAAAATGAATTCCACAAGCAGATCATATTGAGTTGTTAACTTGAAATAGAAAAATTACTAACTGCACCAGAAGATGAGAGATGAAAAGGAGAATTAAAAATTGGAAAATGAGAAGAAAGGGGACATAACACTTGGTTTCTAAATTCTGATCTAGAAATTTGTCAATCAGGTTGACAGATCAAGACACTAAATTCAAATTTTCTTATCCTTCAATAAAAAATGCATGCTGGTGCACTGTGTTTTAAATCACTTTATACATCTAAGAAATTAGTGCAATCATATATTCCTTATGAAAGAGGCTTAAAGGAACCATGCCAATGAGAAGAGAACAAGGTAGATAGATAACAAGTCTAACTTAATTTATTTTCTTTACATGGAAAACTGAAAAAGAAAAAAGAAAAAAGAAAATTAAACGTAAATCTCACTTTTTGCACATTGAAGCAACCAACTTTGCAGTAAAATCTCTAAGTTCCCAATGGTTTTCTGCAGCCTTATTCCCTAACTTTCTGGAAACAAGGCAGGTCGCCACGGATGGCATCAATTGGTGTAGCTGAAATAAAAATAAAAAATAAAAAAAAGAGACTAAAAGATCAGCTCAAGTTGGTGAACTCTTGTCTCAAAAGAGGAATTCATTACGTTGAACCAAACAAGCATTGGTGAATTTATAACCCCCCTATAAGGCATCTAGTAGTGTGACAGGCCGGTCTTTTGCAAGCACTGCATATGACAATGTACTGTCAAACCTAACCATGCTCCTTAGCATCTCAACATTGTCAAAATTTCAGTCAAAATTGGCTAGCCTACTCTAAGTGGTGCTAAGTAAAACTAGTAAAACCCATCTTTTTGTTTCACAATTTTTTTTTTTTTCTCACACTTAGAAACACCTTATATTCGCTGGTTGGCACACAATACAGGATGGTACTTGAGGTGACATATTTTATAATGATAGTCCTCATCTTATTTTATGAATGAGGCAATGTGCTATCCAAGAATATCTAATGCAACTTGTTATATAAGTGGACCTAACTAACTAGTAACAAACAAGTTGACAAGTGGTAGCTAGTAGCTAAAACGTTTACATAGACTGCAAGTTAGTTTTTGATGATGGGTTGTTTGAAAGGGTCAAAGGATTCCCATCAACCACCAAAACTACCATTCTCTTCACATCAATATAAAGTTAATGAACTGAAGAAAAGAGGGGCCCTTTTAAGCAAATTACTAGGTTCCAAATTTCTAGCATGCAAAAATCAGGAAAAAATTCAGATCTATAGCAGCAAATGTCATCTAAATGAATGTGACTACAATATATATAGTTACACGTGCCATCTTTTCAAGGTCCAAAATGTAATTACAGGGCTACCTAAATATTAACTTACATAAGGTTCCATGTTGATATGAGAATTCTGAAGTAGACTCCAAACAACACGCATCAAAGCAAAAAGAAGAGAGTAATCATTTAAACCACGAGAAACCTGACAGTATTTAGGATGGGAACAAGCAAAAATGAGTAACAAATAACTACATGCTTCCCTGAATTGTTGTAATGTAACATTGTGTCAAATGTATTACCTCATCAGCTACAAAGCATGTAAAATAAGGAACTAATGGATGAAGTCCAGAGTCTGTAGCCAAACTCACTAAGGCTTCTTTGAACAGAACTGAATCAGACTTACTCACAGTGAGCTCTGTGATTTTATCAAAGTAGAGCTGCAAAGGAAAAGATAAAATCCACATTGCTTGTATAAATATTAAAAAGAATATGCTATAAAATGTTATAGTAAGCTGTTTACCTGAAGCTCCCTTGATAAAACATGCTTCACAGGTAATTTAATGTCAACTGAATGTCCACCTTTTTGTTCATAATCCTTGCCATTGGAAGGAGCTGCAATAACTAATGATAAAAGATTAGCTCCAAGGTAATGCTAATACAAACCATAAAGCAAGAAAACTGAATGCTATCTAATATTCATTTTCCCTTGATCTCAAGAAAATTTCTAAGAAAGAATTGTCGGAGATACATATTCAACAGAAAATTGTCAGAATATTGAACAGTACAGCCATCCTTACAGACGCCCATTTTGTGATAAATAAGAATCTAAAGATGTGAAAAAAGAAAAGAAAAAAGAAAAAGAAAATGATTAGCCATGATGGATATAAGTTCAAGTTTTTTTCCTTTTTTGGCTGAAAATATAAGTTCAAGCTCAATTTGGAGAATAGATAAAGATTATTTTCAATCTACACTGAAAAAAATTCAGACATGCTATCAGGAATTTTTTTTTTTTTTTTAAAAAAAAATTGTTGCTAATGCCCCTAAACTAAGAGACTGACCTCCTACTGGAGCATTTTCTGGAATAGCAGGCTGTACACCTTCAATTGCTAGCCAGTGACATACAACTGCAGAGTCAAGAGGTGCTTTTGGTAGAGGAGCTTCAATAATCTACATGTTAAGCAAAAATATCAAACCTTTAACAAGTGCTCCACCCATTTTAGATGCAAATACAACAAGTGTAGCATGCAACTTCTTACATCTCTAATATCCACATCCCTGTCATCAACATAAAACAAATCTCTATGCCCCAGAGCTCTTTTGAACTGCAAAGGACCTCCTGATGCGAAACCATATACTGGCTGAGCTAAGAAGTAAAGAGTAAGAAAAATTAACAATCAACCGTCCAAGAATTTTTTGCTTTTAAAAAAAATAACCTTTGAAGTGCATTGGAAGTAGTTATCTTCATTCATAATTGTATAACAAACTAATCATTCGAATCCAATAAAAGACATTAGCTACTGCAAGAGTGAAAGCTGAGTGCCATTTGTAGTTACATTGTCTTTTCTTCCTAACGAATTAGACTAAAAAAAAATTAAACTCCAGTTTGCAACCAGTCATTTTCCTACCTAGGACTTGCCAACACATCTTGCTGATTGTATTTGAATGGGAAAAGGAAATGACAGTTTTTGGTTTTTGGCTCTTTTTACAAATGTTTTCCAATAGTAATATGATAAGAGGGTGCAATCAATAATGTTCAATTAGAGCCTGAAGTAAATAAAACCAAACAAAATATGCTAGTAAATTAGTTCAATTATCCTTCCAAAAACAATATTTAATATGAAGCACCTGTAATCATGTTAACCATCAATTTGATGAGAAGAGCATAAAAAATTAAGCACTCCTTTGGGCCCCTCACTAATGCTAACAGAAGCTGAATGCAACTATTTACATGCATCCTTAAAACTAAGTCCCATTGTTAAACACACTGACATAAGCATCGAAAATACAAGATGATAATTAGCAACTTATTAGTTGCATTACTTACCTCGACATTTCTTAAGCTAAGTGCACCATCAACATCCTCTCGAGTCAATATAGTTCTCCTTGAGTGACGCATGCATTTGATTGCCTCCTGGAGGTCATGAAAGAAATTGCATTACATTTTCATCAACAAGGTCTGAAAATTAACAAGCACACCAAAAAAGAAAAAAAAAAAATAGGATCATATAAGCCCATGGTGGAAAGGATGCAATAACAATATTAGGAGTGAAGAACACATCAAAAATATATATATTAGAAGTATGGACATAGAAGATTTGAAATCATTTTTGAGACCTATACTTTCAGTTTATTTTTTCTTTATATTAGAGTAGGAGGGTATTTTAATATTAAGGCTGACCCGTAATGGGCCAGGCTTCAGGGATAAACTCCATGTTTCTCTAATAATGTAGGAATTTTAGTTGCTTGGTATTAAAAATCATAATGGATTTCTCATCAATCATTTTGGGAGATAATGGGTATCTGATAAACTTTCAGAAGAATCCATAGCTCTTTCATGTTTACAACTTTTAGCACATTCTTTTTCTGAACAAGCTTCATGATTTAGGGTTCTGCACCTGTATTCCATTTCCTATTACTCAATCTTTGTAGTAGCTAACCCATATTTCACCACAACCAAGAATGTAGATTCAAACCTCAGAGCCTATAACATGGGATTGGTTCAAACATGCCTCTATTTCTCATTAAATTTCTACCAATTATATACACCTTGGACCTAAATATCAAAAGGCAAAGTTCTTTGACAAAAAGATAACGAAACCTTTTGGGTCTTTCCCATTTTCTACATATGGAGAAGGAATTTAGCCAGCACTCTCTATGTCACCTAAAACCATCTTTGCAGGGGCCAAAACCACTAACCTAAACCTTTAAGTATCATTCATCAGAAACCTTCAAAAGAAAGGGCAATCATGGCTAAACTATAAACTCTAAATATATATTGGAAAATTGAACATAACCTAGAAAAAACAAATCCTCTAAAATACCTCAAACCGCTACAATTTCAGAGTAGCAACAACATACAACCATTTAGAATGAAAAACAAAAATGGCAGAACAAGGTCGCAGCATACCTGCATGATCTCACGCATGCGGTATTCGACATCGGGGGCAAGAGCTAGAGCAGCATCAGCAGACAAATTGGTAATCCCAACGCTCTGCGCTATCACCTCGATTGTCTCCTTCGGCACGATGCTCATTCTATCCGGAACTCTACAGTGATGTCTGATAGAGGCGGAACGAGCGGAAGGAGGGGAGTGGAAGTGGGAGCTCCGGTTAGTTATCCACGATGAAAGGGATCGGGTTTTTTTTTACCCGATTACCTTGCTATTATTGGTTCGGTTAAATGCTAATTGAAGTCTCTGAACTTTTCATTGTCAACACTTTTGATCCCAAACTATTTTCAGCACTCTTGCTTAACCGTTGAGGGACTAAAAAAATGCTAAGAATAGTTCAGGGATCAAAAGTGTTCAAAATAAAATGGTCAGAGACACAATATTAACATTTAACCTCCTTGGATCACTCAACCGC
The DNA here is from genome assembly GCA_020521535.1 of Rubroshorea leprosula. Classification (NCBI taxonomy): domain Eukaryota; kingdom Viridiplantae; phylum Streptophyta; class Magnoliopsida; order Malvales; family Dipterocarpaceae; genus Rubroshorea; species Rubroshorea leprosula. Next base: position 624,016 of record BPVZ01000088.1, read on the forward strand.
TGCTGGGCTTTTGATAGATATTTCATGCAAAAAGAGTTTTGGGTTTGTACTTTGTACTTTGTACGTTGTACCAATACCCAATCCATATATCCAAGCAATATTTGGGTGAGTAGGGGGATATGGGTCTCTTAATCTTTGTGTGTACCGCACCTCTTTGAATAAATGTTTTACCTATATTTAAAAAAAAAGTTAAATATTAGATATATATAAATATATATATATAAAGTGTGTATTAGTCTCCATTTGCATATAAAAGTTGGTGTAAAAATTTATTTTTAACCTTTTATCTTAATAAATTTGTAGGTTTAGTCCCTCACCTTTTATTATGGCATATTTAATTTCTCATCTATACAAATTGAAAAAAATAATCATAATTTAAAGTCAGATTATAATATTCTGTTAATTATGTTAGTTGATTATTAGCGTTCCATTAACGTTCCATTAACGGAACTAACAAATAAAATTAAATTTAAATTTCATGTTTTCTATAATGGAATGCTAATAGATGTTAACAATTAGTTAACAAAATTAACAGAACAGCATAATTTGACATTAAGTGAGGGTTATTTTTTTTCAATTCGTATACGTGATGGCTATTTTTTTTAATTCATATAGGTGAGGGATAAAAGTGTTATAATATAAAATAATAGATTAAAACATACAAATTTATTAAGGTAAAAGGCTAAAAGTAGGTTTTAGCCAAAAAGTTGGAACCCTAAGTTTAAAATTATTATTTTTAATAAATATTTTTAAAAATTAATTATTAAATTTAATATTCTATTAATATAGAAT
>BPVZ01000088.1:746501-757989 GCA_020521535.1 Rubroshorea leprosula
TACTTATAAATATATTATTTACTTAATTTTTTTTATAATTTAGATAAAATATTTATTTAAATAAATAAAATATTTAAAAATAACATATATATTCATCTCCTATACTCACCCGAATCTCCAGGCTGCAGCTTTGGAAAAAGCAGCCCACTAACTCGAAGTTTTGGGTCCGCCATGCAAACCTTTAACTTTCAAATTATTCAATTAAGTTCTCAGTAACCAAGGACTGTTATTTAAAATATAATCAAACAAGGATGTGATTTCATCAATTCTTCACGTTACCAGATTAGGATCTCTTCTAGTAGTAACTATCAAGTAATATCCTCCACGGATTAGTCTAATGCTATCCAACCCGAAAAACAATAATGTTGATGCCTAGAGTGTAGTTTAATTAATGAAGTACCTAATCAATAAAAAAAAAAAAAATTGTTGTAGAAACTCAAATAGTGAAGAGAACAAAAAAAATCTATCATCACAAAAGTTTTCAACTGCAGGTTAATTCAAATATTTAATATTTAAACTATAATCATACTAAACAAATTTTAACGTAAATTTAGGTTTTCAATTGTTTACTCATCTTAATTTTTAAGATTTATCTTATAATTATCTGCTCTCTTAATTTGAAGTAAATAAATTTATGATTTTATCTTTGATTTGAAATCAAACTTTAAAAGTATGAAGTTAAACTATTTTGAGATGATAACAAGAATTAATCCGTTTTATATAACTATTTTGACATAATAGTGATTTAGGATACTTAGTTTTTATATTTTCTAAAAATGAGCACACCTATTCATGCATGATTTTCCAGTGATGCCATGTTACTTGACTGGGGATAAAAGTTTGGGTTAGAAGAAATATGCTTTATACTTATTGCATGATTTTTATTTCCGATATAGTCATTGATCTGTACCCCAAGTATGAGGCTTCTAAACACTAGCCACATTGACATGTTATATGTGAACCAGTTTATTTCTTTTATTTTTGTATCTTGCCATTGAAATATAAATATTGATAAATTCTACATTCGTTAGTAAGAGTTATTAAACGCTCGCATAACTTTAGAAAAAACCATTTATTCATTTTCCATACATAACATTCTATTATATTTGAAGAATCTATTATTTTACAAGTTTTCTTGTAAATATAAAATTAAAAAAGATATTATAGTTTACTTTATGAGATCATCGCATGGTTTTTTTTTTTCTATCCACTATTTTAGGCAACGAGAATAAACATTTTGTGAGTCAAGGTATGTACTGACCTCTTATTCACAAATAGATACAGCTAACTGTACTAACTTGCAAATTCCACTCCATGCATTTCTGGAAATTAACATAACAAAATCTGAATTTAGAGATAATTATGCACAAACAATAGAAAACAAGAGAAAAGGACCTGAGCTTGAGCAATTTCAATGAGGCACCAACAAGAGGAAGATACTCTGTAGTAGTGCATCCAAGATCAACCTGGCATCGTATCCAATCTGATTATGGACCTCCTCTGTTTCTCTCTCTCCTCGATGCGAATCTTCATTACTAGAACTCAAAAAAAAATAATTTGCATTAAATTATAAGCTGCTTTGAAAATAATTAGCATATTTTACACAATCATGTATGAAAGAATTAACGACAAAATATAAGAATAATGATTGACATAAATCCATCCTTTGCATCTTTCATAAAGGATTTTTTTTTTTTTTTTTTTATGAATTGCCCAAGACTACAATGACATGGAAAACAAAAAATTTTCTATCTGAACTTTCTTTCCTTTCACAGCGAACTCAAGCATGATTACCATCCCAAAAAACTCAAGGATATGTCAAGGTATTGGTGAACAATTCTAAATATAAATATGATGAACCCATAAGGTTTCACAGTTTAATAAAGAGAAGCTATACAAAAGATGTAATAACAGTCACAAACCCAAAAAAATAGAAATAGTAGATGATTATAATGTGTGCCCACTTGAGGACTATCTGGATAGGAAAATGGAAATCCACTCTTTGCTTCTTTACTCGTGTTCACTATGGATTGTAGACACGCGAAAAACAGAGCAAGTCAAATTTAGGCATAAAAAACTAAATACATCTAAGTCATTTTGTAAATAATAAAAAACCAATGCTTATAAATTTCAAAATCAATCTCTCACCAATGATCATTAAGAAATAAATCAAGAAAGAAACTGGACAAATCTTGGTTTTCTTCTCTCTAATTCTTTCATTCAATTAGTTCTTTCATCATCCTGCCTTGATTCTTAATTTTGCTCACTCATATTAATTCATTTCTTACACACACAGGCATAAATAATTAGACTCATTTTAAATCAGTAAAAATTGCACAAGGTCCACTTAAAAACAAATAAAATTGAATAAATAAGTATCTAAATGTTTCACTAAAACCACTCCAACATAAAAAGGCATAGAAACCAACCTTGAACAAAAAACAATCATAACAGAACCTGCTCTAAACTTAATCTCTACATGAATAGAATTGTAAAAAAGAATAAAGTAGATACACAACAGTAGGATAGATAGCAGATCAATCCCAGTTCGTATACAGCATCAAAACTTGCATTCAAACCAAGGGAAAGCCAATTTCTAACAAATGTCAAGAATAATTGAACAAAAATTAAAAAGAAATCAACAAAATAACACTGAAAGCACATTGTTTAGTAAACTACAATCTAGAGCACCGAACTCCCTACCTCATTCCTCATCTTCATCGTCAAAAACAACATAAACAGCTATTCGAAGCGATTGCAGTTCAAGATTGGCTGCTTCCCTCTTACAGCAAGAAAGAACCTCTCATGAGCGACCCATAACATATTGGCCAACCCGTGAGCCAGCAGCAGGGCCTTATGCTTTCCTCGCTAGAAGAACATTGTGAATGGGAAAACCCACAACCTCTGAACCACCAAACTAGTGCAATATCTCAATATATTATTGGCCATATGGCTGCATAACTTAAATGCCTGAGAAGCCGAAAAAAAAAAAAAAACCAATTACAGTTGGTTAAAGGAAAGAAGAAAGTAATTATATATATTTTTTATATTAATTGCATAATAAAAAATGATCTTTTTTCATTCTATTACTTTACTAGTATATTTACTAATATATTGTGTAATTCAAGTTCAAAATTTTTTAATTTCAATAAAACAAATATTATTAAATTATTTGAGATGTTAGCAAGAAAGAAACTATATTAAATATAGTTTATCATACCTTTTGCAATTTTGCCAAGATATCCCTAACCGAGGAAACAGCAAAATCTGCATGGATGAACTGTGATATCTCGACCTCTACCATCTATTTGTTGAGTAGCAAACTGATTCACCAACATTAATCTATTCAAAAACCATAAAAAAGGTAGAAACAGTCAAATCAACCCCACTGAATACGATAAGAAGTTCGAGCCACCATAAAACAAAGCAGTAATATATAAATAGGTGAAAAAAAAATGGTTTGAGCAAAATGTTAATAACATAACATATAATTGGTAAAGACAGATGCAATATCAGGTCCCAAAAATAAGAGCACCAAATAACCTCATGTCCTAAGCATTGCAATGCTTCTTTCTTTATAAAAGTACCCATTTAATTTGCATCTTGTCCTTAAGTTCATTCAAGACATTGTCACTATATAATGAGGTAAAACTTCAAGAATGATACAATTTTAAAAGAGAATCATCAAATAAAATTTTCTTATTTAATAAAAATAATATATAACGTAAATGGTTTCCCTCACAAACAAAATTTTCTAACATAACGTTGTAAAGCTCAGAGATTACGAAAACAAAATAACGCCGTAAAAATTACAATTATATATCTATATAAAATAATAAAAAATTAAATCAAACTTCTTGTCAACTCTTACCACAAAATTTTTCCCAAAATCTTATGGAGATATATAATTGAACAAATTCTTTTAGGTTAACCCAGTCATGATTGTTATTTCCAAGAGCAAAGCACTTCATGGTATTAAGGAAACTGAATCTGTTGCAATAAAGTAGGAAACTGAATCTGCTGCACTGGAGTAATTACCTAGGATTGTATATTTCCAATTAATGTGTATCTTAGATCTTATTCTAGTCTAATTAGAATTCCTGTATGCAGTAGGATAATATTGTATATAAACACATCTTGTATGGCTGAATAAAGATATAGAAACAGAGTTTCATACCAGATACAGAGTTTCATACTAGTAAGCTGTATTAGTGGTATCAGAGCCCACCTCCAACGAGACCTCTGACCTCTTTACTTCCCAACCATGGACTCCGACAGCAGCTCCTCTGAAACCAACGCAATCAACCCAAACTCAACAGCCACCGTGATCAACAATCAACGCGGCCCCTTCTCATTCAACGTCGCGGCTTTTCCCTTAAAGTTTACTCCAACTAATTATTTATCTTGGAAATCACAATTCACTTGTCTTCTTGCAGGATTTGAGCTCCTTGGTTATTTGGATGGTTCTCATCCATCCCCTGTTGCCACAGAACCAAGCTATAGTCTGTGGGCACGCCAGGATCAGTTAATTCGCCATGCACTGATTACTTCCGTATCCGACAGCATTACACCATACATAGCCACTACAGCTACGGCACAACAGGCATGGGAAACATTAGCAAGACTCTATGCAAATCGATCTCGCACCCGTGTCATCACCCTTAAGGAATGCCTGCAGAACATGCGTCGTGACGGTCGCTCGGTGTCTGAATATCTCCGAGCACTCAAGTCTGTGGCAGATGAATTAGGGACAATAGATCGGCCTCTCACTGATGATGATCTTACAGTCTACATATTGAATGGACTGGGACCAGAATTCCGAGAGATAGCAACCTCTCTTCGTACTCGTGATTCATCCCTCTCCTTTGATGATCTGCACGATCGACTGGTGGCTCATGAGGAAAGCCTTAGGCGAGAGGAACTCAAGGCTGATTCTTCCCCAATAACCGCACACCATGCTTCAATCCTGAAGTCTATGTCGTCTTCACAGGTTGGTCTTTTTCCTCCTGCCTAAAACAATCGTTACTCACCTTCAACTTCTTCACAGAATCGCAGAGGTGGCAACTCATATCAGTAGAGGCCCAACAACAGAAGGTGCGATTCATTCTCCAGGCCCAATAACATTAGTCGACCCACTTGCCAGTTATGTAACCAGGCTGGTCACTTTGCCCGGAGTTGTCTCTATCATCGGATCCAGAATCTGAACCCCCAGGCCAACTATGCTTCTTCTGCGACAGCTGCTGATGATTGGCTCTTAGACTCAGGAGCAACTAATCATGTAACCACTGATTTGGCAAACCTTGCACTCCACTCTGAGTATCATGGTCCTGATGAACTCCAAATTGGTGATGGAACAGTTTTGAATATTACACATGTGGGTCATACCACACTCTCTACTCCCTCTTACTCCCTTCCTTTAAAAGACATATTATGCGTTCTCCAAGCATCTCGAAACTTAATCTCTGTTTCTCAATTATGTAAAAGTGCTGATGTTTTTGTCGAATTTCACCCCACTTTCTTTTTGGTGAAGGATCGTCGCACGAGGGAGACACTGTTGCGAGGCAAAAACACTCATGGGGTCTATCACATCCCCGGTCAAGTTAAAGCACAACCTGCGGCCCTAGTTGGAGAACGTGTTAGTTTGGCAAATTGGCATTCACGTTTAGGTCATCCTTCTACGAAGATCATTAAAACTATTGTTAAAAATTTCCACCTACCTATTTCTAATAATAAAATGAGTTCCCTTTTCTGTGATTCGTGTGCATGTTCCAAAAGTCACAAACTTCCATTTTCAAAGTCATCTATTACAAGCACGCATCCTTTAGAGCATGTCTACTCCGATGTTTGGGGTCCAGCCCCAATCACTTCTGTGGATGGATTCCAATACCTTGTTTTGTTTATTGATTTTTTTAGTCGCTACATATGGATTTTTCCACTCAAACAAAAATCTTATGTTTCTCTAATTTTTCCCAAATTTAAGACTCTTGTGGAAAATCAATTTGACCACAAAATTAAAAATTTTCATTCTGATGGTGGGGGTGAATTTATTGCCTTGCGTGGTTTTCTCTCTCAACAAGGCATCTCTCATTTTATTTCTCTGCCTTACACTCCTGAATTAAATGGTATTAGTAAACGTCGTAACCGTCATATCGTAGAAACTGGTCTTGCCTTCTTGCACCATGCTTCCCTACCTTCCGCTTATTGCTTCCCTACCTTCCGCTTATTGGTCTCATGCTTTTCAAACTGCGGTGTATCTAATTAATAGATTACCCACTGCACTGCTCTCTTCTTTGTCTCCCTTGGAGAAGCTTTTTAAAATTAAACCCAATTATTATAAGTTGCGTGCCTTTGGGTGTTTGTGCTATCCTTGGCTTCGTCCTTATAACACAAACAAATTACAATTTCGATCTCGCCCTTGTGTCTTTCTTGGCTATTCAAATGAGACTTTGGGTTACAAATGTTTGGATTTACAATCTGGGAAACTATATACCTCCCGTCATGTTGTTTTTCAAGAGTCTACTTTCCCATTTAAAAATTCCACTTTCTTGTGTGATGCCTCTAATTCCTCACCGACTTGCCGTGACGTGCCAATGATGCCAAACTCCACGAGTGCAGGTATGAGTGTTGAGCCTCCTCCATTGTTCCCTTGTGTACCGACTCACACTCTCACCGCCCATCTAAGTTCCATAATGTCCAACAAAGCCATGAGCAACCTCCAGCTTCTATTTACCCATTATCTACCCCTATGGCCACTAGCACACCCTCTCCCCTTCCTTCCCTTACTTCACCAGCCTCTCCCATTGCGACCAATTCCGTCCACCAATCCCCTGCCCCATCCGATTCCCACTCCTCCCCTCTTAGGTCCCCACCACCGCAACCTCTTCGAACTCACCCAATGGTCACTCGTTCCCAAAACAATATTTTCAAACCTATTCCGTCCACCAATCCCCTGCCCTATCCGATTCCCACTCCTCCCCTCTTAGGTTCCCACCACCGCAACCTCTTCGGACTCACCCAATGGTCACTCGTTCCCAAAACAATATTTTCAAACCTAAGACACTCTTCCATGCAACCAAATCTCCATTGTCCCTCCCTGTTGAACCCACTTGTGCCACACAAGCTCTTAAGGATCCCAATTGGAGACAGGCTATGTCCGAGGAGTTTAGTGCATTGGTTCGCCAAGGAACGTGGGAACTGGTTCCTTCACACCCATCTCAACATGTTCTTGGTTGCAAATGGGTCTTTCGCTTGAAAAGAGGCAAAGATGGGTCCATTAAGCGCTATAAGGCGCGTCTTGTTGCGAAGGGCTTTCATCAACGACCAGGTTCTGATTACTTTAATACTTTCAGTCCTGTTATCAAGCCTACCACAATTCATACTGTCTTATCTCTTGCAGTGAGTAGGGGGTGGTCTATTCAGCAATTAGATGTTAATAATGCTTTCCTTCATGGACACATTGATGAGGTATTATACATGCAGCAGCCGACAGGCTTTGTGGATCACAATTTTCCTTCACATGTTTGTAGGCTACGAAAATCTTTGTATGGCCTTAAGCAGGCCCCTAGGGCCTGGTTTCGAGCTCTTAAGGACTTCCTTTTGGCTCAAGGCTTTTTTCACTCTAAGTCTGACAATTCCTTATTTATCTATCATAAAGGCTCCACTTGGATCTATTTTTTGGTCTATGTCGACGATATCATTGTTACTGGGAATGATTCTGCTCCAGTTCAATCCATTATGCAAGTCATGAGTGCCACTTTCTCCCTCAAAGATCTTGGTCCCTTGAGTTTTTTTCTCGGCATAGAGGCAATCTCTACTAAGGATGGGCTTTTTCTCTCTCAACAGAGGTATATTCTTGATCTTCTTCAGAAAACTGGTATGGCTGATGCTAAACCTGTCTCCAGTCCTTTGGCTTCTACTTCTGTTCTGCAGCTATCCACTGGCACTCCTCTCTCTGATGGCACCAATTATAGGAAAATTGTTGGCTCTCTTCAGTACCTATCTCTTACGTGGCCTGATCTCTCCTTTGCTGTTAGTCGCTTGTCTCAATTTATGCATCGTCCTACTGATTCTCATTGGCAAGCTGTGAAACGCGTTCTTCGTTATCTTCGCGGTTCTGTCTCTCACGGCTTACTTTTGCGACCCCAGCCAACTTTGTCACTCCATGCATTTTCCGATGCTGATTGGGCTGGAGATCGGGATACTTATACCTCAACCACTGGCTATCTTGTATTTCTTGGCAGCAATCCTCTATCCTGGCGCGCTGCTAAGCAACAAGCAGTTGCTCGAAGCTCTACTGAGGCTGAGTATCGAGCTTTAGCTACTGCTGCCTCTGAAGTTGTTTGGATTCAGCATTTGCTTTCTGAATTGGGTGTCTCCTCATCTATTCCTCCTGCCATTCTTTGTGACAACATTGGTGCCACCTATCTTAGCAGTAATCTTGTTTTTCATTCTTGGATGAAGCACATTGCCATTGATCTTCATTTCGTGCGTGAACTAGTTGATCGGAAGGTTCTACATGTCTCCCACATTTCTTCTCATGATCAATTGGCTGATGCTCTTACCAAGGCCCTTCCCTCACTTCGGTTTCGTTCTTTGAGGTCCAAGATCGGTGTTGCCGATGGCACCTTCGTCTTGCGGGGGCATATTAAGGAAACTAAATCTGCTGCAATAAAGTAGGAAACTGAATCTGCTGCACTGGAGTAATTACCCAGGATTGTATATTTCCAATTAATGTGTATCTTAGATCTTATTCTAGTCTAATTAGAATTCCTGTATGCAGTAGGACAATCTTGTATATAAACACATCTTGTATGGCTGAATAAAGATATAGAAACAGAGTTTCATACCAGATACAGAGTTTCATACCAGTAAGCTGCATTACATGGTACACGATGTCTGGGGCCATGTTAGAAAATCTTCCCCAACCAAAATTTCCAAAATGGTTAGTAAGGTTCAAATTTCAACATAGATTTTTTTTTTTTTTTGGTAAATGAGGATGATATCATTAAACTATGCGCACAAAACTGAAAACATTAGTTGTTCCTGAGAAATTCATATCCCATAATATCTAAAATACATAAAAGCTTGACATTAACGGCACAATGAGGAACAACAAAATCCTGCTGCAGTGAATGTCCCATTCTAGCAATTTGATCGGCAGCCATGTTCGAAATTTCAACATAGATTACACCAAGTGAAATTGCTGCAAAAAGGACATTGACATCGTGAGTTATCCTCTAATGGTCATGAAAATATAAAGATGAGTATGACACAGTAAACAAAACATATCGCCGGGCAGTCGGTTGTTTTAATTTTAAGTGGATTATTGAAGCCGTCCGCCAATGAAACGCCGCCGTAGGATTCTGTGGCACCGATATCGTATTTAAGAAATCCACTCCCTGCACACGAGGAGGTCTTAAATCTATACTATGCCCCTAGCCCTAGATTTCATTTACAACTTAAAACGACGGCAATCCCACACCGCGCCGCTTATGCACTGAGCTCCGAACAGTAAAACAGCAGAAAAGGTCTGTTTTTGTAGCCATGGCGAGGCCTTCTTGGCGCAAATTCTTAACGACATCCCGTTTCCATATCTCTCGCCACATCTCCTCTTCTTCCTCTTGCTCTGAAGCTCTACCTCCCCCTTCCATTCCCTCTCCCCGCGGAGTAGTCGTTACCGGTACGGTAATACCCACTCCACTTTATCGATTCAATGCTTCAATGAGTTTATTGTTGTTCGCATGTTTTGGCATAGAATGATTATTGTTGGGTGCTGGTCTGTTTCAGGTCTGGGGTTGGTGACTCCGCTTGGTTGCGGAGTGGGAACGACATGGAAGCGGTTGATAGAGGGCAATTGTGGGATAAGGGCGATAACGCCTGAAGATCTCAAGATGGGTGCTTTTGATAGAGAGACTGAGTTGCATATATTTGATCAGCTGACTTCTAAAGTTGCGGCAACTGTGCCGTGTGGAATGGGCTCCGGTGATTTCAATGAGGAATTGTGGCTTAATTCAAAGGTAATATCCTGATATGAGTCTTGAGTTTTTCTGTTTATCGGAATATAAATGGATGTTACTTCAATGATTTTTTTATGGTAGAATTTCTCCGCTTTGGGGATATAAGAGTTTAGATAGAAATTAGAGCTTTTTGATCCTTAGGAAATTCGTCATTGAAGTTGCAAATGCAAGTGGTTTTAGAGTTGAGTTTTTAGCTGTCATATTGCTGATGGAAATTAGGTGGTTAAGATTACCATGGCTTTCCATGTCCTTCAGGGGTCTGAATAAGAAAGGGACATCCTTTGCATCTTTCGCAGTGATAGTACTTCTAGTTGTCTGGTGGTGAAATGCCAATATACTTAATTTAGTTTAGATACATGTGCAGTGTCGAATACCTTGCCGGATGACTTGTATTCCATGATTAGCTGTTGACTTTAAATTTTTTGAGGCTTACCAAGTATATTGAAATGATCGAGTTTATACAGGTTATTAGTTCCTTGTGTCATCAACAGCAATCTTTTTTTCTCAGGAGCATTGATCAATTGCAAGGTTTGTTGCCTATGCTCTTTGTGCAGGTGATGAAGCTTTAAAAGATGCAAGATGGCTGCCCATTGAGCAGGAAGAGAAGGAAAGAATGGTAGTCATTTGTTTACTTCTATGTCATTTTTATCTTTTCTCTTTCAGAATTTAATAAATTTGCTAAAAGCAGGGGGTGTCCATTGGTGGAGGGATTGGGGTATCAGTGATATATTAGATGCAGCACAAATGATATGTGAAAAGGTTGTTTTATCATGATACTCAATTTAATTATGATTATTGCTACTATCATATTTTTTTGTGTCTTCATCCTCTTCGGCAGTTCCCCCTACATTAACTATTGGCTTGAAATTATGCTTCTTGGCCATGTAAACAGTTGAAGCGACAAGTGAAAGATCTGCTCTTTTTATACAGTGACTACGTCAGCTTAGTCCATTCTTCATTCCAAGGATATTAATCAACATGGCTTCTCGTCACAGGAGCATAAATATGGATTCCCGGTGTGTATGTAACCTTCAAATGTGATATTTTCAGGAGCTTATGACAGCTTTAAGCCAGTCATGCAGCTAGTTTGTGATGCTGTACTTTGCTTGCAGTAACTTGTTGAAAGGAGACTCAATCTCCTAGTGATCTCAGGCCCCTGTTATGTTCACTTTTATTAAATAACCCTTTTGAGCTTGGAATAGAACTTTTGTGGTTCTACAATATAAATTATGAATTTCAAATGTTAGTCATTAGACTTTGTCTGGATTTTGTTAGCTACATGAAATGTGGATTAATTGTGGAAATTTCCTGGAATAATGCACAAATCTGGTAATGGAGTCTCAATCAAGAATAAGGAAAACCCAGAACAAGGCTGGCAGCAAGAAGCTGTTACCTCATGCTTCCTTGTTTCAATTTCTTAACTAATGCTTTTATAAGGTGGATGATATTCTTAAAAGAAAAACTTAGTTTGC
>BPVZ01000088.1:802264-813229 GCA_020521535.1 Rubroshorea leprosula
AAAAAAAATGGAGAAGAAGAAGAAACACTTCACTATAATTGCGGGGTGCTACTGCAGAACCCACGCGGGTGAGGGGATGCTGCTGTGCAGCCCCATTCTTATGGTTTAAATAAAACTAGTTCGACTAACCCTAAACCGGGTGATGTTGTTTGTTTATTGAATTGAAGTTATTTAATTAAAGAAATATTAATTTAAATTGAAAAAATGATACATATAGAAGTTAGAAAGTTATTATTAAAAAAGAAAAATAAGTTATTTAGTAATTTTTTATAATTAATTGAAGTGGTTTGGATGTCTATACTTTGTATGGTTATATGCATATCTTAATATTATGTTTGATACTAAATTATTTGGCAACATTTTATAACTAATTAAAGTTGATTTTGATGCATATATTTTGTATAGCTCTATGCATATCTTTATCAGGGACGGAGCCATAAAATTTGGTTAGGTGGGCGAAATTTGTTGTTGAAGATCTGAGTTCTTAAGGGTATTTTATATGACACTAATTCGTTTCCTTAAATTTTTTTTTCTTATAAAAAGATTTGTTTGTGATCTTTTTCATTGATATATTCTTAACAAATACTAAGAATAACTGTATTTTTTAATTATGATAAAAAATGAAATATTATAGTAATAAATTATACAAGAATCAATTGAAAAAAAAAAGAAGAAAGAGAAATGTGTTTGTTAGTTAGTTAAATCATTAACAAATTATGAAGAAAAACACAAAATTAAATTGTTTTAATAAACTTGAATTAAAAAAGATAAAAATAACATATTCTTAAAGTTGGAATCAGAGAGTGTTTTGATTTTATTGAAGCAATAAAGTTTGAGGTATTTTCCTCTAAATTTTTTTGGAAATCATATTGATAAACACTAATTTTATGAAAAAATACTAAAATATTTCTTTTAGAAATGAACTCTAATTTAGATTGATTTAACAAAAATAAAAGATTATAAATTCAATCATAGAAGGTAAGAATGTCTATGTCAACAGGAAAACACTTTAAATTTTTATATAGAATATTAAGAAAAAAAATAAAAGAATACTAAAGAAAACTATAAATTTAAAGTTGTTTAAATAGATAATTAAAGTTTTTGTGGGGGTTTAATAGATGAAAAAATATTTAAAAACCCTAATTCTTAATTAATTAATTACCATAAATTCATTTTACTTGAATTATATCCCTATTTTTGAAAAAATTTTATTTAGATCCTAAATATTTTCTTTTCATTTAAAATGGTCCTTAAAATTCATACTATAAAAACAAAATTTTTAACAAATGAAAGTTAGAGTACCATATTAAATGTTTTTCAAAAGCTTAGGGTGGCAACTGCCCTCCCTTGTCCTTCGTTGGCTCCATCCCTAATCTTGATATTAAATTAGATACTAATGACTTGAACAATCATATTAAGCCTCGCCATCACACTCGTAAGCCATCATTATAACATTTAAAAAGTAGAAGATGTGGTGATATCAACTTTATTTTAAAATATCAAGACCAAAAATGATTACCAAAGTGAGAAAAATGATTGTCGTGTTTGTATAGATATCTAGAAAAGACAATGTGGGAGAAAAATTTTGATAATCAATTAGAACTAGAAGGAAGAATGATGCAAGACAAAAAAATAAAACAACTTGTCCATGATTGATTTAAGTAAGTTACGAAAGATAACATTAATATATCTCACTCAGTTCTTTCTTTCTTACAATTTCATGGTGAGAAAGATAATGACGAAATATGAAACACGACGATAGAGAAAAAGGAAGAAGGAATTGTTAGGGAGCAAGCCCAACATTCATAATGGGTTCAACTCAATAGGCTCACTTACATCATTGTGGTCATCGATGCAATACCCATAGCATCCTAAAACGCGTTTGAGTCAACTAGCCATTGAGCCCCCTAGGCACAAGCAATGTCAATCGAATGTCAAAATGACGTTTTCATTTCATTCATCGCCATTTGCACATGCCCAAGTTCCTGATCAGCCTTGGCCACTTGCGATCTCAGGGAGTTAGCTCGTTTATAGCATTATCCCTTTCTGCCTCAGCCTTCATTGCGCGCTCTTCAACACGCTCCACCTCTCGTTTGGCAGTTGAGATTTCGCTCTCTCCCTCTCTCTTTCAGCTTGAGCCTTTTCAAGCTCTTCTTTCAACTCGTTCACTTTATCAACCAACCCCTCTGCTCGACTCTTAGCAGATGCAGCTTTGTTAGCCATTTCAAAGCTCTACAGACCGTTCACTTCCTTCTTTAAGCTGGCCTTCTCAAAAGTAAGCTATTTACAGCTTTCTGCAAGCTCGCGCATTTGATCTCGTGCCCCCTGCTCACTCTCGAATAGTGCCACCGCGTAACTAAAAGCTTGCCACCCAGGTCATGTTGTTATCTTTTAATGTAAATATATAAGATATTCAGCACAAACAATCATTTACAATACTTACATCCATCAATTTTAGCATGTGCGACATGGCCATCATTTTGTTGCATGTAGCCTTTGGTGTGTTGCCAATCCATAGGAGGGATGGAGTTATGCATACCCTGCAACATTGCAGTGTGACATTCCGACCTCGTATAATTGAAACCTTCAAGGTATGCAATCTTAGGACCGAACACCTATGTTTGTGTTGACCCAGCTTCAGCACCATTTCTTCCCAGTGTAGAAGGCACGTTAAAGGAACGCGTAATAACGGACTGAACTCTAAAGTTAGACTGCTACCGCACAAGAGGTGGTACATCATCATTAGGATCCATAGCTTCGCGTGCATGCCTACGAGAGTCTGAGAGTAATGTTTCAACTTTTTGCTCGGCACGCACCCTTGATGCTGAGCTGGAGCCTCACTCCTTGTGAGACAACCTCCAAGGTGGATCTGATGGTCGCTTGTCAAAACGAGTCTACCTATGCGAGCTAGAATCCGTTTGCTTGCTTCTTGACCGTTGTGTCTATTCATGTTGCCTTTCCAACATTTTACTCATTTTTCCTGCACAAATGAATGTAATAAGAGTCAACACGATTAATAATTGAAATTTATAAAAGAAATATACCTTCAGCATATAAGTTTGCGGTATCCACAAACCCAAACGTCGCTAATTGCTCAAGGGTAACTAAGGCCTCCAGATCCACCAATCTTTTCTCCTTCACATAATCTAACAGCGCGTTCTTTAAATCCACATCACATGGCACTAGCGTGGGATAGTTCATATAAGTTTGGGCTGTCCGCCACTCAAAGATGTAGGTAGCCAATTTGTTATTCACTCTCTTCGTTCGTATATCATGAACAAAAATGAATTGTCTCTTCCATCTAGCAACCTTATTCTTCACATTGGTAAAAAGCATCATCTTCTCCCTCCCAGAAATTTAGTACCACCTCATTTGGTTAATACTCAACCTGTACTGAAAAAGTAACCTGAACACCACAACCTTTGCAGGTATTCCCAATTGTGCACATAATAACATGAACCCTATGATAAACTTTATGCTATTTGGTGTTAGTTGCGTCAGTGCCAACTCGTACTCTGCAAGTACGTCAAAAATTAGTCCAGGCAAAGGAAACCATAAGCCGACATCAAAATGATCCATGTATACTAGTATCCATCTAGTTCCTGACACTGAACATGCCCTTTCATTTCTAATGCTAACCCAAACTAATATTATCTTAGGGATTTGAAATCGTTTCACTATCTCCCCTAATTTTTTGAATCCCTTTACGGTGGCCACGTTGTCCACCACGTCATGATGGAGTGTCGCCCTAAATTTGAATTTGGTCGGTAAATCTTGCAGTGCCTTATGAATGTTGCCCAATTTCCCAATGATGGGCTTATTCTCGCATGCATCCATGACCTACTTTCTTCTATACTTGTCATGGTTGGGGCGTCGTTTCCTGCCCTTACGCCCCCATCATCACTAGGCATCGCTTTAGAAGATTGACTTTTAGAAGAAAGAGAAGAATGGTGATTACTAGACCCCCCATCTGTGCTTAAATTGGTTCTACTTTCTGGTGTGATAAACTCTAGTAAGGGAAAATACCCAAATCCACCCCTAAAGTATAGTGGCAATGACGGATCCATCCCCGAACAAAAACCGAGACAAATTCATTCATAAAGTTTTCGACTTGGAGAAGTCATCCCAAATTTAACATGTGACATCATTTGACATCAACAATCTGTTACTTTGTTATGTCACTAATAAGAGATTGCTGAAGTTAGATGACATCAAATTAACAAATTGCTAACGTCAAATGATATCACACGTTAAATTTGAGGTAATTTGTCAAAGTTGAAAACTTTGTAGATGGATTTGTCCCCCTTTTTTGGGGGTGGATTCGTCTCTGTTAGTATATTTTGGAGGTAGATTTGGGTATTCTACCAAAACTTAATTGGCTATGTCAGAGATACGAGTATGAGAATCGAGGGTGCATAAATTGGCAAAGAAAAAGGAAATGGAAATGACCCTTTTGTCATTTTGGCTATCTTCCTCCTTTATTGTTCTCTATCATTCTTTATAGCAAGAGTATTCGAGTTTCGCAGCAAAGTTAAGAAATTCAAGTAAAAATAGAATTTTTTAGGGAACTTAAAGAGCTTCAAGGTAACCAAGGGGTGGAAGAAAAAGAAGGCATTGTTTTTGTGGAACCCATTGTAATGATGGTACCATTGGAATTGCAAGATTTGTCGGAGGGTAGTTTTCACACGTGGAAACTATTCAGAGCAGGGTGCCTAATACTCATCGACTTTAGCTATCTCGTCTCTTCAAATGTTGAACCAACATTTATTGCAGAGGAGTATAGGGATATCAACCGTTCTGAATTGCATCTTCTCAGGGATTTGTTTTGTTTTGTTTTGAATTTTGAAAAAATGTGTCATCTCGTTCTATATCAACTTGTTCATGATTTGCAACTTATCAAAATTTGTTTTGAATTTTGAAAAATCACGTGTAAGCTCGTTCTATATAAGCTTGTTCTTAATCCGCGCTTCATCAACTATTCGTTTTGAATGTTGAAAATTCACTTGTTTGAGCTCGACCAAAATGAATTCATTCAAAAGCCGTATTTCCTTAAGGGGTTGGTTTTCAAATTATGAAAATTTTACTGGATGAACTTGTTGGAGAAGAGACATAACACTGAGCTACCGTTGCTCACACTTTAGCTTGCCTAGATCCTACAAAAATTATTGGATACATGTGCCTGCTCTAGGACATCACCGTTCTGGTTCAGCTTGTCAAGTTTGAAGGCAAGCTTGCATAAAACCCGAGGGGTGCCAAAAAAGTTGATAATCGCGATGAGCTTGTCCATAAACTAGGTCCCTGAAGATGGTTGTTGAGCTGCCATTATAATTGAAGATGGTTGTTGAGCTACCATTATAATTGCCACAATTCATTAATTAAACACTGAGAAGGGAGTAATGTTGAGGAACAAGCCCAACACCCATAGTGGGTTCAGCTCAGTTGGCCCACTTACATCTGCAACCCACGAAAGTTGAATCCAAACATGGATACACTCGTGTGAATGTTGACACTTGGAGTAATCGAGTGCTTGCACGTGGCGCATCCTATCATTAATGGAGGCTATAAATACCTTCATCTACCCTCATGTAAAGACATTAACTCCATTATGCTTCTCTCTCTTATTATTCTTATTCTTGAGAGCTCATGCCTTTAAGAGTAAAATATTGTTGACTTGAGTATTGAAATGTTTTCCCTGAGGGAACATCCTTGGATATTTCAAGTAGAAGCAGTTGAAGATCTCTATAATGTAGGTTCGTAAAACTGCCCAAACAGGAATAAGAAGTGTTCTATAGAGAGTTTAGAGTCATGATTAGTTTCAACACTAAACACATAGACAGATGGGAGAGATCAAATTTGAATTAGTTCAATTTCAAATTAAGCTTATGGCAACATACTAAAAATGTCCCACTTATTGTTATCCTTAAAATCCTATCAATCAAAACTTGCAGTAAAAATTGAAACGAAGACATGTCACCTTCTTTTACACGAAAAAGCCAAATAAAGGTTTGCCAATGACCCTTTCCTTTCACTTGGTTTTTTACTATAAAAAAGGGCCATTGAAAGAATGGTGTTTAAAATGAAATATGCTTTAATCAAACAAAAAAGGACAAAAATGAAGGATTAATTCTTGCACAATTAGCTCAAATTTACCTTAGAAACATGTCAAAAACTTTGGTTATAACAAACAAGTACAAAAAAAAAAAATTAAACTAAAATGTTTGAGAGTGAATAAGATAAGAACAAGTATTAAAAATTAATAAATAAAAGTGAAATAAATTAAACTAAGTTAAAATGTAAATTATAATTAGAAATATGAAATTGGAAAAAATATATAAAATGCAATATACTCATGATCAATCAAACCATAAATGGCAATAAAAATGTAAAAAGGCTTCAGTTCAATTAACATTGCAACCATGTTTGAATTTAAATCAATTACTGAATATTTAAGAATTTAGGTAAAAGCAAACAACAAAATGAGATGAACATCACCAAGACTAATCTAACCAAAATTAAACTAACAACGAAAGGAATTCTCTCGGGATTGTTGTTCTACTTGCACTAGACTGCAAATTCAAAGATGACTTACTACAAATAAACTTGAACTAAGGAATTGCTAGGTAGACTAAGCTAAAACTAGGACATGCTTGTAAGAATATTGAGCTTTAAAAAGTAAACAGACTTGTGTGCGAAGGGTAGGGCTGTTTTTGCTTTTTATTATTTTCTTGAACCAATGGACATTCAATGGATTCTTTTCCTACAAAAATATACAAGATCAAAGGTTTATTTCTATCAAGTGAAACCAGAACTCCCAATTTTGAGAGGTGTCGCTTAATTTCTTCAAAAGCCACTTGATGTTGCTTTTCCTACTTGAAATCTGCCTCTAATGAAGTTTAAGCTAAGGAGAAAAAACCCTAGTTCTACTAACCAAGTTAGAAATGAAACACCTTAGAAAATTCACATGTTTAGGAAATTTCTACAAATCATTCTTATTTCTAGGTAGCTGCACTTCTATCACTGCACAAGCTTTATTTTTGTCAACTTCCAAACCTTTTTCATGCTACAGAAATCCAAAGAAATTTCTCGCAAAACCACCAAAGCACACTTCAAAGGATTCATTTTTAGCCCATAATGTCTCATTTGTTCAAAGGCTTTCCTCAAATGCTCAAGGTGATCTTCTAATGGTAATAAAAATATAAAGATGCATATGCCACAATAAACGAAACATAATTGTAATGGCACTAGGCCATCTTTCAACCTTTATCAATATTTTCCTTTCCCCATAACACAATATTAATTATCAATAAAATCATAAAATTTGTACAAAGTAATTGAATGGGAAAATAAATGGACTTGAGGACGGCATGTAAGGTATCCCTTGAAATGTCTTTGAACCTAGCATCAGAAATTGACGCGTGAAAGAATGCAAAAAACTTCAATTGACAACTAGTGTAACACTGTAATCATAGTAAAAGAGAACAGATATGTTTGCTACCTGGACTTCTAAGGATTGAGCTTGAAAGTGAGTACAGGAACGTAAGGTCCATTATAGGATAGCAAGTTGGTAATTATAACTTAACCATAGCATGACTATAAAAGAAGAGATGAAAAAACCAATTACCAACCCAAAACATGACAGGAAGGAGAGAGAAGATAAAGACATCTTTTAGAAAGTCATATATGCCATAAGTCCTATGAATTCATAAATGCTAAAGAGGGGCTGCATTGTTAAAAGCAAAACTCATTAGTTAGTAACAGAGGTACTACTGTACCAAAGACCATTTTTTCTAGTCTAATTGAAGATGAAAATAAAAACAATAATCGATAAAAGAAAAAAAATCTACTTTGCATTTGTTGGTTTGAACATAGAGAATAAAGATGGTTATTAAAAAAACTAGTGCTCTCAATTCATGAGCCAGCTTATTTTAAGCATAAATAAGATATTTACGTCTTTTTGAATTTTTAGGAAACTTTCAAAGTTGACCATCAATCTTGATGTCCCTTTCTAATATTATTTTCTGAAATTTCTGTTTCTTCTTTTTCTTTTTATCTTCATCAAACTCCAATATTGGTTTTGTTGTCCTCCTCCATATTCCAACTTACCTTGTTCATGAAACATGTACCAAACAAAAATCTGCCATATAAGATCAACTATATAGTTAATTTTTAAATATTCAAAGACAGATCTCATATGAGATGTAAACATGGTGGGTACTCCTCTATCCATAGCTACTCTGTTAAAATTTAAAACAAAGAGGCTTAGTAGCAAATAGAATCTGCCACCGCTATAATATGGAGCCTAGATCCCCCTAACTTCACAAGATATGGGTATTTTTCCCATAAATTGCTAAGGAATTTGTAATTGAAGCTAGAAAATTCACGTTTATCAGACATAACATAAATATATAAGAAAACATCAAATAATACAAAGAGAAATCAAATCAAAATTGAAATTGAATCCATTAAATCCCACATCTTATTACTTGTAACTGAGCAATTTTTGAACCCTAGCTTTGGGTTGAATCCATTACACCTTTCTAATGAGTTAAAATCGGAAAAAGGTATACATACATACATATAATATATTAGTGAGAATCCACTTACACACAAGTTTTACACACCACACTTATACAAATATCAACCATTCATCCTCCACTATTAATAGTTGAGATCTATTCACATTTATTAAAGATAATTATCTTTTTTACCTAAAAAGTCGTGATAAATCTCAACTATTATTGAGATTTTGTATAAGTGTGATGCATAAGACTTATATGTGAATGGATCCCTCCTCATAATATATATATATATATATATATATATATGGTAGTAGTACATAAAAGACAAATATATATACATATATAAATATCTATCTTTATTTCCTTTTGTTCATCATTTTCAGATCTGAAACAAAAAATAATATGAATTGACAAATAAAAAAGAAAAAGAAAAACCTTTTTTTGGGAAAGAAAACATACCTTGAATACACATATATACCAATCAAGATTTCATAAAATCAACATAGCATACAATACTTCAAACTTAAAAGATTTATGATAATGACAATTCTTTAGACCTTTACAAAACAAAAACGACCACAAAGCTATTTCTTTTCTTTCTATGACTAAAAAATTTAAATTCAGTTAGATCAAAATAACAATTAGCAGCCATATTTCCTATTAGACTTATAATGAATTGTGAGCCTCAATTAAATTTTTTTATGATTATTCCATTCAATTAGGTCTCCATGGTAATATCATAGGTAAGACTCAAGTAATATCAAGGTCAAAAAAATATTCCCACTTGCCAAAATTTCGAGATTTATAGGAGTATATATTATTAATGGATTGGAAAAATGGTGCCAACCTTACTAATCGATTAGTAATTTCTATGCTAATACAATTTTCTATCAGTAGAAATGAACTACTCAATATATTGCTATGAAATTCTAAAGTGTGTGTCAGAAACTTGTTTCCCATGACCTAGATTGGGTTCTCCACTTTTGTCACTACCATCAAGTCTGCCATAATATGGCACCCACAACTCTATTATGCTTGAAGAGCTTTTAACCATAAAAATAGGAACAACAACACTTGGAAGTTTGCACCACTTGGTCAACTCGGCTAAAATGTCATGTCCAGTACCACTTAATATAAAGGGAACATCGTATATATGTTTTAAATTTTATAATGTACCCATTATAATCTCCCATGATTAACATTGCCTAGGACTACCGGTGATAATACTTACCATGATAATACTAACCACAGTTATAAGATTTCAGCTCCTGTTTTTACAAGGGGGCAGATTGGAAGCTCAGATAAGCCTTCCTCATCCACCATGGAACAATTTTAAATGAAATTCCAATTTGCACTATACATTAGTCAGCATCAGAGGAAATATGTAAAATAAAAATAAAATATGCAATCTTACCTTCTAAATGTATCACTTTGACTCAACTTCAAATGGGAGGAACCCATGGAGAAACACATAACAAAGGATCCTCAAAGGTGTTTCTATTTTCTGAAGCTAAGTCATCATTCTTAAGTACAATCCTAAAAGAAAATATCACCAAAAAAAAAAAACACTATTCTAAAGTAAATAGCAAAGATAATCAAAGATCTCCTCATATACATTCCCTAATCTCTGCTACTTCTAATGCAGATAAGGAAGGAAATAATATATTTATTAGGATTTTATTATGCTTATGAATATATAGGAATTAAATGGAAATATTACTAGTAGCTTATATTTATTAGGACCTGTTATTATCTTTCAATAAAGATTCAATTGGGAATCTAATTAGGAAGTAAGTCTAATTTGGGTTTTTAGTTTTTATATTTAAGCATAGGTTGTATTAGGGTTATTCAAGTGAAGTGTTTATGAACTAAAATTATCTTCTAGAAATCGCTAATCCTACTATTCTCTTCTCACCCTCACCTCTGTTTCTAATTCTATCCTCACCTTTGCTTCCTGTTTTACATCAACTTCTTTACATATTCTTTATTTGCTGGTAGATGCATATTGCTAAAAATTGAGGCAAAGCATTCTTGTTGTAGTTTCTGATTGATTTGCTAATAAAAAAAAATAAAAATCCAAGAGAACAACAGTTCTTTCTCAAAATCCCATCTTTCAAAACCTTCTCATACAAAAAGCTCATAGAAAGTGTTGAACCCTCTTAAACTCAAACAAAATCCATAAGTTAAGATGAACATATCCAATTAAAATAGCCAAACTGGTTTCATCACCATGTAAAAAGCCCAAAAGATCACTGTAATCCTAATATGAGGCAAGTCATGGTGCAACATTCTCCAGCATTCAAAAGGAGAATAAGGAAATAAGAAAATTGAAATGAAGATACAAATATTAATCTGGAAATAAATAGGAAATAAACTACTATAACTAAAGAATTTAACCTTCAAAATTAGAAATTGCTTTCAAACCTTATGCTAAATAAATAGAACC
>BPVZ01000088.1:844371-861852 GCA_020521535.1 Rubroshorea leprosula
ATATATATAATATTTAATTATAATTAAAAAATTATTTATTAAAACTTAATTTCATTTAATTCAATAACATTATAATTTATAATGTTTTATTTAAACTTAATATCTCTTTTATTTGAAAATTTTATAAAAAAAAAAAGGGTCTGGCATTCCTGTTTATTTTGGAATAAATCTCATGCCAGAAAAATTTCAAAGAAATTGAAATGTTTTAAACTAGTAAATAATTCATAAAGTTCTCTAGCAAGTAACAAGCTTAAAATTGAACTTAAAATTCCCACTCTAACAAGCACTATAGAGTAAGAAAAATGAATCATATAAGAGCTATCCAATGGACAAAGGAAAAAAATTATGGATATTAAAATACAGATGGTAAATGGAGTGTAGACAATTATCAGAACTATATCTATTCTTATGTTTGGTTCTATTATTTCCCTATTTGGATAACATGTTTCATATGGAGATGGTGAAGGAAAGTAACACTCGTTGAGACAGTAAACCATTAACAACAAAACATTATAATTTCCAAATTGAATGTGAATCAAACTTTACTTCAAAACAACTTGATTGCTTTCTTGTAAAACAAATAGCATGATTAACTAGAATGAAAAGCAAGGTTCACATGTCTAGAAAATTAGTAATTTTAAACATTTAAATGACACAGATCTTAAAAAGGCAGTAACGAATCAACAAGGCACCAAGACACATAACCAGTATACTTAACAAGTACAATTAATTTTTTGGGAACATGTTTTGGTTTTGATGAGAAGTTTATGTCCAGGATTGAGAACCTCTGTTGAAACATCCCTATCCTTAAATGTAAAAATATTGAAAGTTTAGTCCTTAATGTTAGAAACTTAATAGTTGAGGCCTTGTACTGTTAAGAAAAGTTTAGGGACTGATTTCATAACAATGTTTGCTGAACAAATGGCTTGGTAGACTAATGTGACATGTAAATGTACACTTGGCATGTGATTACATAGCAATGAGAGAAACATAGTGGAATGCATTAAAATCCCACTAACTTGGGTCAGAATTAGGATGCTTTAAGAGGGGTAAGACCAAAACAAATTTCATTCTTTTCTTCTGTTCTGGCACCAGACGAGCAAAACAGAAATAGAGGAGTGTTGGCTTTGCAGCAAGGGCAGCAGCAAAACTGAGAGTTTTGGGTCCAACCTAATTTAATCTGAGGAAAGTAACTTTTAAGCTTAACAAAATTAAGTTAAGTTCTCTGAAGTTTAAGCAGAAATTTAAGGATGGACTCTTATGGTTAACTTATCTTTGAAATGGTCTGGGTAACTTCTGCATTTTCTGTGTGCTTGTGGAATTTTTCTAGTAAATTAACTGTTGGTGCAGCTGAGCTAGTTGGAAACCCAGTTGGACTGGGAGTGCAAAGAGATGTTAATAAACCCTTTGCAAATCAATAAAAAAAATCATGGCTGGGCCATTTGTAAGGTGGGATGTACACCCACAAGGAAAAATCCATAGCTAAGAATTTGCATTCATCTACATGTTGAACAAGCATAAGGTTGTCTTGCTATTATCTTATGTTATTGAGAATATTTATGTCATGTTTATTTATGACACTCAAGAAACTGTTCAGTAATTGAAGAGCAGTGTAATGGGACTGATTTTATGCTCCCTGAGTTAAAGGAGCATATTTTTCTAGTTTGTTCTAGAAGGGAGATCAAGAAAGCATGTGCTTGGAGTGAACCAGTTTCTAGTGAAATTTTATCATCAAATGCGCAGAGAACTATACTGAATACTGTTGAGAACAATTTCTGGTTTGACAAATTTGAATATTGATAGTTTGTTAAGCTATTAGTTACTTATTGAGCCTTGTAGCTCATGGAAATATTGTTTTTCCCTGTTGTTACAGGTTAGTGTGTTTTATTGCAGCTTATAAATACTTGGGAAGCCCAGAAGCACCTCAACCAGCCAAAGATGCAGCTTAGCAGCTGAGTTGGTAACACAAACTTGTTCTCTGACCAAAACCTTGTCATGGCTCACAGCTAGTTGTAAACAAACTGGTCACCTAAAATTTCTTTTGTGTACAAAATACAGTTTTCTGGAGAACTGTTCCTTTTGTTGTGTTGACTATGTAAATATGCTGTTAGGTTCAATTAAGCTCTGGGACTGAACCTAAATCAAGCCACGCTTGTGGTTTGTATGTTTACAAAATCCATTTTGGAACTTATGGTTATGTGCTAGCTAGTTATAGTTTGAGCTTAAGAACATTCTTTATGAAGCAGGGAAATGATTTCAAGCTTAATGTAGTTAAAGATTTGTCCACCTATGAATAGCAACTATTATGACAGTAAATTTCAGCTAGGATCTACAGTAGTTTCTAGAAATTGCCTATTCGGGTTGTTACATCTGTATTATGGGGTAGATTACCCCTTGTACTCATTGAATAAAATTTTAACTCTGCCAACCCAAAAAACCAAATACAACTAATTTTGTTCTCAGTTTTGACAATTATCAAAGATTATTGCACAGATATGCAATTAAATATAACAATGCATCTTCATCTAATTTAAAAGCATACTTGTGTTAGTTGCCTGCTTTCATGGTTTCCACGTAAGAGGGTAATGTTGGCTGGATACCTACAAGCAGAATATATAAAACAAATAGGATATGATCTTAGCTTTTCCAAAGAAGAATATATCTATTTGATAACAAATTAACACATCAAAATTGTTTAATGAAGATAAATTTCAAATTTTGAATAGAAAAACAAGTCATATAAATCATGTCTAGGCCTTCAAATGAAATACATGATAATGCATACAAGATCTCATGTTATCGAGCTGTTAAGATACCAAGATGTTTAAAAACAATCTTACAGTCCATGGTGACAATCCAATAGAAAGAAGAATATTGTTGCTAAACAATTATGGATATTAGTAAAATAATATTACGACATATTCTGATATACTTTACATGATAATGGCTAGAGAGAGAGAGAGAGAGAGAGAGAAATAAAACAAAACTTGAGACCATTATTCTTTCACACTTCACTAAATTAGACATTTTAATCTCTCGATGTGAGTTTCCAATTGAAAACCTTGAAAACAGTTAAAAAAAATCTCTCAACTTAGAACAGATTGTACAGTCCTCATGGGTATAACAACTTGGCAGGAAACAACCTTTTGAAACAATAATGGGCATAAGGAGACATGATATGCAAAAATTCATTCTTGAAAAATCAACAAGAGCCCAAGAAAAACCCCAAAGAAAGTATATCATACATAAAATAGGCATACCTTGCTTTAAGAAGCAAAAGAATAGTGAAAACTTCAAGACTATTGTATCCTCGATCAACAAAATCCCCCTGTCCAATTAAGTTGGTAGTTTTAACACCCAGCAAGTGGATTCAAAATGATAAAAGAAATATCACAACAGATTTCAACCAGGAGATAAAAGCCATACCATAAATATATAATTTGTCTCTGGCACATGACCCCCTGTCTGAAAAAGTTTCATTAGATCATGAAACTGGCCATGAATATCACCACAGACTGTGACCGGACTGTTGACTGGCTGCACATTGGACTCCTCAATTAGGATCTCCTTTACCTGTAAAACATAGATACATGAGAATGAAAGAAAATAGGAAAACCGCATGCACACATGACATTCTGATCCATTACTATAATATTATCCAGGATATTGGGCATCTATTATTTCATATGAAAAACTCTATTGGCGTGAATAATTAATGAAACAAACTCAAACTTGTATTTCAGAGAGAAAACACCATATGTATCATGATTAAGATATTTTTCACATAGCAGCAGGATATGCGATTATACAAAAGTCACCTATGAATCTAGATTAAATAGTATAGCTTTTAATAGGTACTGAGTAGTAGATGTAGATGGATTCAAAAGACAACACCATAAACACCAAGAATATTTTTTGGGTTAACTACTGGCAGGTGCTAAGTTGAAATTGATGAATTTACAAATATTATCTTCCTACTTGGCCCAAAATAATCAAAAAAGAATTGGAAACGTTCATATGCAAGAGACAATCCTTTAATCATTTTTTTTCATTACAATAACTGCTCAAATAACTCAAGTTATTCAGAAAGCTTGACCTGACATAAAAAAGAACTGTTATCACCAACAAGAACTTAACCCAAGACCCACTACCCAAAATTATTCAAAATGCTGAATCTTTGGACACCATTTAAACGGGAGAAAAAGTAGTAGGATTCCATTCGCGTTAACAAAAAGAAAACACCAATAGAAGAACTTAACTTTCCAGTTCCTGATTATTTTTTCCAAGTTCCACTATGTTCATCTAAATCAAATCATGCAATGCAGCAAATGCCTTTGTTGCCCATTTAATATACGCAAAACCAAAAAACCACTAACAATCAACCATATTACGAAGAAAAAAAGGCAAAAGAAAAGAAAAAAACAAGCTGCAATACAAAACACAATTAGAAACAAAACAAGACCGAGTCTAAATCCTGTATAATTGATTTTTCCTTCCTCCTTCGAAACACAACGAAACCCTAAGTAGACAGATCAAGATGCACAATGCACATGGTGCAAAGAAATGCAAGAAAAAGAAGAGGGAGAAGAAGGAGTACGTATTCGCAGAGAAGCTGCAGCTCGTCCTCCAAAAGATGCTGGCCTTCTTTAACCTTTGCTACCCACTGATCCAAATCCATCTGATTCTCCCCGAAACTTGAAGGAGTTCGTATGTTGCGGCGTTTATAGAATCTGCCTGCCTAGGGTTTTAAGCAGAAGAGAAAGCCGAGACAGGAAAAATCGATGGATCTCTCTCTCCCCTCCGTTGCAGTGTTAGAACAAGAAAATGCGAAAACAGACTTCCAATCTGGGTAGTTCTTATTCTTCTTCTTCTTTTTCTTTTTTTTTTTTTTTTCAAAATAGGCTGAGGTCCAATTTCAGTCCTGAACCTTTATAATCTTGACCACTTTTACTCCATAGCTTTTAGTTTCGGGCGTTTGGGCCATTTTTGGTTCTCCAACATCTTCAGTTAGGACATGTTTGATCCTTTTTGTTAAAAAATGCTTCACCTGATGTAGCATCAATTGGAACTGACGTGTAGGGCCGGACATTTGGAAACTGAATCGACAGGTTACTCAGAAACCGAATCAAAAAATGAATTTGATTTGGTTTCAATAGTTTTTGGTTTTTATTGTTTTGGTTGATGTTAACCGAATAATTTTTAGTTCGGTTTCGATTAAACCTTTCAAAAACCTAAAACCAAAAATAAGCCTCTGAAAATCGAAATTAGGATAAATATGACAAAATATGATAAAATATGAGATAAAATATAATCTATTATTAGAAAAATAATTGATTAATATTTTATTAGTAAAAATCGAAATCAAACTGATTTTATTAGTAACCGAACCGATCAACTTGTAAAAATTTGATTCGGTTTTGATTCTCAAATTGAAGAAAAAAATTTTCGCTTATTTTTGCCCACCCCTACTCACGTGCTTCACTTGATGCAATGTCCTTGTTTGTATCTGTTCTGATAATGCCAATCTATCTAAAGTTTTAATCTTATAAGGTCATATTAACACTTGCAAAATGCTTTGAATTGGTTGGTAGTTCATACTTGAGGATATTAGGTTCATTTAGTATGGCGATATGAGGGTAATGTTTAGTGGTTCTTTCTTTAAAAATCCACAAGTGACATGAGTTACAAACTTAAGTGGGAGGCTTGCCACTTGCTTTGCTATAAAGTAAAAAAATTGAATTTTCCCAACAAGTTTCTCTTTCCAAGCAATCATTCATCCTCTGTTAGGATAGTTGGAAGAACATTGGCTTATAAAGTTCAGTTATGCACCTTTAGACAATTTGTAGGAGGAATGGATGTCTTCCTAGTTTCTATAGAATTGGTTATTGATATGCCTTGGACACCTCAAATAACCTTAAAATATCACCATGAATTAAAAGTTAAAAGATCCAAAATAAAATGAATGAAACATAAACTAAATAAGCTTTCATCTAGATACACTAACATATTAGACTAACAAATTATTAGAAGATTAAACTAAGTAATTGCAAAATTGGAAAATTATATGGATTTGAAACTAGAGTTAAGCTAACTAATTATGAAATATAGTAAAATTAGATTGAAATTAACATGAACATGAATTAGAAGCGTGAAAGCCATAAAGTTGAAAGTTGAAGAATAACACAATTTTCAAAATCATTGAATAAACACATAGATTGATATAGAAGCTAGAATTAACCTAAATTTGATTAAAAGTTGTGCTAAAACAAGGCTTTGTGAGCTGTGTTGAATAATAGCTATGAAAACTAAAATGTTGAATCTGTTGAGTTGTGTGTAGGGCTAATGATGCCTTGCTCACTCTTTATTTTCTCTTTTATATGTCTCAAGATAAATAGTAACTACCATTCCCATTTATGTAGATCATGGTAAGTTTATTGGATTAGTTGGACAACTCAATAATAGACTTGATTAAAACCCTCTCCAAAACTCACCACTTGTTTATCACTTCATCCACTTATTGCATTTGGTTGGCAACTTCCTCCTAAAATATAGTCATTATTATCTTCACTAACACATATAGCACCATAATGTAAGGAGACAATTAGCATAAACTCAAGATCGAGTTGAACAAGTGGCAACCATTAAGAAAGTCTATCATGTTCCAGATTACAGCAACATCAGGTTTAGCTTGACTTAATCATAGTCACTTGTTCAAATAATATGACATGTGATATCATTAAATAAATTTGTAATTTATACGGTAAACAGTTGTTTTGTCAAAATTGCTATAAAATTCTAATTTTGGTCCTTCAACTTTAAGGTTTTGCATAATTTTTGTTCTTTAATTTTTTATGCACTTTTTTATGTCCCTTAACTATGAAAAACGTACTTTTTTAGTTATTTCGTTTATTAATCCATTAAGTTTATCTAAATATACACATTTTTTATCCCTTAGCTTCAAGTTAAAGGATAAAAAATGCAAGGGATAAAAAATGCAAGGGATACAAAATGTGCATATTTAGACAAGTTTAATTGATTAACGAATAGAAAGACTGAAAAATGTATTTTTCATAGTTGAGGGACAAAGCATGTAAGAAAGTTAAGGGGTAAAAATTACACAAAATTTTAAAGTTGAGAGACTAAAATTGGCATTTAATCTAGTTGTTTAATAAAATCTCATTTTTGGTCCCTCAACTTTTGTACAAAGCTGCTTTTCGATCCATGAACTCAAAAAATCCTTTTTTGGCCCCCCAAAGTTTAATTATTTTTACAACCCCTTCTTATCTCTTCGTTAGTTAAGTGTTGAATGTCACTATTAACTGTTAAGTATTTGTTTTTCTTATTATTTGAGCTTATGTGGGAATATTAGAATGGGCCACTCAAAACTTTTGTTCCTACTTTGCAATAGACCGATTTGCATCTTAAACTCTTAATCTGACTAGAAGGTGAATAGGACATTCACATAAATGGAGTAATTTATATTAGGTAAAATAAAAAAAAAAATTAATTATAAATTTGAAATTACAAATTCACCTTTCGAACTTGATCTTCTACCATCAATTTCATTCTTTCTCCTCTACCCAAACCAAACACTCTTCTCTCCCATTTTCCCTCTTTTCCTCTCTTCCTCTCTCCCTTTCTTTTCCATCTCCCCTCCTTTCCTTTCCTCCTCCACTCAAACTAGATATCGCAACAGTTGAGGAACCCAAATCTTCATCACATATAGGTTGAGAAATGAAACAAATCTAGGTTCTTCACCAGCGCATGGGGATTCAGCACCCTCGCACAACGATTGAGCGTTCCTCACCCCCATCTTCAACCAAATCATGCCTCTCTTCTTTTCCCCTTCACTTTGCTTCTTTTTCATCCATTTTCTTTAATTTGTTAATGTTTCTTTGCTAGATGCCTTCAGGCTTGATTGTTAAGGATTTTCCATTGTTGGCATGGGTAAGGGAACTAGGTCTTAGCATCACTATCGTTGGGCTTGGCTGGGTCATATTTGCAAAGAAGAACATACATATTTGCAAAAGATTTTCCATTGTTAGCCTTATTCATTTTCTAGGCTAAAATTTGCTGGGAACATATTTGCAGAGGAATCAAAAGAACATAATTTTGTTATGAAAATTGATATTTATAGTAGGTGTTGATTTTGAAGAACAAATGAAAAAAATGTTAAAATCTAAAGTAATGAGTTCACAATGTTAAATTAGCAATAAGGAAATGATTTTCAAAGATTAAAATAAAGCTTTGGATTTTTATTTTTCTTTTACTCAAGTGGTTAATTAAAGTTAATTGTATTTTAATTCATAAATTAAGCAAAACAAAATTGATTTTTCTTGCAAGTGAGTCCAAGATATTTATATAAAATGCTGATATAGATCTATAATTTTCTCCACATCATCATTTTTTACTCTAAGGATTTTCCACATAATTTATATAAAGAAGAAATCCAACAGTCTCTATTAATTAACATGTCATGTTAGCAACAATTTAACTGAATGACCAAAAAAGGATAAAAAAATAAAATAAACTTTAGGAAAAAATAAAGAATTTTTTTGAGTTTGGTGATCAAAAAATAACTCGGTACAAAAATTAAAGAATCAAAATAGAGTTTTAATGTTTATTTTTTAAACTATTACAAATAATGTGATTGGTAAAAAAAAATTTTCAATAGTTTGAAACTAGTAGATATAATTAGAGTGCAAACCATTAGTAGATTGAAAAATTTAATTTAGGTAATTTTTTTATATCAAATTATTAATAAATTGAAAATTTTTAATTTAGTGACAAATTTATTTATTTTACTTTTTCAATTTTTTGCCACACTCCTTAACTACTAATTATTTAATTGGTTTCAACTTTGTTTTTTCTATTTAATAACATTAGACAAAATAATTTGAAGCTTTTTTCTTTATTTAAAAATGATATAAATTGTTCTTTGTTAAAAATATAAATGAAAGTTTGATTCACACTTTTATATTTTATTTATTTGTTTTCTTATTATTATTATTTGTATAAAATTAATAAATTTAATAATAAAAATATAAAAAGAGAAAAAAATGTATTTAATTATTTTTAAACATGTTTTTATTAGTCATTAAACATCAAATAACAATTGATAACCAAATGGTTATATCAATTAAAATATGCTATATACTATTTACTGCATACTAATCTATTGTTTATCATTTGCTATTTACTAACCTCCATCTACTATTTATTATTTATTATCAATTACTCGTTACCCAGTATTCATTGAATTTTAATCGTTACACCAAACAAAGCCATTGATATTCCTTATTGTTTGTCCACTTAATGCTCTTTATTAATTTTTTTTTCTTCTAAGGTTCTCAATAACACAATTTTTTTGAGAATAAGGTTGTTGCTGAGCATGAATATGTTGAGTGCACTACATCAGCTATCCATGCTTTAGTTTTGCTTAAGAAGTTATATCTCAAGGACGAGAAAAATGAGATCAAGAAAGGTCATCACAAATGCCATTCACTACATTGAAATTGTACAAATGCCTAATGGTTTGTGGCATGTTCCTCTTTTAGAGTTTCCCTAATAAGTTTTAAGAAAAAAAAATCCATTACATGAAGCGCTTCAACTTGTATGGAAACTAGGAATTTGCTTTGTATATGGCCATGGTTTGCACTTGTAGCATTAGTAGTTTTTGGAAAACATATGACAATTCTCCAATGATGCGAATTGGGGTTAAATTTCCTTTATTCTTTTTTTTTTAAAATTTATTTACTTATTTTCTTTTATTCTTTTCAACCCAAATATATAATTAATCTAATATCAAAGAACATAATAATTGCGCTCTTGTTTTTAGTTTTACATGATTAAATGTTTTCTTTTAAACCTAAATTGGAAGAGTAATGTCTATATTGCAAAGTTATCAATACTGTATCAAGATACGTATCGATTTTGATACTGAAACAATATGTACTTGATACCAAAATTTTTTGGGTACCATTTCGGATTTATCATCATAAATATATATTTTTATAAATTAAATATCAAATTTGAAAATAATGAGAACTGAAACTAATGTTTAAAACCATTATATTCCTATAAATTAAAAACAAGTTTAAAATGACCAATTTTATAAAATATTCATAATTTTCCCTCTTTTTTTTTCTAAATATTAAATGTGCATATTTAGATAAACTTAATATATTAACTGATAAAATGCTTAAAAAATATATTTTTAATAGTTAATGCACTAAAAAACTATATAAAAAAAGTTAAAGGATAAAAATTATGCAAAACATTAAAGTTGAGGACCAAAAAGGAAATTTACCCTTTTAAAATTTGAAATGGTTTGTATCGATTGATTTTCTGTGTATCAGTCGGTATACTAAAATACCAACCGGTACGCTAAAATTTGACCAAAATAGACGAAATTTGATTGAAACAAAATTGAACTACTCGTTTCAGACCAATGAAAAAATGGATACATATCGACTGTACCAACCAGTACGAAACAATACCAACAACTTGGCTATGTTGTTAGAAATTTAGAAATAAAAATATGTTTTATAGAATATGTTATATTTTTAATATATAATTTAAATTATTCAAACTTTAATATATGAATTTCATTTAGAAATATGTATCTCTAGAAGAAAGAATATCAAACTCGGTACAAATTTATCCAACACTTGGTGATTTACTAGTCACCCTCCTTTTTTTTTTTTTTTTGGTATGACCATCCGGTATCTATAAGCCCATTGGGCCACTGACTAATCCGGATTCGAGCCGGGCAGGACCCAATGGGTGGCAAAGTTCTCCCTCATGAGTTTTAACGGAGCTGCATTCCCAAGGCTTGAACTCAAGACCTCTGGTTAAGCTGGAAGAGTCCCCTACCAACTCATCCACCCGCTCATCGGTACTAGTCACCCTCCTTGTAAAGTGTGCTTAGAACATTATGACATGGGTTCTATACCAAGTCCCCTTTTCCCCCTTCCCCAAAAATTTACCCACTGCTCAAAAAAGAAAAAGAAAAAAAACTCAATACAAATTTTATAGGTAATGATGGGTTGCATCTATGCTGGATAGGTAATATATTTTGTGGTTAAAAAAAAAAGTTAAATATTTGGTTTGGTTCCTTAACTTTCATTTTTAAACCAAATCTACCCTTAAACTTCAAAAAGTACCAATGCTATCCTTAAACTTTAATTTTTGAGACCAATTTGGTCCTTTCGTCAATAACAATTTGGTCCTTTCATAAACGGAAGTGCCAGATGGCACTTTAAATTGCCACAAAATCAATCTTTTCTTTTTTCAACTAATGACGTGGAAAAAACACATGTAAGAAGTGATGAGTTGGCATTTTATTCTTAAAATTACATAATTATCCCTATTTATCATGTTATTTTAACTCATTTTATTATTTTAATATTTTATGAAGTTACCAAAATACCTTATCTTTAACCTTACTAATCCCTCACTTTTCACGATCTCCTTCACCTTCTCTTCAATTACTGTGTATTTCCTATTATAGAGAAAAAGTATTAATAAATTTAAATAATTAAAATTCATAATTTATAATTAAATGTTTTAATTAAGTATTAATTAAAGGCAATTAAATTTGAAATTGTCTTCTTTCAGCCAGTGTCATCGTTCATCTCTTCTAGCTTTGACTTTCCACTTCCAATGCCATTTATGTTCAAAATCCTTAAGATTCTGTAGTTGCAAAGAAATCCAAAGTCTTCTCTTGAACCGACCTTCTCTCTGGTTAACCTTCAAAGACCCGAGGTGGGATCTTGAGGTAGACACTCCGATGTCTAAATTAGTAATAATCAAGTTTGCTAAAAAGAAGGCAAAACATAAGCTTGAGATCGGTTTTTTTATTACCTTTGAGGAAGCACCCTTGAGAGGTATTTATGGCTTTCAGAGGGGTGTCCATGTGTTGTTCTTTGCGAATAACCGGGGTCACATGTGTCAGTCATCACATAAATTTCTCATGTAAATATTATGTATGTGTAGACTTATTGTAAATAAGGGATAAAAGAGATGAGATGGAGCTCATGCAACTTTGTCATCCATCAAATGGCGCCAAGGCCTCACATGGAAAAGAATGACTGTGATATCTGGGGTGCATGACTTTAGGACATTAACTTGTCCAAGGCGAATGACCACTACCGCGACACTATTCCCCCCGGGGAGTCATTCACTTGTGAATGATGTGAGGGCTGTATTGGAGTTGATGTTAGAGTGAGTAACATAATATAAGGTGATATGATTTATAGTTGAAGCCGAGGTGAAAATATCACAACATGTAGTCATGTACTGTATGGTCGGAGCCAAGGTAAGAATGTCATGACATGTGGTCATGCAATGTATGGTTGGAGTCGAGGTGAAAATATCATGACACAAGGTCATGCAATGTATGGCCGAAGCTGAGGCGAAAATATCATGACACGAGGTCATGCAATGTATAGCTAAAGCCAAAGTGAAAGTATCATGACACGTGGTCATGCAATGTATGGCCAGAGTCGAAGTGAAAATATCATGACCTGTGGTCATGTAATGTATGGTTGGAGTTGAGGTGAAAATATCATGAGTAGGTGTGAATACATTTAAAATGAAGTTAAAATAAATGCATTGGATTTGAATGAGTATTCGTAATGTAACTTTATAGTGAAATTAATTCATGAGTTGACAGTTGTTCTCGTGTGACGTGCTATAATAAATGAATAGTCAGAACTAACCGTCGAATTCGAAAAAATCCGTCGAATGAAAGCAATCGCAACTGTTGAAGGTCTTGGGGTCTCAGTATAAATAGGCGAATTTGAACTAATTTCAAGTTTTACCTAGCTGAATTTGTACCGAAGTGTTGCCAAAATTTTATTAGAGCATCTTGCGATACGAGGTCCAGTTTCTTGAGTTCATGTGTTGTACCTGTGCAAGATTTGCTAAATGTTTCTTTTCAATTGTCATAAGTCAGATAACTTTATAAGCTCTTTTTCTAATTTGAGTGAAGTGTCTAATGTACCTCTAACTCTCTCAGACTTAGGCTTAAGTCCATTTAGGGAAGTTAAAGTGAGGTTAGAGAGTGATATTGAGCATGAGAGAGAGTTAGTAGGGGATCCTAACTATTCTCCCCCTCCCACCCCTTATAGTGAGAGCTATGAAATATAATGAATGTCGTCTAAAGAGACATTGAGCATTGAAGGAGGTGAAGAAGTGGTGCTGATAGGGCAGAAGGAGGAATTTGAAGTAGAAACTTTGACGAGCAAGGAAAGTATGGAAGGGGAAGAAGTGGAGATCCTTGCTTAGATTTTGGAAGCTGGTGATGGGGGGTCCTTTAATGAGGGGGATGTGGTTTCCGAGGTGCAGAAGTATGAGGCGTCTTGGAGGGATAGGGGTAGTTTGGTGCATCTGATGAACAACTATAGCATTCTACCTCATGTGCTTTGAGGTTGGCTGCTGAAGAGGAGTGAGCTTGTTCGTCTCTTGGGGACCACTAAATGCTTGTTTACGCGCATTATTTGTACGCCGGGTTGAGGTTCCCCATGTCAGAGTTGTTGGTGGCATTGTTGGATGAGTACAATTTAGGCTTGACACAGTTTATTCCAAACGTAGTTCGATTGATTATAAGTTAGTGTACTGTCGAATCTGAGGTGTAGTTATGCCAATTGTGAGCTTCTTTAAGCACTTTTTCCTGATCTAGGGTGGGAGCAATAAGGAGAAGGGGTGGTTTTACTTTACACCTCGAGTTGTGGGAGGTTAGAGCAAGAACCTTTTAAGCTTTGGTCTTTCCTCAATCAAGGGGTGGAAGGATAAATTTTTCTTTGTCAACAACATGGAGTAAGGGAGGTCAGGTGAAGAGGTGGCAATTTTGTGTAGGTGGAAGGCAAATAATGCCAACCTCAATAGATACAGTTTAAGTGAAAGGGAGGAGGAGGAAGTGGAGAGATTGATGAGGGTGGGGGACGAGGTGGTAGACATCATTCATCTAACGAGCTTAAAGATGATTGATGCAGCTAAGATATATGAGATGAGCTCATTGAGTGGAGGTGTGCCTGACTTAACTTTTAACTTGCCTAAAAGAGTACGAGGTCAGAAGTACTTACCCTAGCTGTTTATTTTGTAGAAGAGATGAATCGACTTTTGTCTAGAGGTGGCAAAGTCACATTATCGAAGAAGTAGTCCAAGACACTAGCAATAGTTGAGGTGGAGGAGAGGACTAATGCTAGGACTTCTAGTACTTGAGGTGCACTAGTTTGTTATGAAGGGGCCCTTGTTGCGAGACGGAGCTTAGAAATAATTCGAAAGGGGGCAGAAAAGGAGGAGAGTAGAGGAGGTACAAGAGCTAGAAGAGGTACCCATGGAGTTCATACCCCGGCCCTTGCCAGTTGATCTATATCTTGAGCTGTGGGAAGTTGGGGTTGTGACCCATGGTAAGGGGAAGAGCATGGCTCCCTTTCCAATGCAAAAGTCCAACTTCTACGAAGGAAGCAATAGGATTGCTGCAAAGAGGTTCATCAACTCCACCTTCCCTTAGGTGGATCTCAACTGAGCAAGGGATGAGGTGAATGCTAATGGTGGGGTTGGAGTAGTTCGCCACGCCCTTGAGGTATGGGGTTTCAAGAAGTTCTGATTCATATTTGACTTTGATCTTCTCCCTTTTTTCTTTTTTTTTTTCGATTTTGGTGTACCATGCAAACAGCCAACCTTGTGAACGCTCTAGCAACCAAGTACTTTGAGTGCCTCAAAGAGCGTAATAAGCTAGCACTAGAGAACGAAGATCTAAGCCAGAAAAAGTAGGCGGCCTAGTAGAACTTTGATAGCTTGACTTCTAAGCTAGAGAAGTTGAGAGAAGAGCTAGCCTCGGCCAGGAGGGATGCCAAGCAGACTGATCAGAAGAGGAAAGGTAATGAGGAACAACTGTTTAAGAAGGATGCCGAGCTGGCTGAAGTTCAAAAATAGGTAGAACTAGAGTTTCACAATTCTATGGAGTAGCACGTCCCTCGATTTCTTCAATCAACCACGTTCGTAGAAATTGTTGATCTCTATCGCCTTCTAACACTGGTTATGGCTTTCATTGACTATAGGAAGAAGATGAAAGCCTGCATCTTGGGGTAGACATAACAAGCATCATGTTTAAACCTTAAGAGGAAGGGGTAGAGGAGGATGGAGAGAGCAAAACGGTTGAGTTCCGGCTTGAGGTTACACTTAAGTGGGAGCAAGATGAGGCCGGACGAGCTATCTTCTCGCCAAAGTACGAATATGAGTTCGTGGCAATAGATGAAGAAAAAGCGAAGGTGGTTGGGGGAACTGAGGTGGGCGAAAATGTGTAGAATGAAGAGGTGAACCAACAGCACCAGCTTATAGACTAATTCAGCTCGGCCATTACTCATTTTGTATTTTACTGTTATTTTGTACATTTTGGAAGACAATTTGTAACTCGTTTTGAGTTAATATATTGATAATTTAAGCAAGTTGAATATGTTTTTATGTTTATAATGTTGGAATATATGGCCTCTGAGTTCGAAAATATAAGTGAAATGAAAGTAAAATTAAGTGTATGGCCTCAACCTCTGAGGTTAAAACAATTGAAGTAGACCTTTAACTTCAAGAACATGAATATGATGTGACTTGTGAAAAATAAAATGAGGTCAAACTTTATTAGGGATAAAACTTCTTCAAATTATTTACATTCCATACTCTAGGAACCTTTTACCCTCGGTGTCTTGCAGTACATAGGCACTGGGGTAAGGTATTTCGACTATTACATAAGGTTCTTCCTAGTTTGGCGTTAATTTGTCGAAGCAAGTTTCCAAGCCAGTGAGTCCTACCTTTTTGAGGATGAGGTCATCGATTTTGAAACTTTGAGGTCGAACCTGCTTATTGTAAAAGTTTGCAATCTTCTGCTTATATGCTAATGTCTGAAGTCAAGCTTGCTCGTGGACTTCGTCTAAGAAATCGAGGTTTTCCCTGAATAGCTGCTCATTTCGCATTGCGTTGAAATGGCTAACTCTAAGCTTGGCACACTAATTTGGACAGGGATGACTGCCTCGGTCCAGAAAGCCAAGTGATAGGGCATTTCGCCTAATTAAAAGAAATTGTAATTTTAGGGTTTACGAAGTTATTTATGAATGCGAATAAAAATGAACAAGAGGTTGGGGCTAGTTACGTACCTATAGCTGTTCGGCATGTGATTGGTAAGCCCGAAGAACATTATTGAGCTCATCTACCCACTTGGCTTTAAGTTGATCCAACCTTGATTTGATTCCTTCTAAGATAGCTTTGTTAACAGACTCAACCATTCCATTCTCCTCGGGATGATAAACTGAAGTGAACACCAGCTTAATCCCATAATTGGAGTAGAAGCCCTTGCAAGAAGTGCAATTGAACTGGGGGCCATTGTCAATAATGATTTGCTTTGGTGTTCCATATCTGTAGATGACATAGTTGAAAACAAAATCTTCAATCCTTTTTGAGGTAAGACTGGAGAAGGATCGAGCTTCCACCCACTTTGTGAAATAATCAATAGTCAAAACTAAATTTGTCACCCCCCTACACCTTTGACAAAAGGACCAGAAGATCAGTACAAGGAAAATGACTAATTCAAACTGATCATATACAGACCGAATCAGGTCGGTCTATATAAATATATATTCAGACCACTATCGGTCGGAATATTTTGAGGTGGTAGAAAATCCATTAATCCATATATTTGGACCGATTTCAGGCCGTATATTGTTGGTGCCAAATCACACTGCAACATCGCCATTAATATACAGACTAAATGCGGTTTGAATATATTTTGTGTAAAAAATAGATATTAAATAACAAACATAAGAAATAAAATATTATTTAAATAAATATATTCAAACCAAAATCAGTTCGTATATATTATCCGCAAAACATCGAGATTCATTTACTATTTGGATTGGTTTTGGTTCGAATATTGTTAAGTATATGGACTGAAATCGGTCCGAAAACTCAGTCATAGATTCTCTAATCCGATAAGATGTTGGGGCCCATTGTGGGATTTATATAGATTGATATCGGTCCGTATATATTACTCTGTAAAAAATTGAGATTCATTAAATATTCGAATCGGTTTCTGTCTAAATATTGTTAAATATACAGACCAAAATCGATCTAAAAATTCACGTTAGAGATTCACTGAACCAATGAGACATTGGGGCCCATTGTGGGATTTATACAGATCGATTTTGGTCTGTATAAGGCTGCATGCAACCCTTCTTCCTATTGATGCCCGTCCCCCCCACTCCAATCTATCTATGATTTTCCTCTGTTTTTTTCTTCCTTTGCATTGTAGGCTTCTCCTCCTCCAATAATTGGCCAACCACACGGTAAATAACATTTTCCAGCTGATTAGGAGCTGGCGATCTCACTAGTGTTTTTTTTTTTTTTTTGCAAAAAATTAACAATTGTTTATTTTCAGATCTGCGGTGTTTACCGTTAGATTTGGGCATCTACAAGTATATTGGTTTC
>BPVZ01000088.1:883602-894245 GCA_020521535.1 Rubroshorea leprosula
TGTTTTAGTTTTTAATTTCTTTCTTTTTTTTCTTTACAAGATTAAATCGGATTCACCCGACCTGGAAACACAACCCGTCACCCAAATGTATTGAAAACAGGTCAGACCTTAGACAAAAAAAACAAAATCTGGACTGAATAAAGAGGAATTTAGGGTTCTTGTTCATGAACACTAACAAAAGGAAAATATTTTATCAAAAAAAAAAAAAAAAAAAATTTTAAAAAAAAAAAAAAAAAAAAAAAAAAACAAAAGGAAAATAAATAAGCATCTACTTCAACTCAAATTCATGAATTCAAGAGAACATGTTTGATTTTTTCATTCATAATATCATCTTCTAATACAGTTTCAATACAGCAAAAATCTACTGCAATCAGAATCAAACAAGGCGAAATTTTTGGAAAAAAAAAAGCAAATTAAGATCCAAAGGGAGGGATCCCACCCACGGGATCAAGCTCCCTTCTTCTCCCTCACGGCTCTTCCCAAAAATTCCTCTAATGAGAAATTACTGAAGAGAATACAACCCAGAAGATGCTAACTCTCCGATAACTCCTCTGGAAGCTCAACAATCTTGCCGTTGCCCGCCACAGAAAACCTTTTTCTATTTTTTAGCTTCCTGAAACCTCCCTTTTCTCCTTGGAATTTTTTCTCTACTGCTCTCTCAAAAAAAGAAAAAGAAAAAACAGACAAGAAAAACTCTCTCCAATCGGACCCAAGAATCAACAAAGAAAAACCAAAAAGGAGAACTCCCAAAAACCAAACCCAAAATCAACAATCGACCTCCTTGTACTCTACTTTTTGCTCTATATATATACCCAAACAACAAAGTAAAATAAAAATGAAAAAGCCTTGCTCCATCAATCACTAATGATGCCAATTTTGTCTGGTATTGGTTGTTTTTTCTGTATGGCTGTAGCATGCAGGAGGTAGGGGCGCGGGATTGGGCACATAGTGTAGGAGGCGTAGGCTCGGTGCAACAATATAGGGGCGCAGGCAGCAAGGGCTGGTTCGATGTAGCAATAGGGGGTGTAGGAGCATGATTGCCGGAAGTAGGGGTATGATTGCACGGGATCTGGGCGGAGAAGGCACGGGATCTTGGGCGTAGAAGGCACGGAATGCAGAGGGGAGAGTGTAGAACAAGGCTGGGCGCAAGAGCCAGGGGCATAGAGTGCAGGAGGCAAGGCTCGGTCACGGAAGCAAGGGGGCGTGGAGCAAGGCTGGCTCGCGGTAAGCAGAGGGTGCAGAGGTGCAGTGAGCGTGAAGGAGCAAGGCTGGTTCGGGTGTGAGGGAGGAAGAAGGTTCTGGGATGCCTCCCTCTTTCTGTTTCTTTGTTTTTTTTTTTTTGGGTTTGGGTTTGGATAATTTAGTGGGTTTTGGTTGGGTTTGGGCTAAATGGGTTTTGTGTTTTAGGTTAACTGGGCTTTGGGTTTTGGGTAATCATGGGTTTGGATAAATTGTGAGTTTTTAACTTTGATGCGTTTCACCCTTCAACTTTCCATCTCTTCAATTAAGTCCCTCATCTTGATTTCCTTCATCTCCCTTTTCTAATTTTCTTCGAAAAAATCCCCCTTTTTGCTCATGAACCTAACAAGGAAATCAAAGACAAAACATATGAGTTAAAATAAAAACAAAACTAAAATTCTATTAAAATTTGAGTTATGAC
This sequence comes from Rubroshorea leprosula, assembly GCA_020521535.1. Lineage (NCBI taxonomy): Eukaryota > Viridiplantae > Streptophyta > Magnoliopsida > Malvales > Dipterocarpaceae > Rubroshorea > Rubroshorea leprosula. The sequence goes on from BPVZ01000088.1 coordinate 885,263, forward strand.
ATAATTATGAAATTATTTTATTATATTTTAAATATCCGAACCATTTACAATCCGTAAATTTCAATATTATAATCACGAGTTGATTTTTTTTACCAAAATATACCGTCCGATTTCGGCCTGATTAGTTTAATATGCAAACTGATTTTTTGCCAGTCTGTATATTTTATTATTTCATACCATATTTTTTTAGTTCAACCATACAAATCAAGATTGGTCCGTATATAGTTTTTTGGACCAATTTTGGGTTTATTAGGACTGAATTTTTGGTCCGAATATTCATTCCCTGCAATAGTGGATCTATCCCCTATTGGGCGAAAGGCCAGGGTGTAATTAGGTTAGTGAGTTCTTTTGCATGTTGGTGAGTAGGATGTGCTAGCACTTTTGACACTTCTGCACAAACTCTTTTGCATCTGGTTGCATGTTTGGCCAATAGTACCTTTGCCGAAGTACTTTATGGGCCAAAGTCCGAGCTCCGACATGACTTCCACACACACCCTCATGTACCTCGTGGAAGGCATATTCAACCTTGTATGGGGTTAAGTAGTGAAGGAAGGGGAATGAGTATGGCCTTTTGTATAGGACATCATTAACCAAAGTATATTGAGATGCCTTTCTCCGTAGCTTCATATTTTCCTATTTGTCATTCAGAACTGTGCCATCTTTGAGGTATGCTTTGAGAAGGTCTATCCAATTGGGAGTTTCAAGATTAGAATTGATCTCCATCACCCTTGACGCCTAGAAGCTTGGTTCATTAAGGATTCAATATAGACAGATTTAATTCCACTAGGCCTGTTAGATACTAACTTTGATAGGGAATCTGCAATTTCATTCTTTGCTCTTGGGACCTTTGTGAATTGGAATTTCTCAAAATGACACTTCAATTCAGAAACTGCTGTCATAACCCAATTTTAATTGGGGTTAAATGATAAAAGTAAAAGTCAGTGGACTATTTTTATAAAAGCATGAAACTTAAAGGGTTGAGGGGAAGAGATTGCAAAACTACGTTGTTTTGCTTGAAGGCTAAAAAAATAAAAAGGGGGGCTGGGTTCAGATGAACCCTAGCCCCTCACTTTCACGATTCTTCTTCTTGCCGTGAGCCACTTTCCCAAAATTCCCAAATTCTTTTGATTTATCTACAAATCCACTTGAAGTTTAGATAGATCATAACAAAACAAGAAGAGATTTTCGGATTTGAAGCCCTTATCAAGAGTCGCAGAGGAAGTTTTCGAAGTCGATTCAAATTGGGAGTCCTGATATTTTAAAGGTATGAATCTAGCCTTAAAAGAGGGAAGATGTGCAAAGAACTAGATTAGTTTTAGAATTTCAAATTCTAATAGGGCTAGATTATTATCTGTAATTTTAGGGATTGAGATAAGAATTTAGAATTAGAAAAGGGTTTGGGTTCTCCTTGTTTCTGTATAAAAGGGGAAGCTTCGACTTTGAGAGGGGAGATCGAAAAAGGGAGAAAATTGAGGGAGAAGGGGAGAAAATTGGTGAAGCTCAAAAGGAATATTGGAGAGATCGAGAGGGAGAAAGAGAGCAAAGAAGAAAGGCAAATCAGAAACTTGTACTTGGGGTTCAAGAAATAAAGTCTTGATTTTCCTATTTTTCTGCAGGTGTGCATCATTCTTAATTTGTTCTTCTGCGATTCCTTTTTGTTATACTCTGTTCTTGCTTCCTCTCTTTGGTGATTGGTAGTTGCTTGATTTCCCTTTAAAATCGTTTGTTTCCATGTTTTGCCTGAAATTAATCTTGAATAAAAAAAATATCATGGAATATTAATTGTTGGGAATTCTACCAGTAAGGCAGAATCTTGTTGGGAGAAGTCAGTTTGTTTGTTTTTGTTTACCCATAAAGGATTTGTTTTTCGGAGATATTATCATTACTTTAAAAGATGCATCAGGTAAAGAAAAAAAAAGAAACAAAAGAAACGGGAACGAGGAAAAAGGTAGATGATGATGAACAGTATTTGTTTAATTTTTCTTACCTTTTTTTTTTGGGTAGCTATTATTGATAAATAAAAAAAAAGAAACAAAATAAATAAAAAAAACGAAAAGAAAAAAAGAAATGATGACGGTTTCTTCGTGCTTTTGGAAGTATTTTTTATTATTATTATTACTTTATTTTATTTATTTATTTACTTGCTTTGGTAATTTTTAGTTTATAAAAATTGAAAATACCCCAAAATTAAAGTATGTGGTAACCCTATTTATATGGAAGTTTGTGGGGTGCCTAACACCTTCCTCACGCTTAACCGACCCTCCGAGCCTAGTCAATTTCTACGAAGACCTTGGTGATCTATCCCACCTCATTTGGATAGATGGCGACTCCATCCATTTTGGCACGTCAACAACTGCAACTACATATTTTGCAAGAGTAGGATCTATGACCTCACATGTAGAATTCACCTGGTTGACCACAAGCTAGAAGTCATTATAGACCTGCAGAGATTTTACCTTGAGCTCGGCTGCTAAACGGAGTTTAAGGAGCGATGCTTCATATTCAGTCATGTTATTTGTTGCTTTGAAATTAAACTTTAATGTGTGCTCACTTTGGAAATTCTTAAGTCCACTTAAAATTACTTCAGCACCTGACCCCTCGTTGTTGAATGACCTATCAACATAAAGAGTCCATAACTCTGCTTCGTCGCTTGAGTTCATTTGGTAGAAGTGCACTATTACGGACCTTTGTTGGAACATGATCTGGAACTCCCCCAACTCCATTACCAACTTGTTGAGCCTACTTGAGCACTCTGATTTCTGTCAAATCTGCCTTAAAGGTTGATCAGTCAGTACGACAATAGGGTGAGATTGGAAGTATGGCCTTAGTTTCCTGACCGTGGTGATAATTGATAAAGTTGCCTTTTCTACTATGGAGTATCTTTGCTTAGGCCCTTGTAACACTTTGCTTGCATAATACACTGGCCTTTGTTGCTTTCCCACTTCTCTAATCACAACAGAGCTCACTGCTGTGTTAGATATGTCGAGGTAAAGGTAAAGAATTTCATCTTCCTCAACTTTGGTCAATAAAGGTGGTGAGCTTAGGTATGCCTTGAGCTCGTAAAAGGCTATTTGACACTTGGGGTTCCATTTAAATTTCTTCATCTTGCCCATTTCGTCTTGCCCGCTTCATCTTTCTAAGCTGTTGACCTCAGGACTTTGAAAAAAGGCAAGCATTTGTTTGCTGATTTGGAAATGAATCTATGTAGAGCTGCCACTCGTCTAGTGAGACGCTGTACATCTTTAACTAACTTTGGCAGCTTCATTTCTGCTATAACCTTTATTTTCTTAGGGTTAACCTCTATTCCCTTTCAAGAAACCATGAATCGCAACAATTTACTAGATTCAACACCAAACACACACTTTGCCGAATTTAACTTCATGTTATGCTTCCTTAGATTGTCAAATGTCTTTACCAGATCGGTCAGATGATCTTTTGCTTTGAGGCTCGACTACTATGTCATCAACATAGACCTCCAAGTTCTTGCCGATCTAAGCTCAAAACACAATCGTCACCATCTTTTAATATGTAGCCCTTGCATTTTTTAGCCCAAACGGCATCATCACATAATAGTAGATCTCATCTCCAACATAGAATGAGGTCTTCACCCCGTCCTCAAGTGCCATGTGGACCTGATGGTAGCCCGAGTAAGCATCTAAGAGGCTGAGTCTCTCATTTTCAGATGTAGCTTATCTATATTTGGCATGGGATAGCAATCCTTTAGGCAAGCATCATTTAGATTGGTGTAATCGATGCACATCGTCCATTTATCGTTGGACTTCTTCACCAGAACAGGGTTAGTAACCCATTCACAGTAGTTTACTCATATCACAAACCCTGCTTGCAAAAGCTTCTATACTCCTTCCTCAATGGCTTTGAGCATTTCCTCTTCAACAGGCGTCTTTTCTGAGCTACAGGTTTTTTCAGGGGGTTGGTGCTCAACTTGTGCTAACTAAAGTTGGGATTCCAGGCATGTCAACCGAGGTACAAGCAAACACGTCCTTGTTCACCTTCAAGAAATTTATAAGCTCCTCTCCCTCCTTCAGGCTCAGTTTTGTTCCAATTTGCATTTAATTAAGGGAATCATTATCATCAATCCATACTTCTTCCACTTCTTCCAAATATTCCACTAAGGTGGCCCTAGTCTCATCTTTAGGTCTGTTATTTGGCAATTCTACACCTATTATCTGTTGGTTGCTTGGAGCCTTTAGCTGAGGTGGTTTTGATAGTTGAGGTGCCTTTTTGTCTTTTCGAGGTTGAGTGACAAAGGTCATATAACAATGTCTTGTTATTTCTTGATATCTCGAAGAACGGCCACTCCCATAGGTGTAGGAAACTTTATGCATAGATGGGATTATGAAACCACAACTTTGATCTTGGTCAAAGTTGGCCTCCCAATAATGATGTTGAAAGACGAAGCCATTTTCACAACTAAAAACCGAACTGAAGGAGTTACATACGTTTGACCAGACCCAAAGGCCATATTGAGCCTTAGGACTCCTTCCATAAGGACTGGCTGATTGTTAAAGCCATAGATAGGGCCATTATAATTTTATAGGAAAGCAGGATTGAGATCGAGGCTTTTAAAATAGTGATAGTACATGTTGTCAAGAGCACTTTTGGTATTAACTAGGACACGTTGAGCTTTGCAATTATTGATAATGACTGAAGTAATTAATGGATCATTGTGTGGCATGACAACACCATCTAGATCAGCCGAAGTGAAAGTTATGGGTTGGCTCTTCCAATTTGCTTCGTCGAACTTCCTTTTTTAAGCTCGATTTTGATGCTTCACCTTTCTCACATATAGCTTCTGTTGCTTGGAGCTCGTCCCTCCTACTTCAAGCTCACCACTTATTATGTGAATGATGTGTAAAGGTGGAGGAAGTGGGGGTGGAGTTTGTTAGTAACTGACTCCGATTTTATTGTTTGCATATTAAGGTCCTTGGAACTGTTGCCCCTATTCTCGTACAAACTTAAGCTGATCTCTATTCAAGATGTACTCATTTAGCATCCCTTTGCGAGCTAAACTTTCGAGCTCTGACTTTAAACTGTTACACTCTTTTGTGGTGTGCCCGTGATCCTGGTGCAAGTCACAATACCTACTATGATCTTTGGAGGCTACTATGATCTTTGGAGGCAAGTAAGCTTCGTATAGGTAGAGGCTTTCTAAGCTCCATTTTGTTCTTAATCTACATCAAAATCTGTGACCTTGACAATATGAATGGAGTCCAAGTGATTTACTTTGTCGTGGCTTGCGAGGTGTTTAGGTTGGGCTTGTCAATTTTAGTAAGGAGTGGACCTCGATTCTACACAGCTTTGAATCTTTTCTTACTCTACCTTTCTTTCCTCCAAGTTGGAGTTCTAATCTTTTGACCAGGTGTGGGCTTGCCAGATAAAGCATACTCTTCAGCTTGAAAAAACTTACGAGATCCTTCATTGGCTTCATCAAACGTGGTAAGTGGGTGTTTTATCAAGTTGTCTCAAAATCTCTCGTGTTTGAGACCTTGAATTATGGCAGCTATTCTCACGGCTTGATTAAATGAGCCGATTTCTAAGACAACATCATTGAATCTATTCATGTAATTTTGAGATTCACCTTCCCTTTAGACTAGTCGCATGAGCTTGGAGGTTGTCTTGCTTATTAACCGTCCACTTGAGAACTTAGTTGCAAAAGATGCTGCCAGCTCAGCATATGAACTGCTAGAGTTCGACTACAAACTCTAGCACCAAGTTCGAGTGTTACCACGCAATGTAGAGGGGAAGGTCTTGCATAGTAAAACATTTAAGGCGTTTTGAGCCTGCATGATAGATTAGAATGTGTGTAAATGATCGTCAGGATCTTTGATCCCATCATACGTCTTGAATTGAGGCATTTTGAATTTAGGTGGGTATGGTTCTTGAATGATGTTAACATTAAGGGGAGTAGGGATGAAGGTTGAACTGGGATGAGTTGGAGGTGGTGCATGTCGATTCTTGGCCATCATCTTTTCCAAATTATCTAGTCTCTTGGAAACATTCAAAGTAGCTGGTTGAGGTGGGTTTGGGGGTGGAGGTGCCATGTGGGACTAACCTTGGGACTCACTTTGGGATGGAGCTGCGTTTTGAACTCGGGAGCTCGCATTTTGTTGAGGTTTATGATTGGTGGGCTGATTGGCCGGATTCAACAAATTGATAAGGAGGCCACCTGGGTTATCTCTAGCCAAAAGCTATGCAAGTACAAGCTGAAACATGCCGAACTGTTGCTGCATAACATTGAATTGGGCAGCTATAGCGTCAATCAAGATCACCCCAAAATGTTGTGGATTGTTCTCCTCAACTTTTTATGCATGCTGATGTTGGGTGATAAAGGGTGGCACAACTTGCGGCATAGGGTTATCACTATGGAATTGACCTTTTACTCTACCTTGTTGAGGACTCTTGTGTTGAGTTGAATGTGTATTATCCATCTTTGTGTCTAACTAGGTTTTTTGCTCAGTTTCCCATAGACGGCGCCAAATGTAGTTTCAAAGAACTTCGAAGTCTTCTCTTGAACTGGCCTTCTCTTTGGTTGACTTGCAAAGACTCAAGATGAGATCTCGGGATAGACACTTCAATGCCTAAATTAGCAATAATCAGGTCTGTTAAAAAGAAGGTAAAAGAGAAGCTTGAGATCAATTTTTTATTACATTTTAGAAAGGACCCTTGAGGGATATTTATAGTCTTCAGAAGGGTGTCCACGTATTGTTCTTTACGGATAATTAAGGTCACATGTGTCAGTCATCACATAAATTTCCCATGTAAATATTATGTTTGTACGGACTTACTGTAAATAGGGGATAAAAGAGACGAGATCAAGCTCATGCAACTTTGTCATCCATCAAATGGGGCCAAGGCCTCGCATGGAAAAGGATGACTCTGATATCCGAGGTGTGTGACCTTAGGACATTAACTCGTCTAAGGCGGATGACCACTACCATTATAGATTCTTCCATTAATTCTAGAACAGCTTATATAATGAAATGAATTACTCATAAACTAAATTAAATAAGCAAAATTAAAAAGTAAAAATAAAAATAGAAAGGAGATCGAACAAAGAAAAAAACAAAGGAATCAATTTGTATGAAAAGAAACGAAATCAATTTGGATAAAAATAAAAAAATTAAAATAAAAAGAAGAAGATCGAAAGAGAAACAAACAAATGAAACTAGGATGGTTTAGGTAAAAAAAAAAGAAGAAAACCCTTATCAATTTGTTTGAAAACAAAACAAAACAACCCAAAACAATTCATAAGAACGCAAATCAATTGAAGCTACAAAAATATGGGTTCATGGGTTTGCTTTCCAATTTAAAGTAAACATGAGTTTGGCTAGAAGAGTTCAAGAATAAAGTAAACCAAAAACAAAATAACCCAAGGTTTTCCCATTGTGAACATGTAGCTTGGGTTCAAAAAGAACCCAAATCTAGTTCTCTCGATGAGAACCTATCTGGGTATGTCCAGGTTCTCACCAGTACCCAACTAAGGTTTCGTCATCATCATCTTCCCCATTGTCATCCTCACCTTTAAGTAGTATTGAGGAAGGGTCGTTCGATGATGAAGATCAAAGATAAAGGAGGATGGTAATCGTTGATGAAGATCAAAGATGAGTGAGAACAATGATCGATGATGAAGGTGATGAAGATTAGAGATGGGTGAGAACAATGATTGATGATGAAGATTGGAGATGGGTAAGAATGGTGATTAAAGGATGATGGAAAAAAAAGAGGAGAAAGGTTAAGAATGATGATTAGAGGGCAAAGGGTTCAACGACATAGCTATTAGATCAGGGTTTCTGGTGTTAGATCAAAGGAGTCAATACCATACCGACATGTGTACCGGTTTTGTTACTGGAACGGTACGTACCGGATACCGGAATTTTTCGCGTACCGTTTTGGATTTATCGCTATAAATATATTTTTATAAGAGAAATTAATGTAATTCCTTTTTTTTTTCAACCATTAACCTAAACCCATTATAACCCAAGCAAAGATACTTTAGATGGTTTAAGTTAAAGACATTAAGATAATGACAATCATTAAATAGATGATAGCAAATCACATTCAATTTATAAAAGTTAAAAGACTGAATGATGAAACAGATACCTAATGGTTCATCACAAGAGTTCTTCAATTGTTTTTGTCAAGTGACAATTATAAATAAACAACAAAATTAATGATTTTGTACATAATTATAAGGATCCTCATCTGGAGATATTCCATAACCTGTAACTCCACCAACTCCAGTCCAAAGTTGTTCACTTTCATTTTCAAGAGGAACTTGTGGGACATCTTCCTCATCATAAACAATACTATTAGTATCATCAAGGATTTGATTTGGAAAAGACTCATCAATTGCTACCCAATCTACATCATAATCATCTTTATCAAGAAGAGTTGGCTCCTCAGCCACCCAATCAGCTAATATGTCAATATGTCAAGACTAAGAAGATCCATTGCTTCTTTGCCCCTATAAATAATTCTATAAACAAACAACAATCACAACTAACATTTGTTTGATTTCTATATAAAACATAAACGTGCATAAAGTATATGCAAAAAAAAAAATATAAATAAATAAAGCAATTATAATATTTTAAAGATATTATACCTTTCTCGAAGCTTCAAATTATAACGAACAAACACAAAGGCATTCAACCTTTCATGCTTTAGCCTGTTCCTCCTCTTAGAATGAATAAAATCAAAAGCACTCCAATTCCTTTCACATCCAGTTGCACTTGTGCATTGGCTAAGCACTCGAATTGCAAACTTTTGCAATTCGGGTGCATCCGTTCCAAATTGATCCCACCATGCAACTATAAAAACAATAAAATACAATGTGCATTGAAATAAGTAAAATAAAAACTTTTTAAACAAAATGAAAAGAGAGCTAAGATGAAAGAAAATTACCTGGATTTAACTTTTCTCTCTGACGAATAGCCAAACTCATGCCAAAGGTCCCTGTAGC
>BPVZ01000088.1:900738-912756 GCA_020521535.1 Rubroshorea leprosula
ATTTTATACTAGGACTGAGGAGTTCCACTTTGACATGGACATGATTTGAATTTTTTTTTTTTTTTTATACACGGGTATGGCCGACAGGGGACTATGTAGCCAACAGCAGTATGCATACCAATACCAACAGAAAGAGTAACCTCGGGATGAAAATGTGAAGATACCTGAGATGGAGCTAGGCTGCTGGAAAGTGGAGGAAGAGAAAGTAGTGGCTAGATCTGGACCGCCGGCAGTGACTGGAGTGGCTGGAGTTTGGACCACCTGCGAGGAGTGGAGCTCAAGCCTCAACGACCGTTGGATGCTAGAGAACAGAGGAGAGGCGTGATCTGAAAGTGCAGCGTTTAATGAAGAAGCTTAAGGAGATAAAGCAATGGCTGGAGGCTGAACCTGGAGATCGACAGCTGCTGGAGAAAATAGGAGAGGCACGATTGAAATTGCAGGGTTAAGTCAAGAAGAAGGTGCCCTCAGCCAAAACGACGTCGTTTTAACTGTGGATTCTTTTTTTTTTTTTTTCCTTCTTGCATAATGTACCCGTCAAATTTCGGTGTACCGGCCAGTACCCAAAATTTCGGCCGGTACACCAAAATTTGACCGGTACGGTCGAATTTTGACGGGTAAGCTCCAAAACCAGTACGTACCGACCGTACCAGCCGATACGAAACGGTACATACTACTTTGTGTTACATGCAATTTAGAAGGAGTGAAACGTTGAGTATTAGGTTAGGAATTAAATTTTCCTTAAAATGCTAGATGGAAAAAAAAAAAGAAAGTGGCCAACTCATCATCTTACACATGTTTTATTTGACATGTCATTAAAGTTTTAAGAAAAGGATTGATTTTGTGCCAATTTAACGTGTCATTTGGCACTTTCATCATGGAAGGACTAAATTAGTCTCAAAAATTGAAGTTTAAATATATTTTTAATACTTTTTAAAGTTTGAAGGTATATTTTATTCAAAAATGAAAGTTGAGGGATCAAACCGAATATTTAACCTAAAAAAATCATTATCAGTATCATCATGTATTTTACTAGAAGTATCTCCTTGGTAAATGGTGTCATCATGTTAGACCATGCAGTGTCTGCCACATTTGTTCAACTACTTCGATGCCGTCCAAATTAAGAACTTCTAGGATTTTGCTAAGAAAAACTACAGGGAATTATATAAATATAAAATAAAAGCGAACTTCTGGATTGTTACTTCTGCTTTCATTTGTCAACATCGTTTCTTTTGTTCTTGCCCGAAGGCATTGTTATGTGTTTACGTGCCCATGTAAACCTCTATTATTCTATAATTTGCAGAACAAACATGCACTACTGTCTTGCCTCCTTGTTTTTTCTTAATTTTTTTAATTCACCAAATAATGAACTATACAACAAAAAAACACTTTTTTCTTCTTAAACCTCTCTTTACTCATTTTAAAATTTGAATTTGAAATCTTTAATATGAAAATTCAAAATTTTAATTACCAAGCTGTCCCTCAAGGAACACTGTCCTCGTCTCCTTTTGACTGTTGTGCCAGGTTGTTTTTCTCTTTCAGCAATCGGAGATGTTGATCTGGGTACGTTACATGCTCAGGACTGGCATTCAATGTAGCAGTCCAACCGTAAAGCTAGGAGGAGTTCCCTCTTTGTCAACTTGTTGATCGATGGATCAACGTTCAAAAGTCGTTCAAAAGTTCCCCAAAGCTGTTTCAACGAGAGCAACAAGAGGATGTATCACTCCAAAAGGATCGGCCAGTCCTCTTCCTCCCATTCATGTAAGGTTTCGAATTACTTGCCCGCGTACATGAATGGTGCTATTAGTATTACAGAAATTTCTATCCCTTGTTATCAGTAGATCGAACTAGAATTTTCGTTGCCAAAGGCTCCATGACATATTATACATGCAATGAGAATGCCTTTCATAAACAATTACAAAGGTTGAATTACACCGTACACATGGAACCTCTGATCTGGGAGGGTTGCAGTTCTATCTTGAACATATGGCACAACCATGTACAGGGGAAAACAGAATCTATATCCTTTGCTAACAATACAAATTTATTCAAAGCGTGTCAATGCTGAACTAAGATTCTTTGATTCAGAATATGTCACGTCACTGCAAATTGTAACCATCGAACTTGAGCAGACTATTTCAGCATTATGAAGGGTGAAACCATGGATGATGGGCAAAGGAAAGCCTTTTCCAAGATGTGCATTAGCGTATGGCAGAACAACAGTTTGTGTGATCGTCCACATAACAGGCTGCAACGGTTAAAGTTAAAGGTAAACTACTTGGTGGAAAACATTCACGATACTGTTTGTAAATGGATTAAATCATCTTTAACCACCATTAATTTAAAAAAAAAAAGAAAAAAAAGAAATCTGTACCTGAATCAGATACATCCGTAGATTGCCAATTTGACTCCATTTCAATGACATTGCAAGGTCATCCAATTTTACACTACCAGCAAGGTTGTTTTCGATGATTTTAACCGATGCCAAGCCACGAATCACCTAATATAAATGAAAAAAACAATGTTGATTTTGTGAACACAATACAAGATTTTTAAAACCATATTTATCGTGCCCTAAAGTTGATATCAAATAATATCAAATAATTAAGGCATTAACCTATATATTCATTTATATGCAACTGAAGATCAATATGATACAACTCAAAGCCATTAGTATTTCCAAAGTAGGCATTTGACTAAAACAGTAAGAAGATAATCCTTGCATCATAATAATCAACATGTCAAAGACTCAGGGAAATCTCACTAATTCATAATGGAATATTGTATTATTGTAAAAATATGCTCACGTTACAGAAGTGAGAGAATTTAATCTAACCAATGTAACAATACCAGATTTAAGACAAATCACTCCTCACTCAGGGAAACTTAAATATGCCATCTGAATTCCCCTGGCCACAATGATGATGCAACTAAAACTTTTAAAGTGTTCCCTTATGGAGTTCTACTTAATATCTGAGAATACAGGCCACTTATTCAGGTATAAAGTGTATGAGAACCTAATCAAATGCAAAATATCATTGTGTAATCTCACTAGCAATAGCGACATAAGAAGATGGCTATCAGTAATTTCAAATCATTCAACATTCGCAGGAAACCTCACCTCCATCAACCACTGTCATTACCGTCATCAACACAAGAACAATGGCAAAGCAAATCAAGAAAAATAGAGTAACAGCAACAAAGGGAAAAAAGCACAAAACAGCTATAAACATAAATAACACATTGAGGATCTATCTATTCTCTTCCTGCTCTATTATGGAGGGTGAGGTCTCACCATTGGAAAAAAATAAGAGGAAAACATGCATACAAGAAGAGAAGATTATAGATTTGTAATTCTGTCAAATTTTGATTGGTGAACTCACCAGTGAAATGCATGCAACAGGTATTACTTGGCCAGCTTCCACCACATCAATTATCACATCTGCATAAACAGTAGCACCTATATTTCGTTCGGAAATTCTTATGACTGGAGGAGAAGACAAAGAAACATTCAAATTCATATCATCATTTGGGTATTTTTTGTACAGTTGAGGGATGATAAATCGCCATCCAGCAGTGTTTAGAAGTGACTGATCTGGTACTTTATCCACAATCCACTGCATGAATGCTGCCTGATCACCCAGGAAGAAAAGTTCCATTTTACGGTACAACAGAGATGCCATGCCATCAAGAAGCAGCATAAACTTGAAATAAAAATTATACTATTAAGAAATAAATAAATCTGGACTAGGAGGTTAGGGGTCATTGTCTGGTGGAGTAACAAACATATTAGCTAACAGCCCAAAGACATTTTCTTGGCTTAAATTCTACCATAAGTTAGGAACATCAGTGCTATCCTTTTTTGATATGGCAGATCCAGATTACGAACTGTATCTTAGTGTTAGTACAATCCAACAAAAAATTCATTTACTTGAATAACTCTACTACTGCAGTAACTACAAGCTAACATAAAAGTAAAAATAGCTTTAAGCAAATTATTCAATCAAACAGGAAAAGAGGCTGCAAACTTGGCTTTCTGAACTTACATCATAGTATAATGCTGCCGCAGAGTTAAAAACAGCTTCATCTAATGAAATTCCAAGCATTTTTGATTGATCTTTGCAGAAAACTGATGGATGAAAACTCTGATGGTAGCGCTTAGTCACTGGAACATTTTTCCTTCTTGTAAATAGCCCACTGATGTGAAATCCAATAGAAGAATTGCTCAATAAAGGATTATCTATAAAAGTAACATTCAGGGAAGCATTATCATCCACTGGGATTTCTTTTGGAAGAGCTTGCAGAAATGAGTCAAGCCTTAAAATTCCTTCCTTAAGTTTCTTGGCAACAGCATTTTCCACTGCAGATGCTATCTGCCCTTCAAATGCATCAATCATCCTAAATACAGAATGAAAATGATTAGCATATGGCAAAATGAAGCATTGTTCCTTCAATTGAAAGATAGAAAATTGAAAAATAGCTAATACTAAAACCAGTCCTATACACCTGTAAATAATGATGAAATGATATAACAAATTTTTTTTTTTTCAAGTCTTTTATCACCATCAACAGTTCAAAGCAATCCAGCAAGTGGTTAAATGTTTTCATTTATTAACGTGGAAGAGAAAGTAGTAGAATTATAGTAAGACATAACTCCAGTAATCTCAAATCAATGATTCTATAATGGAAGCTTGTTGAAAAGGTGGCAGCACAGGGGAAGCATACAAGAATGAAGGAGAGAAAAGCAGGGAACAGCTTATGTGAAATCTAATATAGAAAAAAAGCTGCCAAAAAGTTCAATGAATTAATTGAACATTTCCCAGTTGGCCAAAAAAAATGAACATTTTCCCAATACCTTTTGTTTGCAGTCAAACATTTTCCCAATACCAGTATGGACATTTTCAATGAATTTGAGGGTGAAATAGCCATTAACCCAAAGGATGATTTATCCCAAAGAAAATGCATCAGAATATAACATAGGAATATAAATTTAATGATTAGAAAGGCAAACTGCACTGCTCATACCACAAAATAGGTGATATGAATTCAGAGCTTGAAGTTAAAACTTGAAAGCCAAATTCCAGTATCAAGTACAATATATTTAGTTGGTTGTCATAAAAATCACATACCCTTGATAAAGCCAAGAAGCTCCTCCATCCAATTTAATAGAGATATCTGTCACATAACAACCGCAGTCCATAAGGGACAACATTAAAGTTCCTCCGTGGTTCTCCAAGCCTATTGTAAGTCCCACTTGCATGCCATCAACCTTAACCAGAAGCCACAGTCAGCAATTTCCTCCATTAAACCACAAATGAAAACGAGTAGCCAAGAACATAGGGAAAATGGAAAAAGTTTTCAGGCCACATTTATGTCATTATAGTCATTCAATAAGGATCTTGAAAAAGGTTATAGGATCGATTTCCAGAAAACTCAGTTACAACCCTACAAAGAGTTGCACATCACAAAATTGATTGCAAAGCAGTGCCCCTCAGGAAAGTAGAGTCATACCTCCAACTAAAGACATCATGCTAATAAAATTAATTACATAATCACAATTTTAAAACAACTATAACCTAAATACTACACAGTATTCCTCCTAAGTCCACCATATTCAAAAAAATGCTCTAAAACATGGTTTAACTTTAAAAGAATAAAGATTTCTAGAAATATTAAACCCCTCATATTATTCCAGACAGCACCACCTTCTATGCACCAACAATACTTGCATAAATGTCACTCATAAATTTGAATTGCAAAAATTACATATGATACGCAAATTCAGGGTAAAAAGTAATGACTATATCCAGAAAAAGGAATACCTGAACTGAAGCACTGCCTTTATCAGAAATCTCAAGGGGAAGAAGCCAAGAACTATAAGAATAATGCCAATTCATACTCAAGTTACAAGTAGCCCCTGAGGCAACAATGGTGATCCCATGATCACCAGGCTTAACATAAGATGACAAAACATCGATTTTGTAAATTGTGATGTTTGATAGTACCATATGGACATTGCCAAGAAATGGAAATTTGGCAGATTCTTCAATTCTCGGCAGCTTGAGGGGGATCATTGACAAGATGGCTTTGCTGATGAGCAAATTCTTCACAAAATCGAGGCCCTGTTGGGATATGAGGATTGATGTAAAGGACTCGTTTGGGTCTGCCAGTAACTGTAGATGAGCTTGTGAAGAAATGAAGACAGAAGAGAGGAGGAGGAGAATAGTTGCCACTGCCATGGATGGCAGTGGTGGAACCAGGATTATTTGTGTGTAGTATAGGGGCCTGTATGCCTTTGTGCTCTGTCCTGCTTATTACAATAGAGCATAGATTTAATTGACAACAATATTTAATATCAATAGAAAGTGCACTTCAAACAAATAAAATTGAGAGTTGAGCAAATATTGACATATTACATATGAGGGTTCATTCTCGTCAAGCAAGCACACATTCAATATGAGCTACAAGTTTGCATTCCTTGCAATAATAAGCTAGCGTGATGGTCGGGTTTCTTTCTTTTTCCAAAAACATGGCAATGGTGTTGCCTTACCAAATCTTCTTTTATTTTTCTTTATTTTAAACCAGATTTTCTTCCATTAATTAATTAATATTGAACTCACAAGCCAGAGTTCATGCTCATGATAGCAATTGAGCAATGTCTGATATCTTCAAGCATTCTAAATGAGAATCAGTAGGGAGTCTCACACAACAGTAGAAAGCATCCATACATCAATCAATAAATCCTCTTTCTAAGAAGGAGTGGAATCAAAAACCATAAGAGAAAGTCAGAGAATCAGTGAAACCTCTATACCTAAACACAACATATAAAAGTTAAATCCAAAATTCACCACAAATTAAATTAAAGAATTGGAAAAGAGAAATTACTAAGAACAAACATCTACTACTACAAACAGCATCTCAACGATAATATGATTCTACACTGATTTATTTATTATCAACAAAAAAGGAAAAACCAAGCATCGTCGGTCGGCAAAATAAACAGAATCATATTCGTTCGACAAAATAAAATAAAATCCAAAACAGCTCCAGTTTCTCAAACAGACAATTATACAGCGGAAATACTCACGGGTGAGTAACCAGACAAGATCTAGAGTCAGGACTCAGGAGATCGACCCAAAACTGAAGGTGATGTACTGATGTTTTCTTATGAGATTGTGTAAGGATTCTCGGGGTGAGAGATAGGCGATGGACGGGTGGTGGATGGCGGTTTGCGCCGGGGGGCAGAGATTTTGTAAGGGGAAGGTACCGTCTTGAATTAGCAAGGAGAGAAAAGGAGTCGTGGCATTGCGGGCATTAGGTGTCAACAACGTAAACAAAACTTCTGTTAAAAACTGATAGAGAAAAAATAAAAAATAAAAAAAAAACTATTATCCGTTTCGATTATCCGTTTAAATTTACTGGATGGGTGATAGTTTACAAGTGGTGGTTAATAATTAATAATTATAATTAATAATTATTATTGGATCAACTTGTGAGTTTATTGGTTCACTCATCAAATTTAAAAGTATGGTTTATATAAGTTAAGGGTTCAAATCTCACTTATTATTTGGAAAAACACCATTTTCCCTAAAAATTTTTTATCTTCAAAATAATAATAATAATAATTATTATTATTTGTAATTAATATTTAGTAATAAAGTTGCTATTTTTTTTTTGAACAAATTCGTAAGAGGCCGGATTCGAACTGTTGCCCTGAAGTAAAGGAATGCACTTATACGTAACCTGACGCACTGAACCCGAAAGCCCAAATGTTGTAATGAAGTTGCTGGTTGTTTTCAATAAAATGTTAAATTATTATTAATAATATATATTATATTAGTACATCCAGGGAAGTATAAAATTCTATCTTGAGTAACATAAAAAAAGATTTAAGAAAATAAGAGAGTTACCTGATTTTGTATAATCCATTATTATCAGATGTGTTAAAAATATATATATTATATTAGTTAAATTACTTATATGTAGTTTTGAGTTTTTTTATTTTGGTTTCTAAAATTTAAATAATAAAAATTAATAATTAAAAACTAAACTTAAAATCAAAATTATCAACTTATTAAATATAAAATTTTAAAATAAATATCTAAAACTCTAAATTTATTTAATTTATAAAATTACTTAACTTTACTTTAAAGTTTTTAAATTTTAAAAAACATAATTTAAAATTCATAACCAAAACCATATCAAATAAAATTTAGAATTTATCTTTTTTTAATAAATATAATAATAATATCATATTTTCTTAATTTCAAAAAAAATAAAAAATAAATAAAATACTTGTAGGTATCTAACTTCGCAATTCATGTTAATAAATAATAATAATATCCCTTTTTTGACACCCTAATTATTTTAGTTTGCTAAACCCATTTTGCTTCTCCATCTTCTCCTGTTCTCCCATTCTATGATTAAATAATAATGATACTCATAAATTACTTCCATTATATTCTATTCTCCCATTAGATTACTTTTATTCTATCATTCATCATAAATTTTTTGAGGGGTAAATTTTTATAGATATCTTTCAACCAAGAGCAATAGAGAGAAATGGGAAGGAGATGTAGGCATTGATCCTGAAGGTGGTGCAAGAATGGAGATGGGGCGCACACCAGAGGGATCTTTTGCAAATCATCATTGACTTTGTGCTCGATGTTGCTTGCAAGGAAGCAAAAAATTGTGATTGATTATAATGTTTGACCAAGATTTATATCTTTCATCCTAATTATGTTTGTTTGCTAGGAAAACAATTTAGAGTTTATATGGGTATCTTCTTGATTGCAGGGTTTGAGGTGTGCCATTCACTTGGTTGTTCAGATTTTATGTTGGAAGGATTTCAAAACACTTTTAGAATTTGCTGAGGAAATTTTAAAGGCATATAAGTTAGTAAATAAATAAATAAATCACAAATGCTTTTGAATCCAACAGCTACCAAATG
Organism: Rubroshorea leprosula; assembly: GCA_020521535.1. NCBI lineage: Eukaryota > Viridiplantae > Streptophyta > Magnoliopsida > Malvales > Dipterocarpaceae > Rubroshorea > Rubroshorea leprosula. The sequence goes on from BPVZ01000088.1 coordinate 909,686, forward strand.
TAGTTATTGGAAAACAAAGCTGTTAAAGGTCTTTATACCTAATAATTAGTTGATTTCTACCCTTGACATAAGTTATTTGGCAAATACCAATTAGAACTGAACAGCTATCAGCTACCTTTATTAATTTGCATATTAAAAGTGCAATATATGTAATAAAATTAATAAAATTTTATTAATATTGTTATTTTATTAATAATAATTTATTAATTTTAGTACTTAAATTGCCTTTTTAGCTCGCAATCTAGAATGTTATCATGGCGCCCTGAGCATCTTTTTTTATCCTTAAGTCACACCCATAAGAATTTTTTTCCCACAAAATGCACCCTCTATTTTGGTTTCCTTTTTGTTGCTCGAACGGCGTCTCAAGCATTGTGGACCTCACAACTTGTGCTCCTTAATCCAGTGATCCACTGTTGGGGATTATTAGTTTTCCTTCCGTTTGGTTTCCATTTTGTTTCTTTTCTCTTTCCATTTTAGTGGTTTCTCGTTATTTGTATGGCTTCATGCTTTCGGCAAAAAGTCAATGTTTAGCTCCTCACCTTATCAAGTTTAAGGATTTTAGCCTTTTACTTTAAATTATGACATTTTTAATTTCTCATCTTATTTAGATTTGTAAGTTTTAACCCTTCACATTATACTATAACACTTTTAACCCCTCACCTATTAAGATTGAAAAAAATAGCATTCACTTTATAATATTTTATTAGTTCTATTAGCTGACTGTTAACTCTATTAACTGATTGTTAGTTGACTATTAGTTTACAAAAATTTTCTTTCAACTAACAGAGTTAACAATCAATATAAAATGGAGGCTATTTTCTTTGACTTTAATAGGTGAGGAGTTAAAACCTATAAATCTAGTAAGGTTAGAGGTTAAAAGTATTATAATGTAAGGTGAGAGACTAAAACCTTCAAACTTGCTAAGGTAAGGGGCTGAAAATAAGTTTTTACCTATGTTTTTTGCTTACATCTAGCAGCATACAGTAGACGATCAAAAGCTACACCATTGTCTTTGATAGCCATAATGAAGAAAGTTGGATTTACTGTTAGTATGTGTGAGGATAGGTCCAAGATTCTTAATCTCGGATGTACTACTATGATTCTTTAATAACCGATGTGAAGTTAAATCCAATCCTTCTCGATCAAATGGTTGTACGATAAGTACAGTAAACATGTTCACACCTAATTTCCCACACATGATTTTTTGGTCCCAAAATTATCACCTAAAGGGACACGTCACAGTTCGATTATGTTGTTAAGCAAACCACGTGGTCACTTGGCTAAGACCTATAAATACCCTCAAAGGTCACTTCAGAAAGGTAATTGAAAATCGACATAAAGTTCTTTTTTTCATTATTTTAAAGGTGGATCCGATTATTGCTGACTTAAGTATCAAAGTGTTTACCCTGAGGACCACTTCGGGGCTTTGCAGGTATATCCAAAGGGGAGACACGGACTAAAAAAGGACTTCTAGGTTGGTGCAATTACAATATGAATCCTCAAGCCTCAAGGCATGAAATGGTAGGGTTTGTGTTAAATTTTTCTATAAAGTAGAATGAAAGGTGTCCAATATATATTAAAATTTTCAATAAAAAAATATTTGAATAGAATTATTTTACTTGGAGGTGGATCTTGTCACCATCTTTTTTTAACATTAAAGTGGAGTAGAACTTGATGTATTCTCTCTTTTTCTTTTTTATCCCTATTTATTGGTTAATATGTTATGTATAATGGTAAATTTTTTTCCATTAAAAAAGTATTTTTCTTGTTTATATAGATATATATAATTTTTTTATTTTTATCAAACTTTTAGTATCTTAAAATTATATTGAAATTTGATTAATTTAAAATTAAATGGTGTTAAGTTTTATAAGAAAAAATTTTCTTCATACTTATCCTTTTATTAAAAAGATTCAAATTTAAAATTTTATTAAAAAAATTAAACTTTTTTTTTTCAAATTAACAAATCATTAATACATAAAGCTATTTTTTTTTTTTTTTGAACAAGTTGTCAAGGGGCGGGTTTCATGGGGAAGGGAGAATGTACCTCAAGCTGGTAGGCTACCAGTTGATCCGAAGGGTCAGGTGTCATAAAGCTATTTTTCATATCTATATAAAATTTTAAAAAAAGTATTTTTTTGTCCACATTTAAGAAAAAAGTTTTAAAATGTCCATAAAGTTATATAAATCTCCTTAATGAGTACTTTCTTACAAATTTATTGATTAAAGATACTTTATTAGATACTTTATTAGTTTTATAAGTATTCTGCATATTTTTTTTTCTTCTAATCAACTTAGAAATTCGCAACCCTAAAATTTTACTCGAGTAGTGCTAAGGGCACTCGCTTTCTTACTCGCTTTGGACACTCGAACCCCCTTATGTTGCCACGTCTTAATGCAAAACCATGAATCGGTAAATACCAGTTTCTTACTTTTAATCAAATTAAAAATAAAAAATTGAAACCTGGTCTTACTTTTCTTCCTCATTGTTCGCTCTAAAGCTCTAGCTTCTATAGCCTTTCGGTGGGTTCTTTTGCCTATTGTTCCAACATCTTAATCATGTTTAGTTGCTTTTTCGACGAATTTCTCGCTCTTTGCCAGTTTGCCTTTCGTTCCTCACTATAATTGCACCAAACCAAAAGTTCTTCTTCAGTCCGCGTCTGCACCGGATTGACCTGCAAAGCCTCGAGGTGGAACTCGAGGTAGACACTTCGATGCTTAAATCAGCAATAATTAGGGCTACCTTTAGAGCGGAGATAATAGGAGCTTAGGGTTGGTTTCAATTACCTTTTTGACGTGGCCCTTGGGGGGTATTTATAGGCTCTACCTTTATAGCAAGATAATCGGAGCCTGACGTGTCTATCCAAACGGTTATTTCGGGACTCGGAATTTGAGGGATATTCAGATGCAAGGATGTCCATTATAGCTGCTGTGCAGCTCATCATAAAGAATTAGGTGCAGGTATGCTTATTGTCGTTGGTATGCAACTGTTTGAGTAGGAAGTTTTGGATTTATCCTTCGCTTTGGTTATACAGGAATTACTATCGTACGTCCGAGGTTGGGCACCTCGG
>BPVZ01000088.1:932188-944108 GCA_020521535.1 Rubroshorea leprosula
GCGGGGGGTGGTCAATGAAGTATATCCATCTTTTGCTTTATTTCAAATCCTTAAAGCTATTGCTTAGTATTAAGGTTGATTTTCTTCATTTGGATAAACTACACTTGTGGTCACTGAATTTAACTATAACTTCTATCTTAATTACTTACCATTCAAATTCTTAAATTTAGTCACTCAACTTAGTTTTAAAAGTGCAAACTTGGTTTATGAGATGAATGGAAGTAGTGTTGCTTGCCAACCACTTAGTGGTTAAAGTTTGAGGGTTCTTGGTCTCATTCTTGTTGTAAATTTCGTATCGTATCGGTCGCTATGGTTGGTACGTATCAGTTTTTTTCTTAAACCAAAATAGTATAAGATTTAATTTTGTTTTGGTCAAATTTCGTTTGTTTCAAATGAATTCAAATTTAAAAAGGGTAAATTTCATTTTTAGTCCTCAACTTTAATGTTTTACATAATTTTCATCCTTTAACTTTTTTATGTATTTTTTTAGTCCAACTATGAAAATTACGTTTTTTTAATCAATTCAAAGTTAATGTTTTGTATGATAGTAAATTTAGAATACTGTTATACTTTTTAATATTATCTTAATGTTAAAAAAAAATTATGAATGTTTTATAAAATTCACTATTTTAAATTTATTTTCAATTTATAAGAATATGATGACTTTAAAAATTAGTTTCTCTTATCATTATTTTAAAATTTGTTATTTAATTTATAAATATATATTTATAGCGATAAATCCGAAATGGTACCCAAAAAATTTCAATATTTGGTACGTACCATTCCAGTAGCAAAATCAATACATATGTTGATATGGTATTGACAACTTTGCTCATTCTACTCCCCCATTCCCCACAAATTGTAGTAGTTCAAAAAAAAAAAAAAATTTTAAGTGCAACCGTTAGTTATTGGACGTTAACTCCTTTTTACAGAGTGACATTGTATATACCCCCTATGTGGTCCAATGTAATTACCTTTTAACTAATAAGTTTTTAATTCTATTCAATTAAGTCTTAAATCAATTCGCTCAACAATTAAATTTAGTCAAATGAGCCCTACATGGGTTAAAAATACAATTTATTAAAACTAATATATTAATTTTTTAAAACTAATCAATTCCCTTAATTCATACTGAAAAGATGAATAATTAAGATTTAATATATATAATTTGTGTAAGTGAATCCTAACACTTTAAAAACAATATGATATGATGAAACATGTTAGATTTTATGAGGAGTTCTTTGGAAAGGATTTAACAAAGAGAAGTGGGCAAGGTAGTAAATGGCAATATTATTTATTTTTTTTATCATATCTTCTTGTACTATAAAAATTGTTAAAATTTTTAATAAATATCCAATGGAGAATTAACATTTTAAAATTTTCAATAAATACCAAATAAATATCTAATTGACCTTTTAAGATCTTAAACAAATATCAAATAAATATCTAATGAGTTTTTTAAAATTCAAACTTAATTATATTCTCAATAATAACCTTTTTATGGGATTAGGGAAAATCAGAATGTCTTCCCACTTAAAATGTCAAGAACAATAATGAAAAAACTAAAATATTTTAATGATCAACACGCCAAAAAAGATTCATAAGGATATTTTAGTTTTTTTACAAGAGGTCCAAACATTTAAAGTGTTAGGACATCTTAATTTTTACTTTTCTCATCTTCTATACCCATCCTCAATATCATATTTCAAATAATAATATCTCTTTTTAATATAATTCTACTTCAATCTAACTTTTCCTAGTGCAATTATATCTTATCTTATTATATTCTATACTCCTTAAAATTTCGTTGCCTATTTTCAATATATATATATACTACTTCAAATTGTTAAAATCTTCGATAAATAATTATAAATATAATTATAATTTTAATTATTAAGTCCTCAATTTGATAGCACAAATTGATTAAAAAAAAAAGAAAAGAAAAAGAAACTAATAACTTCTCTTTCTATACTTCAATTTAATTGATTCATCAACTTTAATTCTAAATTAATTCAATAACTTTAATTATATAATAGGTCAAATCCAATTGTATATTATAAAATTATTAAAATGTTCAATGAATATTAAATAAATACTTCATATGTCTTTTAAAAATCTTTCAAAAATCTCAAATAAATACCAAATGAACCTCTTAAAAAATATTCATTGGGCAAGTTGAAGCTTGATTAAATTAAATTAATGCCCTTTCAAATTTTTTTGATGTGCACAATATACATAATTCCTTACTAGATTAATTCTCTACAGAATAATACTTAATAACACTTTAATGATATCAAATTTCTTACCAATTGTTTTCAAATTTCACTTTAATTGCCATATAATAATCTCACTTCAACATCTACATATTATTAAAGTTGAAAAGAACTTCTCCAAATATATAATTTGACTCTTACTTTAATTATATAATGAGTTTAGCGTATATACATATTATATTATATTTAGAGTAGACTTTGCGAATTGATTCTTATTTATTCTATTGATCTTGGACTAAAGGAGTAATAATTAAGATGTAAATAATTTCATATAAATTTGCTTATTAATAATGATTACTAGCTAATAGCCTAAGTAGTTTAGTAGTAATCTCCTTTCGTTAGAAGTAAAAAATTTTAAATTCGAGTTGCATAACATAAGTATTGGCTCAATGCACTCCAATAAGAAGAGTGAATTGGAGTTCAAGATATTTTTTTTCCTTCTTGCAAGCATAAAGTAAAAATCAAAGAGAAAAGGGAAGAGAAGTTTGCACAACAATTTTATAGAAGTTCGATTCAACCACTTGATACCTAATCCTCTACTTTAGCTTCATTGACCAAGAATTTACTCCACATTCTCTACTAGAATGAATAAGAGTGGCTTTAAGGAGCCACTCAATCCTTTTACAAGAAAATAGGCTTTCTCACAAATCACACTTTTTAACAAAACAAACCCAACAATCCTTATTACAAAATCACTCTTTAAGGAAGCAAACACACCTACAATATATATCTGAAAGAATATGAGTAGAGGCAAGGACGGAGCTAGACTTTTAGGTGGGGGACGAAATCTTAAAAATTTTTAGAATTATAATAAGTTTATATCAATATAATTTATATTAATTTTTAACCATTAGTTATATAGTTTGTTAGTAGAATTATGTATATTCTTATCTTATATTTGGGTTGAAGGGAAGGAAGGGAAAAATTTTCCCTCCCCTCTCCCCATTTGGATAAGTAATTAAATTAAAAGAAAAAATAACGTAAAGGGAAATTTTCCCTTTCCCTCTATTCCTCTCAATTCAAATATATTATTAGTCATAGATCTTGAGTTTGATCCATAATTTTTATATAAAAAAAAGTTATACCAATTTTTATACTAGTCACTAATTTTATGGGTAAATGTACTACTTATAACATATATGCCAAACTTTAAATTAATTAAATATATTTGATTATTTTTTAATAACATACAATTCAATATGCTTAAACAAATAATACAAATAATAGGAAAAATGCTAGTAAGTTGAATCGAGAAAAAATTATGAAAAAATATTTCAAAATTATGTTATTTAAATAAACCCAATTAAAATAAATAGTCTAAATTAGCATATTTTTAGGGGAAGAATGAAGAATATATTAGTATTTTTTGTGATATTTTATTAAAACATCCTAATTTTGAAGTATTTTTCACCTTATTTTTGTGCAAGTCTAATAAATAAATACTAATCTCATATAAAATATAATTTCTTTTTTGATTTGATTACAGATATTAGTGAACTTTCAATTAGAATACAAATCTAATTGTTGAATTAACATAATATAAATTGTACAAAAGATTATAACTAATATAAAATCTATTTTCATAGCCAAATAAAATTATTTGTCTTAAGAATTGATTATAAAGAAAGAAATGGTCCCTTTACCTAGCTCCTAAATATTTTCTTTAAATTCAAAAAAGTAATTGTAATTCAAACATCAAAAACAAAATTTGTACTAATTAAAAATTAATGTACTAGATTAAACATTTTTCAAAAGCTTAGGGGGGGCAGCTGCCCCCTTTGTCCTATGGTAGCTTCGTCCTTTAGTAGAGGATTACAGAATAAGTTAAAGCACATGAATTTGAATGTTTCTCAAGTGAAAGTGTAAGTTAGTAGTTGAATATGTTAAATGAAAGTGTCTAAAAGCTTTATAAATGTACCTATCAACCTTATTTATCATCTCTAGGTTGAAATTAGCCATTTTTAGATGTTGGAGTGCATTAAATGCACTAACATATCCATTACTTGAAATTATGATCTCTATCCTATAGTCAACTATATCTCCTTCCATGGTCGACTTCATGGCACATTTTGTAATTTCTCACAACTTCTCAATTTTAAAAGTTTGACTTCCAATGGTAACTGAATTTCACCTATAGTCGACTACACCTTTCTAAAGTCAACTAAGTGGCATTCTCATAATTAGTTTTGAACTCTTTGTGCTTGAAGTACATTTTACACTATAGTTGACTAGAGTCTCTTAAAGTTGACTTCCTTTACAGCCAATTATATCTTCCTTTAATCATCGATATAGCACATCGAGAACACATTTCAAACCTTTTGTTTTCATCATCCAATTTTCTTAGTTGACTTTTATCCATATAGAGTTGACTCTATAACTCTTACGGTTGACTATGGCCTTCTTCAGTTGACTCTATCGCAAAGTTGTAAATAATTTGATTTGTCTAAAGATTTGGCTCTTAACTCTCCATTATAGTAAACTATATTCTCTTAAAGTTGATTCTTCATGAATTTATCCTTTGGCAATTAACTTTATCTCCTTTTAATTAATTGTATATTGTATTGTTCATATTTTTCATCTTTTTCAAGTTACTTCTGACACTTGAATAAATTAAATATCCTACATATTTGCACAAAACATATTAAGTATTTTAAAATTGTTTTGTTATTATCAAAATCAACATCGAAGCTCAACAATGTAGGTGGGTGGGTTAAGAGATAGAAGAGATTTGTCTCTCATTGTGCAATCCAAGATAAAAATTATTATTATTATTATTAAAATATTAAGAATTATGATTAGCTACAAATTGCAACGTACAATTGATGTGTTTTAACTTGATAATGACTTTATCAACGTGAAAAACTAATTTGAAAAGTACAAAATGAGTTTTAAATAAACCACCTAAGTCTAAATGGAAATAAGAACACCTATAAAGAACCTAAAAATAAAGAAAGAACCTTTGTGGGAAACCTAAAAATGTTTTGACATTATCTTTATCATGTATTAAAAATTTATGAAAATAAAGTAAGAGCTATTAGAGGCTTTTAATTCATTCATTAAGAAAAAGTTATAAAATTTTAATATATACACAATAAAGGAGGAGAGAAGGAGAGAGAGACAAAGATAGGGTAAATATGATATATAATAATAAATAGATATGCAAGAAGAATAATGTGGAGGGAGTAAAGATAGTGGGAGAAAATTAATAACAGATACATTATTGATATATATATATATGTTGACTCAATGCACTCCAAGAGGGGGGGTGAATTGGAGTTCCAAAAATTCTCCCCTTTTGCAACCACAAAACCAAAAATAAAGAGAGTAGAGAAGAAGAGCTTGCACAATGATTTTATAGAGGTTCGGTCCAACCACTTGGAGCCTAGTCCTCTACCTTGGCTTCACTCACCAAGGATTTCCTCCACACTCTCCACTAACAACAACAAGGGTGGCTTAAAGGAGCCACTCAATCCTTTTACAAGAATAAGGGTGTTTCTCTCAAATCTCACCCCTTTACACTTAAATCCCAAAGATCCTCTCTATAGATCACTCTTGAAGGAATCAACACACCCCCAAGATCACTCACTAATAACACAAGAAGAGGATTGCAAACAAAGATCTCTTAAAGATCAAAAACTCAAGTTAAAGCTCATGTAGATAGGTAAAGATATTCAATACAATGCTCTCTAAACTTCTTCAAATCTGTTACCAGTCATATTTATAGCCCCTTGCTTGAAAATAGCCATTTCTAGCCGTTGAGGGTCATTTAATGCTCTGCAGGTCGCTTAATTTGAGTTGCAGAATTGTCAGTAGAGCCGACTCTATACAGCCAACTCACCATTTCTGTAGCCGGCTCTACGGGTTTCCTGCATTCTATTTTCTCCGTAGAGCCAGCTCGAAAATTCTGTAGCGACTTTGCGGGATTCCTGCACATTCTGTTTTCTTCAACAGCCGGCTGTAAAGCCTAGAGCTGGCTTTGGGATTCCAACTTTAAACACATTAAATAATCTTCAAATAACTTAACCGTTGTGCATTAAATGCACCCTCATAGCCGGCTGCAAAGTTGGAGCCGACTTTGCGTCTTTGCTCCGCGTGCGCCAGACAAGATCCTTTAAATGTTTACCTGTAGAGCCGGCTGCAACTTCTAGAGCCGGCTCTCTGCACTTCCATAGCCGGCTACAAGTTTTAACAGCCGGCTCTCTGCACATTTTCAAGTCTTTTGGTCTATTTTTAGTGCAATCCAAGTTTACTTATTTTGCAATCTTTTGACATTTTAATTACACACTTAAATGAACCAATTAGTCACTCAAATGTGTTTTGTAATCATCAAAATCATAGGTACAACAATATATATATGAGAGAGATATAGAGAGAGAGAGAATGTGGAGTAGATAGATAAATATAATTAATGACAAAATTTGAGAGAATAAACTAATAAATGAAGTCTCAAGAAAAATTAATGAAAGGTGAAGCATAGGTAAGTGAAAAAGTACCAAAAAGAAAAAATTGATCTAAAAAGAGAGATATTTTAATGGATAAAGATTTAAAAGAATGATTAAAAAAGAATGATAGAGGTGAGAGGATAATCAGAGAATGAATAAATAATGAATGAATTACTAATATAAAGAGGGAAAATGAGGGAGATAATGTAGACTCTTTACCTTAATTATATTGGTTAAAACTTATAACTTTACTTATATGTGTAGAAATTTGTTGCATATTGTAATATCCCAAAATTTTTTGAAATTAAGAATTTAAGTTAGGGACTTATGTGGGAGAAATTATTATTGCGGGGCCTAATAACTAAATTAACTAACCTAAGGGTGGGTTAAAAGAAAAATATGGTGATAAAAGGGGCTAAGGCTAATTTTCCTTTTTCTTTCTTTTCCTTTTTGTGTTTCCCCGCAGCCCCATCACCAGAAAATTTCTTACAAGTCCTAGCCTATGCCTAACTCTTTCTCGCTAAAAATTAGATGAGATTTAGTTCTTTTTTTTTTCCTCTCAAGTCTGATTTAGAGATTTATGAGTTTATGTTTCTCAAAATGATGATCAAAACCCATATCTTGTTGTTGATATCCTTCTAATTTTCTGGTCTGTGTCAAGCTCTGTACAATGTAAAGGGAGGTCATTATTTTCTAGCATTTTCCAATAAGAAATCATCCACATTGCTCATGATTTAGTTCTTTTTTTTCCTCTCAAGTCTGATTTAGAGATTTATGAGTTTGTGCTTCTCAAAATGATGATCAAAACCCATATCTTGTTGTTGATATCCTTCTAATTTTCTAGTCTATGTCAAGCTCTGTACAATGTAAGGGGAGGTCGTTATTTTCCAGCATTTTCCAATAAGAAATCATCCACATTGCTCATCTTTTCATTTTTGATTTAAACTGGGTTAATTCTAAACGTTTAGGGTTTTCAATTTGAGATTTGTTTATGTAATCTTCCTCATTGATTTGTTGCCCATAATTTAGTGCCATTAGATCTGATCCCTTTTTGCTAGAAATTCTGGCAGCATGACCTTGCAATAGTGTTTTGCCCATAACTCTCTGTAGATATTGGATTAAGAGCATTCTTGATTTCATGGAAAGTTAAGAGATAACTCTAAAGTTTTTCTATTGGAAATTTAACTCAATTAAGCTGTTTTAAAGGTGAAAACTCTATTGCAAATTCAATTCTTGAAGGTAGATGGAACTAGCAACCTGACTTTATGTTAGTATTATAACTATAACTTTCTTGGTGGATGCCAGATGAAGGTGATTTTTGATCCTATAGAAAGTTAAGACGTAGGGCTACAATTGATTTATTAACATTTTAGCCTAGATTACTCAATTTCTAGGTGTGAATTTTGTTGGAACTTTCGGCTTAAAATCTGACCAGAACTTTCCCACAAAAGTGCTTAGAAATTTGCTCTGTTTTCTACTTTATTCCCACATTACCTACTACCACATCACATTTTCATTACATTGTGGTTTTACTAGACTTTTAGCTACTATTTTTCTACTTTAAAACTCCTTGTTATTCCTTTATTTTGCTCCCTTTTTGCTGTTGTCCATTTCTACCTAGTTTTAGTTTATACTCTACACTGTTTTCATTGTTGTTTTTGCTAGAAAATCTTTGCTGTTCAGAGTGTTTTTCTAAACATTTTGGGACTCTTTCAAATGGTGGAAACCCCCACCTTGCTACCTAGTTTTTGTGATGTTATTTGGGATAGTTTTGACCTTGGATTCTCACATTTTTCCACATTATTCTGCCTAGAAAATCTATTTGGAATATTTGTTGTTTCGTGTGACATTTGGAGCTGTTTTAAGCCTATTATAAGTATGATTAAACATATTAAAATATTAGTAAGGTTTCAAAGGGTAGAGGTGATTGGGAAGTGTAGGAGGAAGTTGTTTATTTGGTTAGGAACTTGATTATGGAATTAGGAACCAAATTAGTTATATGAACTATGCTGTAATCTTATTTATTCATTTGATGTGGTATAGGTTCTAAATCACCTTAATAGCCTTGAGTTCTTGAATTCTTGTTGTTTACCTACAAGGCGAGGTAAGTAAAATTATAGTAAATGCCTTTGGATTTTAAGCTAAAGGTTTTTAAAAGTATGTTTTGACTATTTTTGAGATGGTGGTAGGACCTAAACTGATTTTTATTAGCATATGAGCATGATTGGTTTGAAATGAAGTTGCTATTATTTTTATTGAGTTGAGCATGCCTGCATGGATTTTACTTGATTGTCCTGATGATCTAAAATTGGTTTGAAAATTATGATTTTTCCTGACTCTTGCATATTTGTAAATTATGAATTTTTCTATTAACTCCTGCATAGTTGTAAATTATGGATTTTCCTGTTGAACTCTTGCATGGTTTTCTCTTCCATATGGTCATGATTCCTGAAGCCCACTAGTGGGAGTTGTAAATGTTGGCACATGTTGACATGTTGGCACATGTTGACATGTATATCTATGGGACCAATTCATTTTGTATTCCTATTTATTCTTGTCAATGAGATAGTACGCTAGTTATTCCTATTATTCCTACTAGTAAGATAGTACATTAGTTATTACTAACGCCTGCCAGTGGGAGTTTGTTAAACACTGGCCATGACTAATTGAGGAGACCACTATTGAGTTTTACTCTGCATTAATGGTTTATAACTTAGATTTTCTTTTGGTTTATATTTTAAATTGTTTATCTGGTATGCTTTAACTTAAAATAAGGGCTACCCATATTTACTTACTAAGTTATCTCATATAGTTTTTCCTTCATCCACTATTTCAGGTAGTGAGACTAAAGATGTGGGAAACCGAGGGAAGTGACGAGCTAAAAGGTTAGCCACTTATATTTTGGAGTTAGTCCATTTTGGAGATAGGCCCACTAGGCTAGATTTCCCTTGGAGATAGTCATGACTATATTGATGAGTTGTAAATTTTTGTGCACTCTTGGCCTAGCAAAGCTTGGATTATAAAAGCTAGATTTTATTTTGAGATTTTGCAAATTAATTTAGTGGATTGCCAGATATGAATTAAGTAGGTGTTGAGCTTTGTGCATTTGTGAGATCCTTTCACAAGTGTACAGTGTCTATCTCGCTCTCGGTTTTGGGGTGTAACACATAGATTATTGAATTATTTGTAATTTTAAGATATTTATGTTGTTATAATCTTAAGAAAACAAAAAATGTCTAATGATAGATAAAAAGAGAAAATTAGGTAAAAAAAAAATATAATGATGGATGAAGATATGAAGGATGAATAAGTAAGAATGATATTAGGGGAGGATATGTAGAGAAATAATAATAATAAATAAATTATTAATTTAGAAAGGGAAAGTGAGGGTAAATATAATTTAGAGTGAGAAAAAGTGACACCCTAAATTAAGAGATGGTGTTGAAAGAAAATTTAATGAAAATTGGGAGTAATGGTAAGGAAATGGAAGTAAAACAATATTAATGAAATAATGTTAAAAAGTTGTCACTTTTAAGTTTTAACTTATAACACATCTAATATATATAGATAGATATGGCATGCTCAATTAAGAGATGGTGTTGCAAGAAAATTTAATGAAAGTTGGGAGTAATGGTAAGGAAATGGAAGTAAAATAGTATTACTGAAATAATGTTAAAGAGTTGTCACTTTTAAAAGTTTTAACTTATAACACATCTAATATGTATATATATATATATATATATATAGATAGGCAAATAAATAGATAGATAAAAATAGAAGTAAGAAGGTGCCAATAAGATAACATTAAAAAGTTGTTACTTTTAAATTTTAATTTATAACACATCTATAATATATATATATATAGAGAGAGAGAGAGAGAGAGAGAGAGAATTGGAGTAGAAAAGAAGGTATATAATGATCAATAGAGGTATGAGAAGTAGAAAAAAAAGGATAATATAGTGGAATGATAAAGGGAAAAAGAATAATAACAAATAATTTAATAATATATAGAGAGAAATTGAGGATGAATATAGTTAGATAGATAAATTAATATAATAATAAAATATGTGAATATAAATGAAGAGATGGCATCATAAGAAAAATAAATGAAAGGAGTATAGATACATAAAAATGTATAAGAATAATATTAATGAGTTATATTTTTTATGTTTTAATTTAAATTCTTCTAATATTGACATTCCAAAATGAGCAAACAGATTGGGGTAAAAAAGAGATACATGATAATAAAAGGTATAGATGTAAAGGCAAAAGAATTAATGATAATTTGATGAACCGCTATTTCGTGTTTATCTTAAAAAATTTTAATTGACATGATAGTTAAATTTATGTTTAAAAAAACTAAAATGTGTAGTACAAATGAATCTAACACAGCTTTAGAGTTTAGTTTTTCTTTTTTTTTTTTTTCAAAAGAGCCTAGTTTTTAAATATAATTATTTTTTAATCTAAAAATTATAAGAAATTTTAATTATTTATGATGATAAAATAAATAATTAAAATTTTATATAAATAATATTTATAAAAATAATATATAAGTGAATTTTAATTTTTATAAATATATATATAGATATATATATATAAATAGAAATATTTTTTTAAAAAAATAGTAGTAAATTCGATTGGGCTTCAAAAACATGAGCCCGCACTCTGACAAACAAGGCCTGAGCCGTCCGACTGACATTTCCATCCTGTCTTGACCTCTGTGCCAAAAAGATAAGCTCAAAAGCTAGGGTTTGGAAAAGCGAAGGAATCGTATCGATTTCTAATTTTCGTTTTCTTTTCTGCACCTGCAGCTTCTCAGAGAAAGGTATATTTTTCATTTTGTTTGAATTTCATCTATTATATTATTATTATTATTATTATTATTATTATTATTTCCTTTAATTCTCACATCATTTCGCATGAATTTTCCGTCGGAAATCGCTTTAGCGGTCGTTTATATAAATGATATCATCCATTTATCTTATGCTGTTAGATACGATTTTCCCTTCCCTGTTTTTTGAATGTAGATTTTATGTTATAATTGAGTTTCTTGCAGATTCTGGATCTTTGTAAATTTTCGTTAGATTAATAGTTTGAACCTGATTTTTTTTTTTAATGATTATGTCTAGTTTAGGATTCTCCTTTCATTTTATTTTGTTTTATTTGGGTCAGTTTTGAACTCTCTCTCTCTTTTTTTTTTTTTTT
>BPVZ01000088.1:944208-955388 GCA_020521535.1 Rubroshorea leprosula
CAGTTAGCGGAAGGGCTGATTTGCACCCATCGTGGGGTTGGAGGGCTTATTTGCCACTTTTTTAGTTCAGGGGCTTATCACTTGCTGTTGAAAAAGTTGAGGGGCTTAGAATGGGTTTTTGCCCTGTTTTAAACTTTTTGCTTCCACTTTCTCCTCCGTTCTTCTTTGTCTTGGTTTGGCCACGACGACGAGAATTAGGGGAAGCGAAGGGGAAAGGTAGCGATGCAGCAGGCTGTTGCTTCTCAGAGCCCTAAGGTTCTGATTCTCCTGGGTGCAGGTATTTTCTCCATCGAATCATCTCTGATTGGTCCCAATATCTGTTTTGCCTTCGGATTTCATTGCAGTCGTTTGAATTCTGTTTTACTTCTCGACTTTGTCTATTATAGGTTTGACTGGTTCGATTGTTCTGAAGAATGGGCGTTTATCTGAGCTCATTGCACAGCTTCAGGATTTGCTGAAGGATGTGGATAAAGTTGAATTTTTACCTTATAAATACGATCATTCGCTCCTCGCAGCTCAGGTACAGCATATTCCTTGGTTTTGTGGGGTTACTTTGCCATCAGTATATTGAATTTTCAATTAACGAGGTCGCAAATGAGCAGTTGAAGTCACTGGAATTTTCAGACATAATTACTGTGTCCTTTATTGCAAATTACTTTTAAAAAAATATTTTACGTGTAATGCATGATGAGTAATAGTTCATGTTGACATTTGCATAATGCTTCTTTTTGGAATGTTCCATTTATACTTTTAGTGTGAATTTATCTTCAGATTAGACAATTGGCCCAAGAGATAAAGGAATTATCAATGTCAAATCCTGTAACCATCCTGAATCGGAACTCAGATTCTAGTGGTATGTACATCAGATTTTCTTGGCTTTTTCTTTGCTTTAAGAGTTAAGAGTTCTAGGCTCATAATTGATTTACTACGTCTGTCTGTTAAACTACCAATTTCTCTTTATTTGAATCTTTGATCCGTTAGGTGCTTCCACACTTTCAAAGGCTTATAGACTTATAGTTGATTAACATGCTGTCTGTCAGGTTCTTGGGTTTTTTTTTTTTTGGATGAAATGTGAAATTTATTTATCCAATAATACTTCAATGTACAATATAGTAGCTATATATGGTTGATACATGGGAACAATCAAAAACTAATAAACGGATAACTAGTCTATCAACAAGAAGAAAAAACTCTACCTTACAAAAATTTCCAGCCCCCAGTGTAAAGCTATCTGTCAAGAGAGGGGAGATGAGTGTGGCTTAGAAAAACCTAAGATTCTATCTCGAACATTTCTTTGAACATCAGTGACAATCACACATTCCAGTTGGAAAAGCTGCTGGTGAATCCTGCGATTCCTCTCCAGCCACAAGTGAGATACTGCAGCAGTCCATGCAAGTTTAATCAAAGTTATATGCAGCGACCTCTTAGTAATTTTCCTTCCCATCCAAACTAACAAACTAGAGCATGAATCAAAAAAGGGAATACCAGCCATATTTGACAGATTTTGTTAAACCTTTACTGAGAATTTGCACTAAAAAAATAGGTGCTCAGACGTTTCAGAAGTCACACCACAAGAAGAACAAGTGTCAATTATACTTGCTGTCCAGTGCTTTTGTCTTGCTTTGGTGGTTAACCTGTCCAACATAGCCAACCAGCAAACAAAGCTATGTTTAGGAATAAAATCAGAGAACCAAACTAGCTTTGACCATGGAGCTTTGATGTGCTTCTCACTCAGCTAGTTCCAAGTCTTCCCTGTTTGAAAATTACCAGAAGCTGAGGGTAACCAAACCACAGCATCCCTTACTCCTTCCTGAGGACATATGTTGTCAAACAAAGCAGCGTGTATCTGAACTAATTGCAGTGAGTGAGCAGGCGGCCAGTTCCAGTAGTTCCCATGAACAACTACAGCAAGCTTTCCCTGAAAAGGTTTTGCAACATCAGACACTATTCTAGCCCCATAAGCCTCAATCAATGGCCCAGAAGGATGCCAGTTATCATGCCAGAGAAATATATCCTTGCCATCACCTGGAATATGTTTTTCAAGTTGTCTAGCCTTCTGCCTTAGCTCAAGGATTTTCCTCCACCCCAAGAGGCATCCATTGGAATTTTGACAGTCCAAAAACTACAACCTCTCAATAGGTGCTCATGCACCCTAGCTACCCATATAGATCCTGCACAAGAGAACAACATCCAAATATACCTCATGATGCAAGCAATATTCCAGAGATCAAGGCCTTTAAGACCTAAGCCACCCTCTTGCTTAGCCGTGCAGATAGATTGCCACTTCACCTTTGCACCCTTAGCAGTCTCAACTGACTTGTTCCAAAAGAAGGCACTACACCTCTACTCAACTTAATTACTTTCTTAGGAAGAATAAAAATGGATGACCAGAAATTAGTGATTCCTTGGATGACAGAGGAGATTAACTGCAGCCTACCTGTAAAGGAAAGATGCTTGGCTGCCCAAGAGGTCATTCGATCAGTGATCTTGGCTATAAGTGGCTTAAGCTCCTTAGATAACTTACCAGTAATCAGAGGGATGCCTAAGTATCTCACCGGGAGCGTACCAAATTTAAAACCATATTTTCTAGATAGAGAGTTAATTGTAGCTACAAGGAGTCCAACAAAAAATCTCAAGACTTGTAATTTACTCTCAAACCTGAGAAGGAATAGAAATCTTGCAACACCTTGTCAATAGCAGATAAAGAAGAAGTACTTCCATCGGTAAAAATGATCAAATCATCAGCAAAACACAAGTGGGTAAGTTGTGTTTTAGCACAATTGTGGTGGAAAGCTATCTGCCCTTCGGAGGCTGCCTTATTCAGCATTCTATAAATAATTTCCATGCATATGACAAAGATGTAATGAGACAAGGGATCACCCTGTCTAACACCCCTCCTTCCTAGAAAATAGCTTATTAGATTCCCATTAAAAGAGATTGAAAACATTGCTGAAGTGATGCAGGCCCTTATCCAATCCACAAACTGCGTGGGAAACCCCAAGGCAATTAAAACCTGGAAGATAAAATTCCAAGAAACCAAGTCAAAAGCCTTCATGATATCAATCTTTAGTGCACACCTAGGGTCCAGACTCTCTCTGTGATAGTTTTTAACCAATTCATGTGCCAAAAGAATATTCTCAGCCATTAACCTCGCCTCGATGAAAGCACACTAATTTCTACTCACAAATAATGGCAAAGTATTTCCTTAATCTGTTTGCAATGATCCTTGTTATGAATTTATAGATCAAATTGCAATAAGAAATAGGCCTATACCCGGACATTCTCGAAGGATTAGGGACCTTTGGAACCAAAGAAATTATTGTGGAGTTCATCTCCCTAAGGATTTTACCAAAAAGGAAAAATTCTTGTATACCTTGATGACCAGATCACCTGTTATGGGCCAAGCAGCTTGGTAAAATTCAGAAGTATAGCCATCAGGACCTGGGGCTTTATTCCTTGGGCTGGAGAAAACCACCTCTTTAATCTCCTTTTCAGAAATGGGTTGAATAAGCGACTCCTGTACATTGGTAGACAACTGAAAGTTGAGCAAACTTCTAAGCCAAGTGGCATCCACATCACTACATTTAGTGTCTAGAGTCCCCCAAAACTATTGATAAAACTGAATAGCTTCAGATTCCATCTCAGGAGTTGTGGTGAGCTTTTTGTTCTCTGAATTTACAAGCTCCCTTATTGCACATTTATTCCTTCTTACTCTACAATTTTATGAAAGTAACTGCTGTTTCCATCCCCTTGACAAAGCCATCTAATTCTGGATTTCTGCTTGTAATGCATCTCCTCAGCTAGCTGTAACTCAGCCACTTTTTGAGCTTGATCTTTCTCAATCTGGATCAAATCTGAATGAGGGCTTGTTTAATAGGTCTGCTTGAATGCTATGGAATTTAGCTTTCTCATGTAGCACTTTGCTAGAAAGATCACCATGGTGCTCCTTATTCAGCCTTCTTAAGCTTGACTTGAAAGCTTTCAACTTTTTGCAAAGTTGGAACAAATAGCATCCTGGAACTTGATTTTCATCCCAAACTTGCTTCCCTATAGGCAGAAACTGATCATGCTTGATCCAAAAATTGAAGAATTTAAAGGGTTCCCTCTCTTGGTGTTGACTAATCAGCGTTGGTGCCTCTTTGTGATGTGATAAGCATAGGAGCTCCAATAAATTTACATGATTTGGGTTTTTTTGAAGTAAATTTTGAATTTCTTTATGACTGATATAAGTTTAATCGTTGTGGACTGGATAAAACTTAGTCTTTTTTTAAGGCTTTAAAGTAAGTAATTGATGCATAACAATTGGCCTATGGTTATGTTGTTCGGGCTTAAATGCAACATGGTAATGGAATTGTATTTCAATTCCACAATTTCATCCATAGACCTAAAGGAGCACCGCTTCTGATCCTGATACTTATTCTGCCTGCCTCCAGTTCCAGTGATTAAATGTCTTCTCCTGATGCTTTCATTCAATTGTAATTTGCGTTGTTTTTTGTTTATACTCTCAGTCACAGGACTGTAAATGCTAATCTAGTTTTACAGTACAAGGAAATCTGTGGCTTCTCTTAGATCAGAACTCACTAGTCCAGTGAACATTGACTTGTTTTTTTGGCCACGCTAACATTGACTTGTGATTTTTTTGTTTTGCACACAAAATTGTCAGATGCAGATATATTAAGTGTTAGCAAAGTCCAGTTGTAAGTCCTACTCAGAACAGCTTGTAATTTTCGGAATCCATGCTAACCATGCTTCTTGTCTTTAGCATATTATTTATTCTGATTAATTTCTTTGAAAATAATGTCCTTAAGAATAACTTTTTGTGCTGTATGTGGAAGTCATCTGGATTCATATGATGTTAAATATCCTTGTGCTTTCAGGGGTTTTTTCTTATCTAGTTCCAGCTGCTGCACTTGGAGCAATGGGATATTGTTACATGTGGTGGAAGGTTAATTTTATTGATGACTTACAATAAATATTTTTGTCAAAATTTCTTGTGGTTCTGGTGTTGCATTTAATTGGCATGTGCAGATTGCTGATTCACTTCTCTCACAGGGCTGGTCATTTTCAGATGTAATGTTTGTAACAAAGCGAAATATGGCTGATGCTGTTGCAACTGTGTCAAAACAATTAGAGCATGTATCTCGAACGTTGACTGTGAGTCGGATCAGTTTTTCTTCTGTTTAGTCACATGATTTTCTGTGGCCATTATTTTCTTTACATGGTTTTCAACATTTGATTTGTCATTGACTGTCACTTGACTAGGCGACAAAGAAACATCTAACAAAGAGACTGGAAACTTTGGACTGGAAACTAGAGGAGCAGATGGAAACCTCTCAGCTCATTGCAAATAATGTAGAGCACTATCTTTTATTCAGAGCAAGATGCATTTTTTAGCATATACATTCTACTGTAGTAGAGTGAAATTTCAGTTCACTTACATTCCCAGAGTAGAGCTCATATTAAATTTTGCTACACATTCCATTTCTTGCATTCAAATTAAATTTCCAAGAGTTCAAAATCATATATTAAAGGCTCCCCTGCTGAAAGCCAATTGGCCATGCATTTTCCATCATCAGGCTATGTTACAGGAAAACTTCAGTCCCTGGTTCCTTTCCCAGCAATTTTTGTTAGTAACAGATCATTTCTTGTATGCCTCATCAAGCTCGAGTCATGGATGTTGCCTTCTTAGTCTTCACTTCTGTGAACAGTTATGCTAAGTTTTAGTTAATATTAGCTAGCAAAATGGGTTTCTTAATTTCCTTGTATGCACCAGAGCAGAGGTTGATAACTTGGTACTCTCTTTACTCTGTTTAACAATAATGTGAGTTTTTCTAAGATTGACTTTTCATAAATATTAAAATGTAATTAAGAGAGAGAAAAATGTAGTCTGACCATAAAGAAAATCTTCTACACTTTTGTGAAAGGTACAAACTAAGCACATTTTTGACATGGAATGTTGCTTGCAACTCAGGTTAATGAGATGAAGTTAAACCTTTCTCAAATTGGTTTAGATGTGGACATGATTTACCAGATGGTAGCTGGAGTGGTGAGTTGCATTTATTTTTCTCTTTTGCACTTCATATATTCTTGGAGAATCCTAAACTGATGGTTTATTTGTTGGTGAACTGTACAGGAAGGAAAAATTGATCGTCTTGAGAGCAAATCAGTAATGTTTCTGTAACTGTAATTAGAATGAGTACAGTTATAATACACAATCAACTTAGAATTTGTTGAGTTTCATTTCTTCCTTGTTTTTCAATATATACAGGATGTGACTAATGCAAACATTCGGTATCTATGCCAAGTAGCTGCAGACAATGCTGATCAACTAAATGCTAAATTGATTCAGGTTAGAACTAGACAATCTGTGTAATTTACTAATATCTGGGCATTGTAATTTCTATACATTATAGATCCTAGGTATTGTATTTGTGTCAGCATGCTATTCGGCATATCTTGGGGGATAATTGAGAATATGCTTGGGTTATAAAAACACCTCACACTTGTTATTTCAAGATCTGCACTGACCAACTGGAAAAGTAGTAGCCTCAGTCAATCATTTGCCTAAAAATTTTCATTTCAGAGGAGAAGCTTAGTAGGAACAAATCATAATTACCATACCACAAATTAGAACATATAAACCATACAAAAGCCCAAGACAAGAGTAGAAACCTAGACTAGAAAATCAGTCTCCATGAAGACAATCCTATTCTCATGTGGTCATGTTTCATCATTTTGACCTATTTCATAAGGAATTCCTGCATAATGTACCATGCTTTTTTGCTCTAACTGGCACCTGTAGGCTCATAGACTTATCATTATTTTCCATATTAAGAAAGTGATTGCATTATGGCTTTCTCTTTCTTTGCCAGGATGCTGGTGCTAAATTGGCAATTGATTCAGCCGTGAAATTTGAAGAGAAATCACCAAAGGTATACAAGTCTCACATTTTTTGTTGCAGTTCCCTTCTGTACTCTGATTACATATTCCAACAATAATTGTCAGGGACTACTATATCTTGCTGAAACAAATGAGTTGGTTTCCGATAAACAAATGACAGGCTCAGATGACAGGCATTTGGATGTCCCTATGAAAAATGTCCCTGTTATGAAAACGAGGGTACACCGGTCATATACAGTTGGGATTTCTTGGGCACAAGACATCATGCACTCTTAGATATGATTTTATAAGTTCCATTTATAAACAGTTTCTTACTGTTAAGTAATTTTTCCTGTTATTCATTCAAGCATTTGCAGCGTTCCTTGGCTCCTTGCTCTTTGGTTCAGTTGTACAAGAATTATCGTAAACATTTTGTTTCCATATTGAATGCATTGGGATTGCAGCAGGGAATGACAGAGAGACTGAACAATGATATCACTTCAACTTTTATACGTATGAGAAATTAAGAAAAAAGAAGCAAGTTTTCGGTAGATGCAGTGGTTTTTTTTTTTTTTTTTTTTTTGATGAATAAGGTGGAGTATGGTTGTGAATTTTTTTGATATTTTCTTTCCGCTTTTGTTTTTTTTGTCTGTTTATTGACATATTTATATGCATCTGAGTTCTATCTTATACCATGAGTCCTGACTCAAAACTGAATTAGTTTGGAAGTTTGTCTTGCTGGATTAATTTAGACTTTTTTACCTTTTAATCCTGTAGTGAAAGTGAAATTTTGAACTGGTTTTTAAAGTTAGTTCACTTTGGATCTTTTGCTGATGTAACTTTCCCAGGTTTATCTATTCTTGACTGAGCTTTTTGGAACTTTTCGGGTTAATGCAAAGTAATGGGTTCTTTGTTAGGCACAAAGAGCAGGTCCAGAAACCATGCCGAAGAACAAGGGTAAGGGAGGAAAGAACAGGAAGAGAGGAAAGAACGAAGCTGATGATGAAAAGCGTGAGCTTGTGTTCAAGGAAGACGGACAAGAGTATGCCCAAGTGCTTCGTATGCTGGGCAATGGCCGTTGCGAAGCCATGTGCATTGATGGCACTAAGCGCCTCTGCCATATCCGTGGAAAGATGCACAAGAAAGTCTGGATTGCAGCAGGTGATATAATCCTAGTGGGGCTCCGTGATTATCAGGATGACAAGGCTGATGTGATTCTGAAGTACATGCCTGATGAAGCAAGGCTCCTTAAAGCGTATGGTGAACTTCCAGAGAGCACTCGTCTCAATGAGGGCATCATTGATGAAGAGGATGAAGGTGCGGGAGATGATTATATTGAGTTTGAAGATGAAGATATTGATAAGATCTAGGCGTTGGCATTTTGACCCTGTTTGAAACATGTGCTCAATCTTGAGTGATATGGCTTATGCCAGCGGTTGTTATAAAAGGCTTAAGTATGGAATTTGCTCTCATAAATTTGGACTGCTAAGTGGTGAATTTCTCAGGTTTCATGTATTTGGCGAATTGTTCACATTCCATGTAATGTTATTAAAATTTCCAAACCATGCTTCGTTCCCAGGGTTTCCTTGCTGTAGTTGATTTCTTGAACATGTTAATCAGTCTTATTTGGAAATAGTTGCCATCTAGATATACTTATAGTATCCTTGTTTCTGCTTTGTGTTATAACTGAGAAAGAATGCTTGATTGATAAGCAAAGCATCTAGTGCCTCCGCATTGGTTGACTAGCAGTAAGAGCATTTATAATTACAAGGGGATTCTATATATTGAAGCCCAAAAAATCCGAGGACCCTAATGAAACTTTTTTTCTTCAGCCAGATCTGATCAAGTGATTGGGTGATTGTTGAGTTGAAGCATCTGGCCCCTCGATTTCTATTTCTTCCCTCCAGGTGGCCTCCTGTTATTATTTTTACCCTTTTCGCTTTCTCTTGAAGTATCGTTCTTGCTCCCCTGCAGGAACTTTTTAAATTACAGTTGCACCAAGTTCTATCACATGGAAACCTGAAAAAGTGAGCTATAACAGCTTTACCTTGGCACACTTCTTAGGCAGTTGGTAGCTTGGAACAGTTTTCCGTCTTGAAATATTTTTTGCTGTCTTCAGACTGTTCATTGATGGCCTGTGCCCATCCTTTTCACTACTTTCACTCACTGATAAGCAATCAAATTGGTGCACAGGTACCTCATTAGATCCTCAACTCTCCTTTTCTTCCCCTGCAAAATCCGTTACTCTTTTTTGTATAACAACTCTCTGGTTGCTATTTTCAACTACGGTGCTTTCTGGGATTCGGGTTGCCATCCACCTCTCTAGCCAGCTCCAACTCATATTGTGTTCACCATCAGCTCTTGATTGTTTCCTCTTTGAACAGATTCTTAGCTGCATAAATATTTTAAGTTAACATTTCAGCTTAAAACTTGTCTTGAAGCATAATGTTGTGAGCTCCACCTGTTGTGCAAAAGCATAAGCCAAGGCTCTCTCACGCCTGGTCATGGCTTCCAATCTGTTCTGAATCCTCATTTGTGATACATTGCTACTAACTGTGCTATCATCCCAGTCTTCCTGCCATTGTTAAGGCACACCACTAAACAATTTTTTCTTTCATTTCTATCTAAAGTACGAATTGTTCTTTGTTTCTAGCTTTTGTTTTTACCTTTATCTTTGAAATCTGGGTTCTGGGTTTCGTTTGCAGTCGGTGTTTTACAGCTATGCTCAACACCTCCACGGAGTTACCAGTTTGAACTTCAATTGATGTCGCCAAAGACCCTCTGCTTGGAATCCCTGTTCCTTCAACAAAAGGTTCTTTATTTCCATCCTTTGATTTGATTTCTTCAATATTTCTACATTTTGTCTGAAATCCAATGCGTAGAAATGATTACAAACTCAAATCCAAACGGAGGAAAAGGGGGAAAAAGAAAGTCAAAAATTACTACCAGAAAGCGTCTAAAGGCTGATTGAATAACAATAGCTGCATCTTCTTCGTGATAAAGGTCGGAAATTGAGCCTTGTTTTCCCTTTGGTATATTTTGCTGGCTTGCTTCACTCTGAATATCTCCCTTCTCCATTAAGGGTTCTGATAAAGGTTGTGTCACGGTGGCTTCCGAGCTCTGCACAGAAGCTGAATGCTCCTCTGCCACGACTGAATAAAACTCTTCCCCACAGAGGTATGATCTGACGGTTCCCCTTCTTCTCTTATCCACCACATTGCTTCTTCCCTGACATATTAAGCAATAATTCATGAAGAGAAGAAAAGGTTTTTTAGCTTTCTAATCTCAACTCTTTGATTTTCATAGCATAAAGAAAGCTTCAAGAAAAGACTTACATTGCCGGACTTGTTTCTAGAGAAGACACTTCTCATCAGCTCTCCAGTGATTCCCATCCGAATTTTTTGAGCAATTCAGGAGTTGAAGATGGAATTCTCAAATGGGGTTTGTCAAGTTATATTGAAAAACTAACCTGAGATTCCTTCATCATTGTTGATTTTTGAAAAAGAGAGAAAGTTTGAGAGTGGCAGTGACATTCTTCAGTCAGTAATTCTCAGATGTCAGGGTTAAAATAACCCACATGGTAGCGGTGTTTAAGCAAGAAGACGTGCTTCTGCAGAGCTTCAGAGCTGTAATTTGGACCCTTAAATCACAAAATAATAGAAACTGGAAAAAAGTAGAGATTTAGATTGAAAGGATGTGTTTTGGATCAGGAGCGGGCCGCATTTTCTTGCTTTCTTTCCATTTTAAAAAAAATCACTTTTAGCACATGGATTGCAGTACATTGGCCTCATAAAGTTTGCTTGTTATTCGGGTTTTGTCCATTCCTAGTAGCTTACTGCTTCTGCTGTCTCTTTTTTGGTTTCTTTGGCCTGAAGAACATGTGGATGACATTGTAAGGCACTGTTTGGATGTCCATATAATTGAAAAGCGGATTAATTGTTTAGGTAGTTTTCCTAAGTATTTTTACAACCTTATCATATGTTTCCCCTTAAACCTTATCATTTATAAAAGTCGCCAAACAGTGCTCATGTATTGAGGAAAAGTGGAAACAAAAGTTTTGGAACTTTACTTTGGTTTTTTGGTACATATTGAGAATGATGGAGCACGATAGCAATTTTATTTACAGCTTTATTTTGCAGCCAAGAGCATCCAGGCTTTTAATTTATCGGCATGGCTCTCATGTCTGGTCTAATTGAGACTGAAACTTTGTTCAGCTTACATCGTGTGTTAGGCATGCTTGAGTTTGTTTCCTTTTAATTTAATTTATAATGATTTCCCTGCTTTTTTTTTTTTTTTTTTTT
>BPVZ01000088.1:958642-972716 GCA_020521535.1 Rubroshorea leprosula
AGAAAGTAAATAGAAAGAGAGAGATTTGGGATTAGAGAAAATTGATGGATTTGTTGGATTGTAACTAGAAAATCAACAAAGAAAATAAGAAGCAATGAGTGAACTAAGGCCGATTCAGCAAGCCTGAGAAAACCCAGATCTGGAGAGGAAGAAGAGAGAAGAGAGAGAGAAAGAATAAGAAGAAGAAAAAAGAAGGATGATATTGATTTTGATTTTAATTTTGTAGAAGTAGGTTTAGGGTTTTAAATTTGAAAAGGAAATGAAAAGAGCATTGAAGAAAACTCTGATTTTTGGGGAACTTGATTGAAACTGGAAAAAGAGAAAACAAATTTTCATGTGGGCCCCATTAAAAGGAGAAACTTGGAAGACGACATTTGATGTGTAAAAAAATGCCACAGAAACAATATTTTCTTTGCCAGATATACATTGCATTAAGATTCAAAAAATCCAATGATTTTGTGGCATTTTAACTGCCACCTGTCTGTTTAACTAACGAAAGGATCATTTTGGTACCGAAAATGAAAATTTAAGGATAATTTTGGTACTTTTTAAAGTTGGGAGACAATTTTGATGCCAAAGTAGAAAGTTGAAGGGCCAAAGTGGAAAGTTGAGTGACCAAAATTTTGTTTAAACCAAACATTTATAATTAATAGAAATTTTTTTAAAAATACAAACAAATTACGCGAGACGCAAGTTGAGGTCTGACTAATCCTAAAATCAATGTAAATCATTAACGGAGCATTAAGTTTGTGCATTTAGAAGAAAAGAAAGTTTTGAAGATGGTGGCTGTGCCTAACTGTCGTTTTAGGAGTGAAGGAATGTTGGCACTTGTTATGTTTGACCGTTATGTCAACCAATGAGACCAAAACAAGTGGCATGACTTGTAAGTGAAGTTGTACCTTCGTGTAACTAGTGGTGATGTTCATGCTAGTTGCCGGTTTAACACTTTTGGCTACCGCTTTAAGGGTTTGTAATTAGTGGATGAAACATTACATAATTTTACAATTTTAGATGATAGTAGAAATTATAAATATCTTTTTCCACTTATAATTGCAATGGTATGTTTTTAGTTAAAAAACACCTCAATTTGATATAAGTAGGTATGTATGATACATACACTATCCCATGACTAATGTAAGATTTTTTATAAGAAAACATTATCTAAATCAACTTTGACAATATCTCAATTTTTAATGTTTTTTTTTTTTTTTTGAATATAGGTAATTTGGGGAATGGGGAAGGGAAAGGGGTGGGGATTGAATCCCACACCCTTAGGTGAGAAGCCTCTAACAATATTGTGGTGGCCACTTGGGCCACCGTGGGCTTCTCAATTTTTAATGTTATTGAGTCACCAAAAATAATTTATTATACGTACTATAATTTTTATTGATTATTTTTAATTAGGTATTATATGTAAATCAATGTGTATATATATGTTTGATGCCTATTAATTATTGTAAGGATTTGTTGTTAATAAATATTGATAACAGGTCATTGTTAGTAGAACTATAATATTCGATGGCTAGAAAAGGAAAATGAAAAATCCACATTAACCCATTTCATATCAAATACTTCCATGGATCATTAAACATACAATTAAAAGCCTAAAACTAAAAGCATCTTACTAAATTGTATAAAAGATAAACTAGCTGTTACGCCCCAAAACCGAGAGCAAAATAGATACCATACATTTGTGAAAGACTCCAATAAATACACAAGGTTTAGAATCTACTTAATTCCTAATGTATAATTTATATCTGGCAATCCACTACACTAAGATTAATATCTCAAAATAAAATCTAACTTTTATAATCAAGGCTTGACATATATACTAAGGTTAAATCCCCATTGTGGTCCCTCTACTTTGGTAAAAAAAACCCCCCTTTGTAGTTCTTCTACTTTAAAAAACCCCTTTTTGGTCTCTAGAGTTTGAAATCCTATCGTTTTTTGGTCCCTTCATTAAGTTTTGCATACATGGCATATTAGATGATAAAAATTTCAAAGTAGAAGGACCAAAAAAGGGCTAAAAATAGCCACAATTTGGTCCCTTTACGTTGGAAAAAAGCCTTTTTTGGTCATTCTCCTTTGAAATTTCCATCATTTAAGAAGGTGTTCATGCAAGAATACATACTTGATAGTAAAAAGTGTGAACTATAAAGGGAATTCATTGATTGAAAGCAAGGGTCACGTATTGTTGAGCAATACAAGAGGGAGTTCGACTATTACTTGCCCTTTGTGGGTAGTTAAGTTAATGATGAGTAGGTCAAGGCTAATAAATTCTTATAGGGCTTGAATTCCGATATTTATCCAATGGTGAACTAATTCAAACTTGCCACTTATAGAAAGGCAATAAACAGAGCCATAGACTAGGAGAAGTTATGGGTAAAGTCAAGTCATCAAAGCAGCACAATGTTGGGTCATCTTTTAAGAAGAGAAAACTTGATAAAAGCCTTAGACCCTTTGCCTCTACACCACATAAGTCTGACACCGGTAAGTTTTTTAAAGAGCTAGGAGCTATTAAGACTATGGGCCAAGCATCAACAGCCCAGCATACTTGTCTTGCTCAGCTTACTTGCCACACTCGTGGGAAAGTTGGGCACACTCGTGACCAGTGGTTTACCATTACTAGAGCTTGCTTCGGATTTGACAAGCATGGACATCGGGTTGCAAATTGCTTGTAGCCAGACCTTAGAGCTTAATGTACTCAGACTACATCTCATCAGGGTTCTACTAGTCGTGGGGTGTAGTAACAAAATGTCAGGGTTAGGACAAGAGCCCAACAAATGAGAGTAATTGCAGCTACAGACGTAATCGTGGGTACTTTGCCTGTCAATTTTGATTATGCATATATTTTATTTAATTTAGGTGCACCACATTCTTCTATTACTCAATCTTATGTCTAGAAACAAGTTTTACTTATTGATATCTCTGATCTTGAATTGCATGTGGACACCCTTTTAGGAGGGGTGATGACTATTAAAGATATGTGTAAAGCTATGAATATTTTTATTAATGGTAGATAGTTGAGTGCTAACTTATTTGTTTTGGATATCTCTAACTTTGACATCATTTTGGGGATGAATTGGTTGTCAAAATATTTTGCCTCCATAGATTGCCATCAGAAATGGGTAGTTTTCAATATTCTTGGTGAGCTAGAATTTAGTTTTTAAGTCAATGGTTCTTTTTCTCCACCTATGCTAATATTCGCCTTGTAGGCTCAGAAATATCTTACAAATGGGTGCTAAGGTCTCTTAGTTTATGTCACTAATGCTAGTAGCGTGATGTCGAGACTAGAAGATATACTTGTGGTGTGTGAGTTTCTTGATGTATTCCCAATGGATCTTCTAGGTTTACCCCTAGATATGAAGATTGAATTTGCTATTGATCTTGCTCCGACACCAATCCTATTTTCAAAGCCCTATATCGTATGGTTCCTACATAGTTGAATGAGTTAAAGACTCAGCTTGAGGAACTCCTTGAAAAATGGTTTATACAACCTAGTGTGTCACCTTGAGGAGCTTTAGTGTTGTTTGTTAAAAAGAAGGATGGGAGCATGAGACTATGCATTAATTTCTAAGAGCTAAATAAGGTGATTGTAAAGAACTGATATTCGCTTCCTAGAATCGATGACCTGTTTCATCAACTCAAGGATGCT
This sequence comes from Rubroshorea leprosula, assembly GCA_020521535.1. Classification (NCBI taxonomy): domain Eukaryota; kingdom Viridiplantae; phylum Streptophyta; class Magnoliopsida; order Malvales; family Dipterocarpaceae; genus Rubroshorea; species Rubroshorea leprosula. The sequence continues at coordinate 962,298 of BPVZ01000088.1, forward strand.
TAAGTATTTTCTATGATTGATCTTCGATTTGGCTACCATCAGTTGAAGAGTAAGCCTGAGGATGTGCCAAAAACTACCTTCTGTACCTGTTGTGGTCATTATGAATTTTTGGTTATGCCTTTTAGCTTAACAAATGCTCTTACATGATTCATGGATTTGATGAATCAAGCATTTAGTAGGTACCTAGACAAGTTTGTGGTTGTTTTCATTGATGATATTTTAATTTACTCTTTTAGCCATACTCTTCATGAAGAGCACTTAAGGACAGTTCTCGAGACATTGAGAAGAGAGAGATTGTTTACTAAATTTAAGAAGTGTGAAAGTCACATTGTGACTAAGGATGGAATTTTTGTTGACCCGAAGAAGATTGAGGCCATAGTTGATTGGAAATGGCAGAACAGTGTTATAAAAATCTGTTGTTTTCTAGAATTGGTTGGTTACTACTGTTGATTTGTGGAGGATTTTTTTAGAATTGCTTTGCTAATGACTTGTCTTGTTAGGAAGGACTCCAAATTTGAATGGACTCTAGAGTGTGAAGAGAGTTTTTTGATCCTTAAGGAGAAGTTAGTCACTGCTTCTATTCTTACACTTCCCATCAGTGGGGAAGGATTCACCATATATAATAATGCCATGCAAAAAGATAGTGTTATTGCATATGCTTCATGGTAGTTAAAGTCTTATAAGGAAAATTACCTTATCCATGATCTAGAGTTAACAACCATGGTATTTGCACTCAAGATTTAGAGGCATTATCTATACAGTGAGACTTGTGAAATTTTCATTGATCATAAGAACCTTAACTACATTTTCACTCAAAAAGGAGCTTAACATGAGGCAAAGGTGAAGGCTTGAACTTCTGAACGATTATGACTTGACCATTAGCTACCACCCAAGTAAAGCCAACAATGTAGTAGACGTGTTGATTAGAAAGTCCTTTGGCACTGCCTTTAGCATCCTTGCCACCCAGAAGGAGTTACTTGAGGATCTTGCTAAACTTGATGTGGAGTTCAGATTGGACAATACTAAAGCCTATCTAACCACTCTTAGTGCACAATTAGTATTGATAAATAGACTTAAACTTGCTTAATAAGAAGATCCTTTCTTACAAAGGTTAAAGGAAAAGGTAAAGGTAGGGGAATGACACATGCAAGAATTCAGAGTTTCTAATGATGAAACCTTGTGGTTTGGCAACAGGTTGTGTGTACCAAGAGATCATGCCTTAAGGTGTGAGATTATAAAGGATGCTCACATTACTAGCTACACAGTTCACCAAGGTAGCACCAAGATGTATCACGATTTGTGTAGTACATTTTTGTGGTGGAACATGATGAGAAAGATAGCTAGATTCGTTTCACAATGCTTGACTTGCTAGAAAGTTAAGGATGAACACCAAAGACTTCCTAAGAAAATGCAACCTTTGCCTATTCCCCAATGGAAGTGGGAGAACATTACCATAAACTTTGTGATGGGTTTACCATAAACCTTAAAGGGAAATGATTCCATTTGGGTCATCGTTGATCGGTTAACCAAGTCAGCTCACTTCTTACCCTACTAAATCAACATGTCCATTAAGAAGCTTGCCAACATGTATAGGAATGGGATAGTCAGACTTCATGGAGTCCCTATGTCCATTGTGTCCGATAGAGACACAAGATTCTTGTCCCATTTTTGGACAAGCTTGCAGCAAGCACTTAGCACTCATTCAAATTTCGACATGACCTTCCATCCTCAAATTAACAGGCAGTTTGAGAAGACTATTCAAATACTTGAGGACATGTTGAGGGCTTGTGTTATAGATTGGAAGGGTTCATGGGATCAACACCTATCTATGGTTGAATTTGCATTTAATAATAGTTATTAGTCTAGCATCCGCATGGCACCATTTAAGGCTTTATATGGCTAAAGATGCAAATCACCTGTATGTTGGATAGAGGTAGGTGAAAGGTACATTCTAGGCCCACAATTGGTACAGTAGTCTTCTGAGGTTGTGCAATTGATTATGGAACGCCTTTATATTGCATAGAGTGTACAAAAAAGTTGTGTTGATAAACGAGGGTGTGACCCTTGAGTTTGAAGTTGGTGATTGTGTATTTTTGTGGGTGTCACTTGAGGTGTCCTTAGGTTTGGCATTTGAGGGAAATTGAGTTTGAGGTATATTGAACCATATCTTATTCTAGAAAGGGTTGGCAAAGTAGCTTATAAATTGAAACTACCTAGAAATTTAGTGGGTGTTCATGATGTGTTTCATAAGTCCTTATTTTAGAAATATGTTCCCAACTTAAGCCACATCATTGATCCTAAACCTATTTATCTGTGAGAAGATCTAACTTATGATAAATACCCGATTCGTATTTTAGATTTCAAGGAAAGAACAATGTGGATGAGGACTATTCGTTTTGTTAAGGTCATTTAGAATAACCACTTAGCTGAGAAAGCCCTTTGGAAGTTGGAATGCAAAATGAGGCAAGAACTTCTGCACCTTTTCCAAGATTGAGGTACAAGTTTAAGGAACTAAACTCCTTTTTAGGAGGGGTTGATGTAATATCCCAAAAATTTCTGAAATCTTATGAAAAAGAAGAAAAAGAAGAAGGTTATGGATTTATATAGGGGAAATTGTTATCATTGGACCTAATAACTAAAATTTACAAACCTAAGGGGGGGGGGGTTAAAAGAGAATTTGGTGATAAAGGGATTCATTTTTTCTCCTTGCCTTCTTGGATGATTCCCTGTAACCCCTCATCAGAATTTTAGCCTTGACAAGCCCTACTAGCTTGCGCCTAGTGCCTTCTTGCCCAAAAAATAGGTGAGACTTAGGTTTTTCTTCTTTTTAGTTTTTTCTTCTTTCTCCTAATAAGCTTTAGAGACTAGTGAGGTTATGGTTCCAAAAATGATGACCAAAATCTAATCCTTGTTGCTGATACCCCTCCAATCTCTTGGTCTGTGTTAGGTTAATTGAGCAGCATAGAAGGTCGCTATTTTCTAACATTTTTTGGTAAGAAAAATGGCCACAATTCATCTTTTCATCCTTGGTTGAGTCGGGTTAACTTCAACTTTTTGCTATCTTTTATTTTGGGGTAGTTTCCTCTAGTTTTCCCTTTCAATTTTGCCAACCACATTATTAACATCACTAATCTCCTTCACTTTTACCAAAAAAAAAAAATCTCCTTCATTGGAAATTTAGGTAAGTAGCAAATGTTCCAAGACTTGATTTCCCTTTACTTCTCTCTTAAGAATGAAATTTCACCTAGAGTTTCCACTTATGGATGGAGATTTTAGGGAAATTTTAGAGCTTGCTGTTGTTCATCATTCCTCTTTTATCGATGATTTCCTACTATTTTTTGTGTGCATCTTCGTTGTTTGGGTTTGGTTCTGCCTCCCTTTTGGGTGTGTTGGAGCAAGTTATATCTCTTTTAATTTGCTTATTCTTCTACTAGTTACTCCCAGAAATTTTTCAAAATTTCCCCATCGTTCTGGTGAGTTACCCTCTTCTTTATTCAATCATGAGTGCTAATTTCTACTCTTGTTTGTCTGTTTCTACTACCTCATTTCCAATCTATTTTGCTCTTGAAAAATTATAGATATCTGTTGTTTAAAACATGTATGGTTGCTCGGTTTTATGTTGTAAAAATAACACCTGATCGCATGATTTTTCTACACATAAATCACACACAAAACAACGAAGAACAACTCAAAATTTCACTTTTCAGTGGCTATTGTTTTTCTAGTTTAAAACCCTTTATTATTTCTCTATTTTGTTGCTACAAGTCTGCTCTGTTATCCTCGATTAAATCACTAAAGATCTGTCATGTTTTAGTGACACTTTGCTTGAAAATTTGGCACAAAACTATCTAGTTTTTTAGTCACATTCAGTTGTTGTATTTCTGCTTAAATGCTATCTAATTCTATCTAGTTTTGACTTGTTTTCTACACTTATTTATTGGTGTTTTTGCCAAGAAAATCCCTACTGTTCAGGGCTTTTCTAAACATTTTGAGACTATTCAAAATGGTTGAAACCCCACCTTGTTGCCCAATATTTTTGCTAGTGTCTAGGAAAGTTTAGAGCTTGGTTTCTCACTATTTTTACACTTTGTTTTACCTTGAGAATTTGTTTGGAACACATGTTATTTTGAGTGGCACTTGGAGCTATTTTAAGAATATTTTGAGTATTATTAAACATATTAATATATTAGTAAGGTTTCAATGGGTTGAAGTGGTAAGGGTGTGTAGGGAGAAATCGTTTCTTCAGTTAGAAACTCGATTTGAAATGGAGAACCAATTTAGTTAAATGGGTTATGCTATAATCTTGTTGTTCATTTGATCTAGTATGTAGGTTTTAAATTACCTTAACTGCCTTGAGTTCTTGAATTCCTTGCTAGTTATTTACCTACAAGGCGAGGTAAGTAAAACTATGGTAAATGCCCTTGAATTTTAAGGTAAAAGTTTTAGAAGCATATTTTGAACTATATTTTTTGAGATGGTGGCGGGACCTAAATCGATTTTCATTAGCACATGAGCATGACATGGTTTGAAATGAAGTTGTCATTATTTTTATTGAGTCGAGCATGCCTACATGGACTTTAGTTGATTGTCTTGATAATATGAAATTGGTTTGTAAATTATGAATTTTCCTGTTAACTCTTGCATGGTTTTGTCTCCAAATGTGGTCATGATTCCTGAAACCCACCAGTGGGAGTTGTAAATGCTAGCACATGTCAACATGTACTCTTGGAAAAATCAGTTTGTCTTGATTTATTCCTATTATCTTGCCAATGGGATAGTACACTAGTTATTCCTAACGCTTGCTAGTGGGAGTTTGTTAAACACTGGTCAAGACTAATTGAGGAGACCACTAATGAGTTTTATTGTGTATTAATTGTTTATATTTGAGATTTTTTGTTTGGTTTAGGTTTTAAATTGTTATCTAGCATGCTTTAAATTTAAATAAGGGCTATCCATATTTTTACTTACTGAGTTATCTCACATAATTTTTCCTTGTCCACCATTTCAGGTAATGAGACTAGGGATGCGAGGAACCAAGGGGACTGATGAGTTAGAAGGCTAGCCACTTGTATTTTGGACTTAGATTATTTTGGAGTTAGACTGCTGGACAAATTATTTTTGGACATAGATTTTGGGATATAGATCATTCTTTTGTAAAATAGATTTCCTTGGAGATAGTCATGACTATATTGATGGAGTTGTATAATTTTGTGCACTCTTGACCTAGTCAAGCCTTGGTTATAAAAGCTAGATTTTATTTTGAGATATTAATCTTAGTTTAGTGGATTGCCATATATGAATTATACATTATGAATTAAGTAGGTTTTGAGCCTTGTGTATTTGTGGGAGTCTCTCATAAGTGCACGATGTTTGTTTCATTCTCAGTTATGAGATGTGACACTTGTAAATTACAATTTAACTTCCAAAGTTAATAAAACAACACGTGTCCAACCTCGTACACTTTGCCATGGATCCAAAGTAGTTGAGGCATGTTTGGTATAATAATTAAAAGTTAGTAGATAGCAAGTACCGGGTAATGGATAGCTGTAGTGGGTAATAGTTAGCGGATGACAGATAGCAGAAACCAAGAACCAGGTAATGAATTATAAAAAGTGAATTTTGATTAATATAATCATGTAGTTATACAATGATTAGTAATTGTTGGTTGATGTTAAATGATTAATAAAACTATGTTTAAAGGTAATGAAGTTTAGCTTTTAATATATTTTTTTATCATTAAAAGTATTAATTTTATAAAACTAATAAATAAATAAATAAAATTAAAGAATATGGATCTATTTACACACAAATTTTTATTATCATACTTACACAAAATCTCAAATATTCATCTTTTCACTTTCAATGATTAAGATTTATTTATATTTATTAAAGATGATTATCTTTTTCATCTAAAAAATTATGATAAATTTCAACCAATGAAAGTGAAAAGATAAATAATTAAGAATTTGTATAGATGCAATATGTAAAATTTGTGTGTAAATTAATGTCTTCTCACATATAAAAGTGTGAATCACATACTCATTTTGTTTTAACAAATAAACAATTATATTATTTTTAAATAAAGAAAAAAATAAACTTTTAATTATCCCCACTACCTAAAGGTTAGCTCATGTATAGACAAAAAAAGGGTAGCTAAATAGGACATGCAGTCTAGGGTTTGTAATCCCAGCAAGCTACCCAAGAGGGGGGTGAATTGGGTCTTATCAATTTAAACTTAAAAACTTGTTTCTTTTTCTTTCAAGACTTAAATCAAGTTTGCAATTTATAAACTGTTGAGCAAAACAAACAAGAGTAATAATATAGTGCAGAAAAATAAAAGAGAGGGAAGAGAAAATCAAGCTGTGATTTATAGTGGTTCCTCCAACCCGGAGTATGTCCACTCCCTAAGCCTCCTTACTCGAGAGTTCAATCCACTAGAAATCTCTTGCTTACGGGTGCAAGATTAAACCGGAACAAACTCTTGCTTGCGGGAGCAAAATTAAACCCTCACAAGTGAATCTCAACTCACTCAACCCCTTCAAGGATTAACCCAATCCAAGAAGAATACAAAACCCTTGTAAGACAATTAACCCAAAAGCTCACAACAAGAAAAGAAGAAGGAAACCTAAAACAATATCAAACTCAGTTTCTGTAGCAGTTCGTCCTTCTTCTATTTTTTTTCAAATCTGAATTTTTTGATCATTTTAATAAAGATTTGGAGCCTTGCAATTAAAGTCCCTTCAAAGCCACCTCACAAAAGCTCCAATTAGATTCCACCTTATTTTACTATTTTTGACTTGACTTTGGAAAGTGCTCAGACAATTGGTTCCCCCAAGATCCATTAAAAATAAAAATAAATGGATAGTTGAACTATCAAAATTTACCCTTCTAGAATTTTTGCTTCGAAGCCAAAGATAATTGTTCGAACCATTTTCGGAAAACAAAAGTTCGGGATTGATTCGAGCCAAAATAAATTGGTTCGAACCTAGAACTCTGAACAAGGAGAACATGAATTAATTCTAATCATGGGGAAAGATTAGAAACCTTGGATTAATTTTCCTGCACACTTAGCACAAAAATAGATTAAACTCTTTTGAATCATGGTTTTAAATCATCATCAAAATACAAAGAGAACCTAACAATCTCCCCCTTTTTGATGATGACAAAACCATGCCTTAAAATAATAAAGATAATAAATGTAAGCTCCCCCTCAAAATATGCTTCCAAGATTCAACAGGATTTGCACAAATAAGAAATAAAGATATTTTTCATTTTTAAGTTCCTCTCCCCCTTTTTGTCATTAGCACAAAGCATATTGCATAGGGTTCAAAAGCACAAATAAGCAGTACACAAAAGTCAGACATTGTAAGAATACAAAATACTGAAATTATGATAAACAAAATAGCCAAAATACTAAAATAAACATACTGAAATTATGACTCTGATCTGGTCCCTTTCTTACTACTCTTGCGAACTAAGGTCTTCCTCCACGGCATGATTTAAGGAGAAAAATTTGAGACCATTATTTGTTGTTTGCTTTGAACCAGTTAGAACAAGTTCAAATCAAAAACGCACCCTCATCGAACCCGTTATTATTATTATTATTATTATTTTATTATTATTATTTTGGTTTAAGGATAATACAACTGGACTTTAATAATTAAAGTTCAACAAGTTGGATCATACATCCCTATGCCATGTCTTATTAAACAAAATCGTTCTTCACTCAAAGGTTTGGCAAATATGTTAGCCAACTGGTTTTTAGTTTTAACAAATTCAAGTGTTAAGTCACCATTGTTCACATGTTCTCTAATGAAATGATATCTAATTTCAATATGTTTTGTTCTTGAATGTTGAATTGGATTCTTGGTTAGATTGATTGTACTAGTGTTATCACATCTAATTGGAATACTTTCAAGTTTGCATCCAAAATCCTCTAATTGTTGTTTCATCCACAAAAGTTGAGTTGCACAACTACCAGCTGCAATATACTCAGCCTCAGTAGTTGACAAGGCAACTGAATTTTCTTTCTTAGAGTACCAAGAAACCAAAGAACTTCCTAAAATTTGACAAGTTCCACTAGTGCTTTTCCTATCAATCTTACTACCAGCAAAGTCAGCATTTGAGAAACCAATTAAATCAAAATTCATTCCTTTGGGATACCAAAGACCTAAGTTTTGTGTTCCTATAAGATATCTAAAGATTCTTTTTAATGCAGTAAAATGAGACTCCTTAGGACATGATTGAAAACGAGCACACAAGCACACACTGAACATAATATCAGGTCTACTAGCTGTCAAGTATAATAATGAACCTATCATGCTTCTAAAAAGTTTTTGATCAAAAGGCTTACCTTGCTCGTCTTTGTCCAGTTTGAGGGTTGAGCTCATTGGTGTGGGTTGAGGCTTAGCCTTTTCCATCCCAAACTTTTTCAACAACTCTTTGGTATACATTGTTTGGTTAATGAAAATCTCTTCATTACTCTGCTTGATTTGTAGACCAAGGAAGAAATTTAATTCTCCCATCATACTCATCTCGAACTCTCCTTGCACAAGCTTAGAAAAATTCTCACAAAGAAGTTCATTAGTAGCACCAAATATTATGTCATCTACATAGATTTGAACAATTAAGAAATCCTTTTCATGATGCTTTATAAATAGAGTGGTGTCAACTCTTCCTCTAGAAAAACCTTTTTCAATTAGGAACCCACTTAGTCTTTCATACCAAGCTCTAGGAGCTTGTTTTAACCCATACAAAGCCTTAGATAACTTGAATACATGATCTGGGAAATAGGGGTCCTCAAAACCAGGGGGTTGCTCAACATAAACTTCTTCCTTAATGAATCCATTTAAAAATGCACTTTTAACATCCATTTGAAAAAGTTTCATGTTCATATGGCATGCAAATGCACATAGCATATGTATAGATTCTAATCGAGCAACTGGTGCGTATGTTTCATCATAGTCTATACCTTCCTCTTGACTATATCCCTTAGCAACAAGTCTTGCTTTATTTCTAACAACATGACCATTTTCATCTAACTTATTTCTAAAAACCCATTTAGTACCTATGATAGGGTGATCACTAGGACAAGGTACAAGATTCCATACTTTACTTCTTTGAAAATGATTTAATTCCTCTTGCATTGCTAAGAACCAATTTTCATCCTCTAATGCATCATTGACATTCTTAGGTTCTATATGAGAAATAAATGCAAAATTATTGACAAAATCAAAGTGAGATCTTGTTGTTACCCCATTTTCTATGTCACCAATGATCTGATCTTTAGGATGATCTTTCTTGAATTTCCATGTCTTTGGAAAGTCTTGGTAAGGAACATCATTCTGTTTTTGTGAGCCTTCTTCTTTTCCAGAATTTTCTTCAAGATGTAGCTCTCCAAACCTTGTTTGAATTTCACCTGCATCATCATCCAAAACAACCTTTCTTGGGGAAACATTATTTTAAGCAAATGTAACATGCATGGACTCTTCTACAACTAAAGTTCTTTTGTTATAAACTCTATATGCTCTACTTGTTAATGAGTACCCAAGAAAAATAGCCTCATCACTCTTAGCATCAAATTTTCCTAGATTTTATTTGCCATTGTTATGCACAAAGCATTTACAACCAAATGCACGAAAATGAAAAATATTTGGTTTCTTATTCTTCCACAATTCATATGATGTCTTATTCAAGTTTGACCTAATTAGAACTCTATTCAAAATATAACATGTTGTGTTAATAGCCTCTGCCCATAAATATTTTGGTAATTGATTTTCACATAGCATTGTTCTGCCCATTTCTTGTAAGGTTCTATTTTTCCTTTCAACAACTCTATTTTGTTGTGGAGTTCTTGGAGAAGAAAAGTTATGTTCAATTCCATTTGAGTTACAAAATTCTTTCATTTTATCATTCTCAAACTCACCTCCATGATCACTTCTAATGCATGTAATAGTGAATCCCTTTTCATTTTGCACCTTTTTACAAAATTTAGTAAATTCACTAAATGTATCTTTCTTATGAGCCAAAAATGAAGTCCAAGTATACCTAGAATAATCATCTACAATTACTAAAGTATACTTTTTACCTCCAAAACTAGTGACATCAATAGGACCAAACAAATCCAAGTGCAGAAGTTCGAGTGGCCTTGATGTAGTTACATCCTTCTTTGACTTAAAGGAAATTTGTGTTTGTTTACCTTGTTGACAAGCATCACAGATTTTATCTTTCTCAAAAACTAGTTTAGGCAACCCTATAACTAGATCTTTCTTAGATAATTTAGAAATCAAATGCATGGTTGCATGTCATAACCTTCTATGCCATAGCCAACTCTCACTTTCATTTTTAGCCATTAAGCATTTTACATTATATGAAGATAAATCATCAAAATCAACAATATAAACATTTCCCTTCCTTTTA
>BPVZ01000088.1:988495-1032520 GCA_020521535.1 Rubroshorea leprosula
CATTTTTTTCTTATTATATTTATTTAATATCATATGTCATATAATTATAAATTTATCATTTTAAATCTTAATTTTTTATTAAACTTTCAAAATTTAAAAATTATATTATTATCAACTAATTTAAAATTAAATCATAATAAATCATATAAAAACATTTTTAATGTCTATTACTATATTTATTAAATTTAAATTTAAGACTTTATTTAAATAATATTTTCACCTAAATGTATGACTTTATTTTATTAAGATTTATTTAAGTAAAGAAATTGAATGATTAAATAAGTCAAAAATCCTGCTCAAATATCAAATCCCTTGTCATATGGTCACATAAGCATGACATGGCAATATTTTTCCATCCAAGCAGCTAGGCGAGCAAGTCCCAAACGGCAGTTAGCCAGGCGAGCGAGTCTGAAACAGCGGTTAAGTTGGCGTAAGAAGAAGGGTTTAATTGGCTTGATCGCAGGGTTCAAGGGCTTATATGCATCAATTAAAGTCTAGGGGCTTAATAGCGATTCTGGGATTAATTCAGGGGCTTAACTTATGATTTTGCCTTTTGATTTTGAACTGAACCAAAATTAACAGTAACCAAAATAATTTGGTTATGTTATGAGACAACTGTACATCCAGCCGATTGACATTGGGTATTCATTTTGGTTACTGTTGTAATTCGGTGTTTTATTCTTTCAAACTGTAACTGAATTGTTTTAATCAAAATTTTATTTTGGTTATAGTTACAATTGGATTAGAAACTTTTTAAACAAAATTGTATGATTTATGTTTTTTTTTCTTTTTTCTTTTTCTTTTACCTTGTGAGTTTTTCATTGATTTCAAAATAAAAAACAAAGAAAATTTAATTAAAATGTCTACCATTGACATATATCTTGGAAGATGGCTATACTTTTTAAGTACAAAGAGCATAGAAGAAAAAAATAAATATCTATTTTAAAACCTAAATATGAATAATAAATTTCATCAATCAATATACTAATTCAAAATAACTAGTAACTAATAACTATATAAGATGATTATATAACAAATAACAAACACTATAAATTTATAAATGAATAATCCATGATGGATCATTCAATTTCATTTTTCATTAACTTAGTTGGTACCAGTGCTACACCAAAAATATACAAACAAAACAGATTAAAGCTACTAGTTTGCTAGCCTACTAGAATAAAAGATAACAATTAATAACTACTAGTCTACTATATGCCTATCTGATATCAAAAGATAAAAGATCAAAAGATTCAAAAAACCATGTTAGCAGTTAACCACAAGCACCAACCAAATTATCCATGCAAATATCTAAATATTGCTAAGTATTGTTCCAAAAGAAGTCATTATTTGACTTAAACTAAAAAAAAGTCAACACTATGCAATTTGCACAATAAAGTTAGCCAATATTGGAATACCAACATTCCTTTGTCCTTCCTTCCATTGTCCAAAAAGATAATCCGTTTATAAAAAAAAAGATTCAAAAGGTAAATGTCAAATGCTAGAGCATAAAATAGAATATATAATTGGAAATTAAGGTAATCTAAAAATAACAAACTTGTTCATGCTAACATCCCAATAAAGTTGCCTCCAAACCAAGCTTCTCAACACTTGTTATGAAAATAAAATTAGAATATGTTCCGTTGCTATAAGTAATTAATTATTCAATTAAATAACAAATCAAGTTTTAAAAAACGTGATTATACATTGTTTAATATTTAATAGGTTGTCTAAATCTTTCTCATCGAATACAAGATTTCCTTTACGCTTCAACCAATTTTGAGCATAGATTAAAGCCTGAACTATTCTTGGTGTCAAAAAGCTTCTAAAAGCATCAAGCACATGACCACTAGTGCTAAAACAAGACTTCGAGGCCACAGTTGATATTGACATAGCTAATACATCCTTAGCCATTGCACCAACAATGGGAAATCTAGGTGAGTTCAGCTTCCACCAAGCTAAAATGTTTAGATCTAGATTGTCTTCTTCAATAGCTTCTACCAAGTATTTATCTGATTCAGATTATTCACTAATAGTTCCATTGTCATTTTTATACTTCTTATATTTCATCTTCATTTTCTGTTTCCATCTTTGTGACGGATTCATCTCCACACTTGTTGAGACACTTGAAGCGTTGATAGTGACACTAGAAATTGAATTCTCACCAGAAGAATTAACATTGGAATTGGAAAGGGATTTGCTATTATTACTGCTATTGCCAATTCCCACTCTTTGTATTATTTTCTTATACTCCTCAAATGGTTTATAAGCCTCATCCTTCACTAGCTACCCATATTTATTTCCTAGTCCATTTTCACCATGTTTGTCATGTATTTCCTTCAACATGAATTGAACATACTCTAATTTGTATCTAGGGTCCAACACCATTCCAATAAATATATTCATATTCATTTCAATTGGAGTTTCCTAATTTTGTCAAACTTATCTCTCATTTTGATGGCAAGCATGGCCAAATCTATATCACTCGACTCCTCTCATTCTTTTAACAATGCATCAAGTGAACAAATTTCTAGAAAGTAAAGGTTTGAAGTCGCATACCAACTTCTTGACACCTTCAAGGTCATACAGTAGAAGTGCCCCAAGAAATCCACTAATTTTCTACAATTCTCCTAATCTTCATGAGTTGGAATAGTATGATCTAAAGCATCCTCATGGTGAGCATCTCTTCTTGCAAAGCTAGGAGGTAAAACATGAGAAAATAACATAAATTATCAAATTGATACCATAGGCAACAAAGGAAATATCATTTATATTAAATCAAAAATTGAAATAACATTAAAAATAAACTAAAAAATTGAAATAAAACTATAATTGACCTATCAAATGCAAGCTCATACTTTTCGGCAACTTCTAACATTAAGTACAGGAAATTCCATCTAGTTAGAGTGTCTAGGGACAACATCTTTTTGCATTCAATCTTCTCAAATGTTGCACATTCAAAGAACAGTTTCTGCCTCATTAGACTTTGCCTCACATATCGTATTATAGCCGTAACATCATTAACAGATGGTTGCATCTCTTTAAATCCATCATTAACCACCAAATTCATAATGTGGGTAGCACACCTCATGTGCAAATCTTTCCCTCCAAAAATACTAGTGCCCCACTTTTACAAGTACCCTTTTTGTAATCCCAGCTAGCTACCCAAGAGGGGGGTGAATTGGGTTCTATCAATTTTGTTTAAAAACTTGTATCTTTTTGTTTCAAAACTTAAATCAAATTTTCAACGCATAAACTGTTGTGCAAAATAAACAAAGAATGATAAAGTGCAAAAAAATAAAAAGAGAGGGAAGAGAATATCAAGTCGTGATTTATAGTGTTTCCTCCAACTCGGAGTACGTCCACTCCCTAAACCTTCTTGCTCGAAAGTTCAATTCACTAAGATTCTCTTGCTTACGGGTGCAAGATTAAACCGAAACAAACTTTTACTTGTGGGTGCAAGATTAAACCCTCACAAGTAAATCTCAACAACTCACTCAACCCCTTTAAGGATTATCCCAATTTAAGAAAAAACCCTTGTAAGACAATTAACTCAAAAGCTCACAAGAAGAAGAGGAAGATTCAGAATAGTTTCAAAAACAAACTCTGTTTTTCTATCTTCCTCACTCAAGTCCGTTATGTATTATCTTAGATTTGATTTTTTGATACTCTTTTAATAGTTGGTTGGGAGCCTTGTAATTAAAGCCTATTTTGCCCTTCAATGTCACCTCACAATAGCTCCAATCATATTCCACCCTTTTTCTTCTTGCAATAACAGAGTCTAATGTGTCTTGGAATGTGGTCAGTCATCTGGATCCTTCTAAAGCCCACTAAAACAAAATAGATAATTAAATTGTTAAAATTTTTCCTTCCAAAATTTTTGCTTCGAAGCTAGAATTATTGGTTCAAACCATTTTCGAAAAAAGAACTTCGAGATTGGTTTGGTTCGAACCAAGAACTTTGAACAAGGAGGACATGAATTAATTTTAATCGTGGGGAAAGATAAGAATCCTTGAATTAACTTTCCTACACACTTAGCACAAAAATAGATTAAAGTCTTTTGAATCATGGTTTTAAATCATCATCAAGATACAAAGAGAACCTAACACTTTCAAGTGTCTAACCAATCCATCATTCGCGTTAGCATTGTCTAAAGTAACACAATACACCTTATCCATCCCCCACTCTCTAAGATATCTCTCAAGCATGTCACCTAAAGCATCACCTTTATGACTATCAACAGCAACAAAACTCAGATTTTTAATTTTTTTTTTTGCAACTTCCAATTAGTATCAATCCAATGAGCTATCACACACATATAAGAAACCCTTTTTAGTGATGTCCATGTATCAGTTGTTAAAGATACTCTTTGGTTTCGGTTCTTAAAATATGTTTTCAAATCATCTTTCATTTTAGAGTAAATTCTTAAAATGTCTCTTGTCATAGTCGTATGAGAAGGGATATTAAATAAAAGACAAGCTAATTGACAAAACTTTATAAATCCAAAATGTTCAACAAAAGAAAATGGAAGCTCATCAACAATAAGCATCTTAGCTAATGCTTTCCTAATAGCTTGTTCATCAAATTTTCGTGATGTTGTTGTCAACTAAGTTACTTCTTTACCATCTACATCATTAACCTCTAACACTTTTTGGAAGTTAAGTACAGTCTGTTAAACCTTAACATTAACAAGTATCATTTTGCAACTATTATAATGGTTTTTCAATGGAGTAGTTCCATTCGTTCTAGACTCAGTAGCTAAATCACTCCCATAGAAATGTCACCTAACCCTAGTCTTACCATTCTCATCAATAAAGTCATCAAAAAATTTCCATACCATGCCTTGCGCTTCATGGGTTTTCTTTGAACTAAAAAGGATAGTCTGGTACCACCAGCAACAATGGTAGCACTACTCTTTGCTTTGTTTGATTTGGCATTTGTGCTTCCATTACTCATGTTCTTTGTTGTATTGTTAGCTACAACTATTGTGCCTGAGTTTGTCCCTTCCTCTGACTTCTCAGTGTTCTCACTATTCTCCATTCTTATAAAGTGAAAACCCTAGAAACTAAAAAGTGAAAAAGTGACCTTTTATTTTAAGAAATAACAAAAACCAAACCTTGCTTGAAGCATAAAGACATAAAGCCAACCAGTGAAAAACTTAGCTATTCCTATTCAAAAAATCCACTAAATTTACCAAAGTAACCAAACCCACAAAACTAAAAACCTAGCCCTTGATTTTAGGAAATAACAAGATCCCTTATAGCAACCTAGCGGACAAGCGGCACCTCTGGCTTTGGTGATGCACAAAGCACAGTTAAGGGTTGGGTAACAGTAGGGTCAACCTGAGAGCCCCATAGATAGCCAAGAGTCGCAGGCTATTGAAAGGGATGCTGAAGGGGGTTGTCTAAGGAACCTACTCATCTCGCCTCCTGACCTTCACCCATGCTATAAGGGATCGAAGATCCTAGGATTGTATGATATCTAAAGAGCGAAGGAATAGAGGGACTTCATCAAAAAAGAAAAAAAGAAGAAGAAATTTCACTCACCGAAGCATAAAAGATAGAATTCAAGTAAGAAAAGAGAGTTGAATTAAGTTTGGGGGCTAGGGATTTCAGAGGAGAAGCGAGAGAATGAAAAGGGAAAGGGAGAAAGTGAGTCAGTGAAAAAAAAAAAAAACCCTAATCTTTTAATATTTCGATTATTTCAGGTTTATTCAGTTATTCGGTTATCAAAACTTAAATAAAAAATTGTACTCGAATTATTTAGATTACAAACTGAATTATTAATACCTCAACTGAAATCTGAATATAATGATTTTTTTCGATTATTTTGGGTTTGAAAATTGGATTAATTCAGTTAGAACCAAATAGTGCCCACCTCAAATTTTTGAACCATTTGAGCCATTTGAGCCGTATCGATTCATTGACTGTGTTTCTTTATTGTTTTATATCTAATAACTATCATAACTCAAATTTTTAGTAGAATTTTGTTTTAGTTTTTATCTTTATTTTTAACTAATATGTTTTGTCTTTGTTTTCCTTGTTAGGTTTGTGATCACAAAGGGGATTTTGTGAAGAGGATTGGAAAAGAAGTTGAAAGAAAAGGACTTAATTGAGGAAATTCAAAGAGTGAGGGCAAAATTCATCAAAGTTAAAACCACAAATCCAGCCCATACCCAATATTGAGCACACTAAATTATCCAAACCCAACATAAACTTAAAACCCAATGTTTCAGTGAAAAAAAGAAAAAAAGAAAAAAAGAGGGATAAAAAAAAAGAAGACTCTCAAACCATCTTTTCCTTCTTCCGGTCAACCCTCAGCATTCTCCTTTTTCCTGGAGTTCCTCCTCTGGTAAACATTTCGTAGCCGACAGTCGTGTCTCAAAAAAAAAAAAAAAAAAATTCCAACAATCGTCCTTCTCCTTCTCCCATTGTGATCTATTCTTCCATACCCAAAACCCCTTCAATCTCCTCCCCCTTTTCACGCGACCCTCTGTTCATTTTTTCTCTATGGATTTCCTCTCCGACAACCATCCCTTCTATCTCAAAGTCGCCGGCGGCTATCCTTTTTTCCTTGTCCTTGTCCTTCTCCTTCTCCTATCATGACCTTCCTTCTTCCATGCCAAAACCCCATCGGTTTCAACCAATCTACCGAAACCATAATTTCATATCTTCCCGAGTCATTTCTATAGTCCAACATCATCCACACCGGCAAGTGGGCACCGGAATTTGGGAGAAGAGAGCCAGATCTATCAATTAGAGATAGCGATGCTGTTCACGCAAAGACGCAATGATTTGGCGAAATCTCAATCTCCATCCAACTAAAACAGATCTGCAGACCAGATCTATGTTAGTTACAGATCACGAGTGGGTGATAACAGGCTAAATTGGGTGCAGATTAAGGCCTAAATGTATTTCGTCGATTTTGCTAAAAAGGTAAAGATTGGAGAAGCCCGAATGCATTTCGCAGATTCTGGTAAAAAAGGGTAAAGATCAGAGAGGCCCAAAAGCAGCAGATTCTAAAGGGCCGGAAAGGTGAGTTCCAGAATGGGGTTTTTAGGGTTTCTTTGTCTTGGGTATAAATAGGGGTTGTAAAGGTTAGAAATAGAAGGGGGCTTTTTTGAAAATCTGGAAGGGGGATTTCTGCTGAAGGGTAGCTGTGGTTTGGGAGGAGATCGTCAAGCTTTTGAAGGAGTGACTGTTTTGGGAGTTGCGTTTCTGGGTTTATCTTTGTAGGTAATTTTTGAAACAGAGGGTTCTTTTTGGGAAGATGGTGAAGGAAATGGTGGGAGCTTGATCCGGTGTGTGAGATTCCTTCCATCACATCCAGATCATTTTTCCCTATGTTTTTTTCTTTTTGTGAGATTTCTCTTTTTTGGTTTTGATGTTAAGTATGTATATGTTTGCTGGAAATGAATGGAAAATCGAGGAATGATTCAGTTTATGTGCCTAATGTTTATTTTACTTGATGAATGTGTTCTTTTCTTTATTTTTGGAAACAAGATGAACCCTAAATTCAGTTTATATTATCTTCGCCAGTAAAATACAAAAAATGTGGTAACAATAGCTTAACCACACCAACGAGGGGTTGAATAAAATGGTAAGCGACTTGTTCCAGCTTAAGTAAGGTCTCGAGTTCGAAACCTTGTGAATGCAGCAGCCCTCGCTAAGAGACTCACCCACTATTTTCAGGTGCGCGACGCGGGTCGGGTCTGGATTAGTCGGGGCGAAGCCCCGGATACCAAACGAGAAACCGAAAAAAAAAAACAATAGCTTAACCACAATAAGAACAAACAAAGAAAAGCGAAAATGGGGAAAAGTGCCAAGCAGGAGAAGTGAGATACCGGATCGAGATAAATGGTGCCATGAACGTTGTCACAAACATTCTTGGAGAGCCGGAGATCGTGCGAGGAGGTGAAGTTGCAGACTAGGAACGTATGGGGCATCTTCATTGCAATAAGCTCCCATTCTCAGTCTTTTAGATCTGGAAATGGAAGGATTCAACGAGAGAAGAGAAAACCAGAGGAAGAAACGATGTTGGCAATGCTGGGCACTGGCGATGGAGATTGGAAACGAAGCTAATTGAAGACTAGGCACAGTGGAGGACTGGAGTTTAGAGCCGGAGGTGATGGAGATTGGAGAAGTGGAGCTAGAGAAGAAGAAAGAGTTGATTATGATGAAGATGAAGCTTAGGGTTTCTAATTTTAGCAATTTATGTTCAGATTTTGAGTTTTTTACCTTGAAATTGTAATGGGTTAAAGGGTAAAAGGGCAAAAGGGTGACATGAAAAAAAATGAGGATAAAGCAGACTAATTAGTAAAAAATATTGAAAAAAAAAAAAGAATGGAAAGAATTGTGTAATTGATCTGGCAGGTTTACCGAGGCTTCTAGGTGAAACGATTTTGTTAGGTCCACTTGGTTTGGACGATCCAACCACCCAAATAGGTTTGAGCTTCCAACTGAACCGTTTTGTCAATTAGGTGATGATCGAACCAATCGGCATATTCAGTTCTGAAAACACTTATTTAAGATAATTACATTACTTAATTATCTTAATTAAAGATTAATAAATAAAATTAATTAATTTTAATTAATGTTAAATTAGTCATTCAATTAAGTTAATTATTTTAGTTAATTAATTTAAAACTTTTAATTTCCTTTATCTTGCTCAAAGTCAAAATTATTTTTGTTTATTTTGAATTTCACCTAGAACTTTTGTAATCAAGCAATTTAGTCCAAAGGTTTCAAATCATTTCAGATCAAGCCCTCATATTTGTAATTTAATCAAATTAGTCCCTTTCATTTTTATGCATGCTCATGGTGCATGCATGTCATTGATTTAGTTCATTTTAGTCCAAAAATTTTAAAATGTTGCAATTTGGTCCATCCATTTTTCAAGCTTGCTTATTAAGATCTAAATATAAAGATAATGAATAAGTTGAATTAAAACCCTAATGTTAAAGCATGCAATCGTATTTAAACAAAGGATTGTGAGGTGAGTGTATGCCCTTCCTCATTCCTAACTAAACCCTCGAACCCTGGTCTCAACATAGACCTGTTTTCAGGTGACTTGTCTCATCTTATTATTTGGACGAGTGGTGACTCCTTCTTTTATATTTTTCACACTTAATTTTTCATTATTTATTTTCCTTTTTAAATTTTGAAATCTTAAGTTTGGTCGTCAACAGATTGGCGACTCCACTAGGGATCGAACTCAAAATCTTTGGTTTCTATGTTTTGGGTTCATGAGGGTCAAGCTAATACTTTAATTTTGGGGAATTTTTCAGCTTTTGATTTTCTTTGTTTGTTGAGTCTTTGTTAGTCTTTGTCATTTATGGCATATGCTTATGACATGTGACGTGTTGCTTGTTGCTTGTTTGTTTGTTGTTTTGGTGATTGCTTTTATTGTTTTTTGTCTTTGAGTGATTATCTTACTACATCTTGACATGCATCATACCTTACTTAGGTGCTCATGCATCGTATCATCTCACATGCTCATCCATCATTGATGTTACATGCTATTCATCATGCATCATGCTTACATGCCTACTTGCTTATGTGTGCGAGTACTCACCTTTTACATTTGGCTATAGAGTACTTAGTGAGTCTCTTCCCTTTTGTGCGATTATTTATATCTTGTTGCATGCTATGTGTTGGATGCTATATGTCGCTAACCTTTTGCATTTGGCATAGGAGTACTAGGTAAGTGCTTTCTTGTTGTGTAAGTAGGTTTGTTTATGGGTGATATATCTCTTAAGTGCTTTACATGTTTATTTGCTTTCTTGCTTTATCTGCTTGCCGTGGGATATATGTTGCTCTTTTTTATTGTGGTTGCCATTGTGCAGGTTATTGAAGTGTCATGCCCCTTGCACACACTTACTCTCATTTTGCATTAGGTCCATGTCTAAGGTGAACCAGACCTCTAGTCTAGAATCCTTACAAATTTGGCTTGGAAGAGCAATTCTTCTTGCTTTGAGGAGTAAGATTGGTTCCTATTAGGTTGTTTCCATTTGTTAATACAACATTTTATGATGTAATATCATCTTGTGTATTAGCTTTTGGAAATATCTCCCATTGATTCTGAAAGGATAAATGGTTGAGAAGGCCTAATGCCCTTTAGGAAAACATGTATTAGCCATAGAGAGATACCAACCCTAGGACATGTTTCCCTTAGCATCCCATCATGGTTAAGACACAAAAGGGGCATTTTACTTCACTAGCTTTGTTTGTGCATATGGCAGCTTATCTTTGTATACTTAATGAGGTATGGCATGTGATGGTATTATTTATGTTTAACTTCTTTAAGCTTTTTGTTTAGGTAAGATTATGCATTAGACATGGATTTTACCAAGGATACAATTAGACAAGGAAAGAGGCTTAGGGAGGATCTTACATCTCATTCTACTGCTAAGAAAGGTAGGGAGTTAATCTTTGTAGTCAATACCTCCAAACCCAACTTGAAGTTGTTGAAAAAGGTTTATGGCTTGTTGTCTTCTAGGGAGAAGCATGACTTTGAGGTCTAATTTGGGTGCATTGGGGATTTATTGTCAGTGGTGCTGGATTGGGATTTGTTCAAAGCCATGTTGAAATTTTATGTGCCTAAATATCAAGTTTTTGTGTTCCCACATTTTGAGTTGGTGCCCACCATTGATGAGTATCATCACTTCTTGTAGTGTAGTCCTGTAATGGATGCTTGCAACTTCACTCCTTGAGCACAGCATATGCAATTCACACCAACAAAGGTTCAAGAAATGTTGCAAGCCATGTGAGCAGTTCCCATTTGAATTTTCACAACCATTGGTAATAACTAGAAATGAGTTTTACGGGTTTGATTGAAATGTAGCGTTAATGGCCTTGGGAAAAAGATTGGGGGGGATGACATCTTTTCAAAGGATTAACTTCATGGCATTAGGAATCTATGGCATGGTGATCTTACATATCTATGTCAAAACCATTGCACCTATGGTGATAGCCTTGTTCGAGCAATTGTTGCATACTTCGACATTTAATCTTGCTCCTACAGTGGTGGTTGAAACTTTATGGTTTATGAGAGATATTCGGGCAAAGGATTCGATCGTTTCTTGAGCTACATTGAGTTGTCCACTACATGGGCACCTGGTCACTTGATGGGTTTTTAATTTGAAGCTTTACTCAGTGTTCTTATAAAAGATAGAAAGATGGAGGATTGGCATCGATCACTTTTGTCTACAACTGTTAATGATGTTAGATTTGTTCTCCCAACTTGGCATACTAATTATCTTACTCTACCCGTAGGACGTCACTCTATTCCTTTGTTGGGTATTCGTGGAGGGGTTAGATATTCAATGGAGTTGACATCCCATTAGTTTGGAAAAGCACAAAATGTTCCCTTTCTTGATGATGCTTTGCAGCCACACTTTGATTATGCATTTTCTTTGGTGATAGTTGGCAAGATATCTGAGGCACATGGGATGTGGGGGAAATGTAAGATGTTGCCTATATGGAAAGAAAAGGGGACTAGGCCACAGTATGAGCAATGGAGATCGAGTTGCATAGCTAAGCTTTCTTTGCCATGGGAGATAACAAATACAAAAAACTCTACCATCATGGATTTGACTGCTAAGTTGGAGTTCAACCATACTCAAAGATGTTAGTTGCTAGAGAATTTTGATGAGTTAGTTCTTGATCAAGATTGCTTAAAGAAGGGAAAAAGTTGTTTGATTAGCAAGTGGTGGGGTTGAAAGATAAGATTGCCTTATTAGAAAAAGATTTGGCTGCTAGTAAGGAAGTTTGTGAAAAGCAAAATAGGAGCTTGGAGTTCACCAAAAAAACAAAAGGAAAGATTATTAGAAGTAAAGGCGGATCTTAAAGCAAAAGAAAAGGAGAACAAGAAGCTTTTTAAGAAGGTGACTAAGTAACAAGAATTGAAAGGAAGCGTGGTTAAGTGGAGGAATGCTTAGAACAACCCATTGTCTGATTATGATGCTCTACAAAAGGAATTACAAGCAACAAACCAGTCAAAGCAAAGAGATAAGGAAAGCATAACTTGAGCAACTTAGGGAAAATCTGTTACTTGGGAACTTTAGCACAAACATCATAAATTTAGATTTGTCAATGAAAACTTGCTTGAATGAATACAATCTTTCTACCTTGTCAAAAGTGTATCTAATGAAGTAAAATCAATAGTTAGGATAGAAACTTTCATTTTTAAGTCTCATATTACATATGCATTTTTATTTGATTATACATATCATTTGACTATGATCATTGATTATCTTCTTATTAATATCTTTTATTTGATTATTTTTGTGTTTAGTTCTCCAGCCCTATTTATTTGGACCATTTGTGACCTTTGAAAGGAAATATGGATTCACACACATCCAAGACACAAGCCCTTCCACACAAGACTTTGTTTGAGTTCTCTACTCATACTCAAAAGCTTAATGAAGAAACCATCTCTTATCTGCATCAATTGACTAAGGAAAATGAATGCCTTCACAAAGCCAATAAGCAATTGGAAAAGCAACTGCAAGACATGACTATCAACCGTAATCTTTACTGAATCGCCATGGAGGATGTGCACTATCAAGTCCAAGCTGAGAAGCAAAAGAACCAAATACTTGTTGAAGAGAACACCAACCTATGTGAAGTGGTCATTGACGTGATTGCTTTGGTGACTCAATTTGAAGGGAAGATGGCCAAGTCTCATCACCACATTACTTAAAGAACTTGATACGAACTACGCAAAATTGTGACGAAACCCATAAACAAGACAAGGCACCAAGACCGTTTCTAAGACAAGTTCAAGGGTTGATTGATAAGTTGATGATGAATGCCACGAATAATTTCAATAAGTTTGAAAAGTTGTTCAAAGAACCAGAGAGAATTCATTCTCCCAATACTGATGAATAATTGCTCGTTCTATAATTAGGGTTACAGCCCTATAAATAACTAAAATTAATTCTAATTAGAATAGAAAACTAATAAACTAGGTTCTAACCCTAATAACCACGAATTTGGGCTTCAACTAAATGAATGTTTAGCCTAAATAACACAAAAAAAAAAATGTAAAAAAAAAAAGCTGAAATAACCTAAAACATTGTGCAATATCAATTTGCAAATTGCATTAGATTTGACGCAAACTATGTAATTCAACCCAAGAAAGAAAAAAAAACTTGTCATGCAAGCCAAAACCCAATAAGGAAAGTAATGAATTTAAGCCAGAATGCTTGTTGAATTTGCGCCCAAAGTTCATGACCATTACTTGCAAAGATTAGGCTTGGCTTTGACAGAGTCTTCTAGAACTTGGATTAGGCTGATGCAATTCTAAGGCTCACATGGACTTCTCTCAATGGGCCTCCACGAATTTGCTTGAGTCCAAATTCTCGAATTAGCTCGTTAAGTGCTTCCTTGAACTTCTTAGCTCGAGCCCTCGTAACTAGTCCAACGAGAACTTGAATTGAATCCTTTAAAGTCGAACCAAGATTTACATCATTCCCTTCCTCTTGAAAAGGATTTGTCCTTAAATTGTCTACTACATCAAAAGGATTCAAATAAGTAACATTGAAAGTGGCATTAACATTGTATTCACCTAGTAAATCTAGCTTGTAAACATTATCGTTGATGCGCTCTAGGACTTAGAAAGAACCATCTCTTCTTGGAAGCAATTTGGAATGCCTTTGTGTTGGGAGTTTTTCTTTCCTCATGTGCAACCAAACCCAATCTCTAGGTTTGAAGACCAGCTTAAAACACCCTTTGTTGGCTTGCCTTGCATATTGCTCTGTTCTTCGCTCAATGTTGAGTCTTGCCTTCTCGTGAATATGCCTTACAAAATCAACTTTCTTTTTGCCATCTAAATTAACACGCTTAGACATTGGTAAAGGAGATAAATCTAATGGAGTTAACGGATTAAACCCGTATGCAATTTCAAAGGGTGAAAATTTAGTAGTAGAATGAATAGTATGATTGTAAGCAAATTCAACATGTGGCAAACAATTTTCCTAAGTTTTAATGTTCTTACTAATGATAGCCCTTAACTTAGTTGACAAAGTCCTATTTACTACTTGGGTTTGACCATCAGTTTATGGGTGACGGGTGGTAGAAAACAATAGTTTAGTACCTAGCTTACTTCACAAAGTCTTCCAAAAGTAGCTCAAAAACTTAACATCTCTATCTGAAACAATTGTTCTAGGCATACCATATAATCTCACAATCTCCCTAAAGAATAAATCAGCAATATGTGAAGCATCATTCGTTTTATGACATGGGATAAAACGTGCCATCTTAGAGAACCTATCCACAACCACAAAGATTGAATCTTTTCCATGCCTAGTCTTAGGTAAACCTAACACAAAGTCCATGAAAATATCAATTCCAGGTTCACTGGAAGTAGGTAGTAGCATATACAAAACCAACGGATTGCACTCGGGATTTTGCTTGCCTGCATGTGACACATCTACCACAAATCCTCTCAACATCTCTTTTCATGTGTGGCCAAAAGAAGTGTTCCTGCAAAATAGCTAAGGTCTTAGCAACTCCAAAATGCCCCATTAACCTTCCGCTGTGGGATTCCCTAACTAGCAAATCACGCAAAGAACAATTTAGCACACATAACTTATTTTCCCGAAACAAGAAACCATCATGCCTACAAAACTTACTTGATGCATTTTTCTCACAACCTTGAAACTCCTCACAAAAATCTTGTTCTAAAGGATATAATTCTTTAATGTGCTCAGAACCAAGTAATTTTGCATCAAAGGGTAAAGATTAATGCATACCAGTGAGAAAGTGCATCAGCAACCACATTCTCCTTACCTTGCTTATACCGGATGGCGTATGGAAACATCTTGATGAACTCCATCCATCGCGCATGCCTCTTGTTCAACTTATGCTGACCTTTTAAGTGCTTCAATGATTCATGATCAGTGTGTATCACAAACTCCTTGGGCCAAAATAATGTTGCAATGTTTTTAATGCCTGAGCTAATGCATACAACTCCTTGTCATAAGTTGGGTAGTTTAGAGCTTCCCCATTTAGCTTTTCACTAAAATACACTATTGGTTGACCTACTTGCATGAGTACTGCACCAATACCTACACCTGAAGCATCACATTCAATCTCAAACGTTTTATCAAAATTAGGTAAAGACAATAATGGAGCATTAGTCAATTTTTGCTTGATTAGCCAAAACACCTTTTCTTGTTCTTCGCCCCACTTGAATCCAACGTTCTTTTTAATTACCTCGGTGAGTGGTGCTGCCAAAGTGCTAAAGTCATTCACAAACCGCCGGTAGAAATTGGCAAGTCCATGAAATCTCTGTACTTCACTTATACTTGTGGGACTTGGCTATTCTTGAATTGCTTGGACCTTTTCTTCATCAACTTATATTCCTTGTGCTCTAACAACAAAACCAAGAAATACGAGCCTATCAGTGTAAAAAGTGCATTTCTTCAAGTTAGCAAATAACTTTTCCTTTCTAAGCACATCCAAAACTGATTTTAAATGCATAACATGTTCTTCCAAGTTTTTGCTATAAATGAGAATGTCATCAAAATAAACAACAACAAACCTATGTATGAATGCACAAAAAATATGATTCATCAATCTCATAAATGTTCTTGGTGCATTAGTTAAACCAAAAGGCATGACTAACCACTTATACAATTCATGTTTTGTCTTAAAGGTTGTTTTTCATTCATCTCCCTCTTTCATGCGAATTTGATGATACTCACTTTTCAAATCAATTTTTGAAAATACACAAACACCATACAACTCATCCATCATGTCATCTAAGAAAGGAATAGGATATCGATACTTTACCGTAATGCTGTTGATGGCTTTACAATCAATGCGCATCTTCCAAGTCCAATCCTTCTTAGGCACAAGTAGAACAAGAACAGTACATGGGCTCATGCTTTCCCTCACATACCCCTTCTCCATTAATTCACTTACCTGCATTTGAAGCTCCTTTGTCTCCTCGAGCTTGCTCTTATAGGCTAGTTAGTTTGTAATTGTCGCACCTGGTACAAAATCAATTTGATGTTCAATCTCTCATATTGGAGGTAATCCAGGTGGCGTTTCTTCAAGAAATACATCCTTGTAATCCTGCAAAAGAAAAATAACACTGCTTGGCAAATTTTCGACAAGATCATCATTGCACAAAAAAGCCTCTTTGTATAGAAGTGCTATAAATGGCTGTTGTAAATGTAAAGCTCTTTTGATCTCACTTTTTTTTGCAATGAAACAATGTTGTTTCTTTCTTAAACTCACTAAAGCTGAATATGATTTCTTTTTTTCTCTCTCAATTTTTTTTGGCCTATCTCTCTTTTTCTCTCAAATTTCAACTTCCATCTTTTCTCTAACTTTCCCTTTTTTGCTCATTCTCTTCTTTTTGATCTCTGTCTTTTTCAAGCCTCACTTGATCCTTATACACTTGTTGTTGTGTCAAAGGTACAAGAGTTATTGGACGTTGATTGAGTACAAAAGAGTGTTTGTTGGTAAACCCATCATGCTTGACTTGTCGATCAAACTGCCATGGTAGCCCTAACAACAAGTGCTTAGCATGCATTGGAACGACATCGCAAAGTACCTCATCTTCGTATTTTTTGATTCAAAATGCAACTAACATCTGTTTGTTTACCTTTACCTCACCACTATCATTCAACTATTACAACTTGTATGGACTAGGGTGTCTCAACGTGGGCAAGCCTAATTTTCCACCATGGTTGTGCTAGCAACATTCGTACAACTACCAGCATCAATAATAACACTGCATACCTTATCTTTAACACAGAACCTAGCGTGAAAGATGTTCTCTTGTTGCACTTCATCCACGTCATTTTCTTGCACACTTAAAGCCCCCATCTCCACCAACAAATCTCCTTGTATAGCAAACTCCTCCTCATAGGCATCCTCTACTGGTGGCATTTCATCAGTATCTAAATCTTTGTCTTTGATCACAATTTCGCCATTGTCTTACATCACCATAACCCGCTTGTTTGGACATTGACTTGCTATGGGACCCCTACCTTGATGTCTAAAGCACTTAATATCATGATTTCAAGTAGTAGAAGTGTCGATTTTACCTTAAGAATTGCGGTTGGTGTTTTCAATCTTATGCTCAAATTGGTGCTTAAGAGTTGAGGATGATTGTGGCTTGTACTCCTTTCTGGAAGAACTTGGTTTCCAAGGATTAGACCCTGGGTTATGGCTAGCACATGTACGTTCGCTCTTTTTGAGCTGTCGTTCCACAATGATGGCCATGTACACCATGTCTTCTAGCTCCACATAATGTTGCATCTCCATCTGGTCATGGATGTTTGGATTCAATCCTTGCAAGAATTTTTCCATGGTTGCCTCTTTGTCTTCTTTTACATTGGCTATAATCATGAGTTTCTCCATCTCTTGATAATACTCCTCCATACTCTGATGTCCTTGCCTAAGCCCTTGTAACTTTTTGTACAATTCATGGTAATAATGGCTGGGTACAAAGCGCTTCCTCATCACTGCCTACATCTCTTCCCATGTTTCAATTGGATGCTCCCAATTTCGACGCCTATTCATCACCAACTGATCCCACCAAACAAGAGCATAGTTAGAAAATTTAATGGTTACCAGTCTCACCTTCTTAAGCTCGGAATAATTGTGGCAATCAAAGGCCAACTCCACCTTCCTTTCCCACTCAAGATAGCTTCCAGATATGCTTTTCCTTGGAATGGTGAAATCTTCATCTTGATGCTGCCCAAACTATTGTCCTCCCGATTCCTAACTTCTCTATTCCCATTCCCATGCCTAAACCTACCTCGGTTCGATGGTGGCTCATTCAACTCTTCCAACTCCTCTTCTTCTTCTATGTCACCCCAATGTTCTCTTTGTTGCGTCTACCTAGGTGGTGGTCAAGCGGGAGAATTTTGTTGCTGCCTTTTATTCTCCAATTGCAATGTTTCCAATTGCTCTTGCATGGGTTCAATTAACCTATTCACCATCCATTGCACCTCTCCCAATATCACCTGTACTTGTAGGTGTGGAAGGGTTTGTTGTGGAAGTTCTTCATTCAAGTTTTCTTCTTGGTTGCATGACATGCTTGTAATCTACAAAATGGCGTTAGAAACAATATGGAAAGGACCTCACCACTCTCCCTCACATGTTTCGCTAAAAAAAATATGTATCACTCAATTTCGGTTGTGTTTCATTGAATTGGCTTTTACCCCTTAATATGCTCACCACTCTTGCCTTTTTCCACTCGTGAATTCTCTTTCAGTTCTTTTCAAACTAAACAAATAATATTCAAAATTCCCAGTAGCAATTCACCAAAAACTTACCAACCAAAATTCGAGTTTTAAAAGGATAACTACAATGAACATGTATCGACCAAATGTTGGAATTCACAAAAAATATGAAAATTTTAGACAAAAAAAATTTTGCACAAAAAAAATTTTACACTTTAGGGTAAAGTCAGATTAGGACTCCGAATATTAAAACAATAGAAGGAAACAATAAAAAGGAAAGAAAGATATATTAGTTTGACTATTCCTAATCGGAATTAGATTAACGAATCCTTAAGACAGTAGGGTTCCTAACTTAGGAGGAAGAAACAAATAAAACTGTTATCTCCTAATTTGACCAGAATTCAAACAAATCTCAAACTTCTTATTTCACCAAAAATTCAAGGATTTGACCAAGAATTTCAAACAAAACTCCTTATTGTAGTAGAATTCCTTTCTCTTTAAGGATTTGACCACTGATTTCAGCTCTATATAAGAAGTTCAACCACAAACTTCTTGTCTCTCTAACTCACCTTTTTTTTTTCCTCTTTTTTTTTTCTTTTTGCATTTTCTTTTTTTCTTTTCTTTTCTTTTTTTTTTTTATTTTAACTTTCATGCTCCTTTTGTTTTTTAGGATCAACAACACCGATTTAGAAAATCAAAACAAGTAGAGTTCTAGACAACAAAGGAGAGAACGAAATTGACTCTTTTTTTTTTTTAATGGAAGAAACTGAAAGATTAAAGATACGCAAACCTAATTTAGAACCTGGGCTTTGATACCAAATTGATACTAACTATGCCAACCTGTAATGAAACCCGTAAGCAAGACAAGGCACCAAGACCATTTCTAAGACAAGTTCGAGAGGGTGGAATCATGACTCATTACCTATGATGAGGTAAGAACCTTGGTATGGAAAAGACGTCACAATCAACTATAAAAGGGTTGATTGATAAGTCAAGGATGAACGCCACGGATAATTATGATAAGTTCGAAAAGTTGTTCACAGAACCAACGAGAATTTGTTCTTCAATGCTGATGAATAATCGTTTATTCTATAATTAAGGTTACAGTCCTATAAATAGCTAAAACTAATTCTAACTAGAATATGACACTAACAAACTAGGTTCTAACCCTAATGACCACAAAATTTGGGCTTCAACTAAATGAATGTTTAGCCCAACTAACACAAAAAAGTAAAAATAAGCTGAAATAACCTAAAACATTGTGAAATATCAGTTTGCGGCCAACTGCACTAGATTTGATGCAAACTGTGTAATTCAACTTAGGAAAGAAAAAAAAACTTATCATGCAAGCCAAAACCCAAAAAGGAAAGTAATGAATTTAAGCCAGAATGCTTGCTGAATTCATGCCTAAAGTTCATGACCATTACTTGCAAAGATTAAGCTTGACTTTGACAGAGTCTTCTAGAACTTGAATTAGGTTGA
This sequence comes from Rubroshorea leprosula, assembly GCA_020521535.1. NCBI lineage: Eukaryota > Viridiplantae > Streptophyta > Magnoliopsida > Malvales > Dipterocarpaceae > Rubroshorea > Rubroshorea leprosula. The sequence continues at coordinate 1,008,183 of BPVZ01000088.1, forward strand.
TGTAATTCTGAGGTTCACATGGACTTTTCTCAATGGGCCTCCATGAATTTGCTTGAGTCCATATTTCTCGAATTAGCCCGTTAAGTGCTTCCTTGAACTTCTTAGCTCGAGCCCTTGTAATTGGTCTAACGAGAACTTGAATTGAATCCTTTAAAGTCAAACCTGTATTTACATCAAAACCTATCCTATTGAGAAGGGATTCTTCCAACCAGTCTTCGACTTTATCATTAACATATCTAATTTGCTCAAAAAGTTGTATTAGGATTTATGTTTTGTAATGAGTTGGTGTTAACTTTAAAAGAATGAAAGCTTGTAAGTACTTTGATTGCAATTTTGTAATGCTTACTAACTTTGTTTAAACTACGTTCGTTTAGTTAATGAGAATCATGTTTTAGCACAACTCTTTGTAAAATAGGAAAATATCTTTACACAAGATGGGAATGTTGATGTGAGAGAATCCATATGGAACTTCAAAGAGCAAACTGATGGTCTAATAAAAAGGGCTAACATCACTTTAGTTTTCTAGTTTTTCCTTTTTGGTTTTTACATGTTTGTTTTAGGTAAAAGTTCTTCTAATCATAGCTTCAAGGCGAAAGATCTTCATAAAGTAGCATTTTCTTTATTTGCTCAAATCTATAGTAATCAAAATGTTTAGGGAAAATATTGCTACCAATTTGGAAAAATCAACTATGGATGAGAGGGTTGATAAATTGGAAGCTACAATGTAAACTATGGCTGCTACTCTTTAGGCTATCAATCTCACTTTGTCAAATTTGACTATGGGTTCTGTTTCTTCATCTACATCCTTAATGCCTGCAACACCTGCCCTATCTGTCCTTATTCCACGTCAACCATCACACTACGTAATCATGCTAAGGCTCCCTGGTCACACAATTGTAGTTTCCACCTATTTATGAGAATCAGCCTTTGATTAAGGAGTCATTTTCACATGCACCATATATGTCATCTTTATTCATGGAAACCTCACATCCACCACTCAAGATGAACAACCCTACCTTGCCCACAACCACACCTCTTACCTTTAACATGCCACCTTTGATGGGACAAATCCCAACTATTCAACCTACGCCTTCAGTTGAGATATTGAAACTCGCTTTGGAGGATAGGAAGTTAGAAGAGATTGATCACAAGTTGCAGTAGTTAGAAGAGGCTTTGAAAGCTATGCAAGGCCCGCAAGCTTATGGTTTTATTGATTTGGATGATCTTTGCTACTATCCAGGAATTTAGACAAATTTCAAGTTCAAGTAGTCGAATTTCGACAAGTATAATGGTTTAGGTTGTCTTTATGCCCATCTGCAGATGTATGCCAGGAAGATGGCATCTTATTCCAATGATGAAAAAGTACTTATTCATTATTTTCAAGACAATCTTTCGGGCCCAACAAGTATTTGGTTCTCAACACTTGACTTTGAATTTGTACTTTAAGGATGTTTCTCAAGCTTTCATGAAACGGTATGAGTATAACATCAGCCTAGCTTCTGCAAGGGATAGCTTACAAAGAGTCGCCAAGAAGATTAATGAAACTTTCAGAGAATTTGCTCAACATTGGAGATACGAAATAGCTAAAGTCATTCCACCCCTCACCGACAATGAAATTTGTTCTCTCTTTATTAAGTCAACTACTGGAACCTTTTGTGCATGGTTAGCTCCTTGTGTGGGATATACTTTTGCTTAATTAGTGACAACGGGTGAGCAAATTGAAGATAGACTTAAGGCAGGTATTATTGTGGACTTTCAAGCCATTTACAAACAATTAGAGCAAGTCAAGACTAGCAGTGTTGGATCTACTTCGAAGAAGTTTGTACCTAAGGGGAAACGAGAAGATGAAGAAGCTTTGAGTCATATTTTCACTAGTCATGCCAAAGCAGTTTATAATGTGGCAAATGTTTCGTATAATCACCAACCTCAATTGCAATACACTCCGGCTTATAAGCCTGCCACTTACTCTCAAAGAAAGCCAAACTTTAGCGCTCAAGCTCTAGTTTGGCAGCAATTCCCTCCTGCAAATCAACCTAGACAATCACTAAACTTCCAATCCCTTATAGTGAGATGTTGAAACCATTAGTTGAAGTGGGTTTGATGAAGACAGTGTAAGTGAACCCTGTCCAACCACCTTATTCATACTAGTATGATTCGCAAGCTATATGTGAATATCACAATGTGGTGGGTCATGGTGCTGAACATTGTGCATCTTTGAAACATAGAATTCAAGATCTTATCGATGAGGGTAAACTTTAGCTTGATGTTAATGAAGCCAAGAGTACTTCGAACATCACTCAAAATCCTTTACCTCTGCATGATGTAGGCACAATGGATATGGTGGCCTTTGATGAAGTTGAAAGGCCCATGTTGGAGAATGCCAGTTTTTGGTCTCTTGATGAATTGTTTGCCATTTTGATAGAGTATGGTATGATTTAGCCAATTGCACAAAATGAGCCCGAATGTTTTGTCCGTGATAATTGATGATGCTTTGGTGTGTCCTTATCACTCCAATTTGAAGAGGCATACTTTGTGAGATTGTGGAGATTTTCAAAGAAAGATGAAGTAGCTACAAGGAATGGTAGTTTTGAAGTTTGTGTCTACTCAAGAGTTAGAGAAATTTATAGCCTTGGTGACCAAGGAATACTTCACTAAGGTCATGCCTCATATCTTGAAAACTTCTCGTAGTGTGCCATCCATGGGAAAAACATAATTCGTGGCCAATAGCCATGTTCCTTACCCACTTAAGGTCATGCCTCAATGTCTTGCCATTTTGGATTCTGCAACTAATGATGTGTCCAATATGACCGTAGTGGTTGGTGCTATGTGAGTCTCGAAATGGAAGAGTTGAGAAGGGTTGCCTTGAAGTCACAAGATATCATCATTACACAATACGTTAACAGTTTCATCAACGAAGGGTGTAGAGACGCTCTAGGCCATTGCTCAGAACTTTCAGCAAAAGGACATTCGGTTTCAAATACTCAGATAAAAATGGCTTCTTTTCACGATGCACGAGAGTTTCAGGGTAACCAGGGTGGGGAAGAAGAAGTGGATGTTTTATCAGTGGAGCCTATTGCCATGATAGTGATGCCGGAGTTATAGGATTTGCCCGGAACCATCATGCCAGAGAGTAGCGCTAGTTTGAGCGCAGGTGGTGGTTCTGGTGATCACCGTTCGATTTTCCCACGAAAGAGACACCCAGTAAAGCTGGGGGTGTTGAAGAGGTTGGTTGTAGTGCGCCGACGATAAGTACAGAGGTAGAGGCGGTTTTGTTTGAAGGGTGGGAGAGCAAGGTTATGAATGGGAGATTGGATAACCTTCGCAAGGCCCCCAAAACCATACCTGCTGGCTTTAGGTTCAGGGCGGCACTGCATCACAAAGTTGCAAATGGTGCGGGCACGGTGAAGGGGTTTAAAAAATTAGAGGAGATGGTGAGACAATACCAAATCCCCAGAACTATCCTGATCCGAGCTGGGACACCAAACGAATGGGCGTGTTCAGTATTGAGGATGGGCTGGGTGCTAGTGTACGTAGACCATTTTGACACTGGTCTACATTTCCTCTGCCCATACTAATTTTTGATGTCCTGGCAAAGTACGAGCTGGCCTTAACGCAGCTAACTCCCAACAGCATAAGTTTATTATAGGCTTTATGCTGTTGTGTGAGAGGTTGGGGATGCTTGTGAAGGTGATGGTCTTCAAGTCGCTCTTCCTATGCCGTCTGTGCCCCTCCACCAGTGGGATGAGATGGTACTACATCTCGAGGAGAGAAAAGATGGTAATATTCACCAACATCATAAATAATGTGGCGAGGTGGAAGCGACAGTTTATCTTTGTTCGTGATACACGAATCGAAAGGATCAATAATGAGCTTGCCGCTTGTTTATTAGACTGGCATACACCAAACGCCTACATGAACTACCCTCAGTTGACTGTTGGTGATGTCGACCTGAAGAACCAGTTGCTAGATCACGTTAGGGCAAGGGGTTTGGTGGATTTAGAAACCTTGGTTACCTCAGAGCAGCTCGCGTTACTTGGGTTTGTCGACATGGCAAACCTACATGTTGAAGGTATATTTCTATAACATACTAGAATTTCTAGCCGGTCTAAGTCTTATGCCTTTGTTTGTGCAGGATAAATGAGCAGCATTCTGGAGAGGCAGCGTCAACAAGCACAAGGCTCAAGGAACCATGGAGCTGGGTCCGGTTCCCAACGTCAAACTCGCTTTGACAAGCGGCCATCAGCCGCATCGGGGCGTAGTTCGTCCCACAGAAGTTCGAGCTCGGCACCAAGACAGTGTGCCGAGCAAAGAGTTGAACCTATGACCTTAGGTTCAAGAAGGCGCGCGTGGGAGGACTCTGATGCTGAGGATGACATTCCCCTCATCTGGCGAAGGATGAGCACGGGATCTCAGCCCGCTTCAGCCATTACTACGTGGCTTGCTAACTTGCCCTCGGCGCTGGCACCTACCTCGTCATCTGTATCGGGGCCAAAAATTGCATACTCGGAAGGCTTCAGTTATGTCAGAACTGACTGCCAGACCGCCATGGTGCAGGGTATGCAGAGCTTTGTGCCCTTTACAAATCGACAACGTGCGAAGGGGCACGTCTAGTAACATGGAGGTCATGCTGCTTTGCTGAAGCTGATGGATGTAAGTATATTTAACAAGCACATTGTTTGTACTCTACAATTTTGTGTTATAAACTAATGATTGAATTTGTGGTAGGCGTTCAGCTACACTATAGCACTCTTTAAGTGCGAGCAAGGGGCGTAGGTGCAGAACCGCAAGCTCTAACAAAACTGCAAACAACTGGTCTCTAAGAAAGCTAGTTTGGCTGACGAGGTCAATCGTTTGCAAAGCTCGGAGATGGCGAACAGAGTGGCGTCAGTTGAGAGCCAAGCTGACAAGTTGGCCCGTAAGGTTAACCAGCTGAGGGAGGAGCTTGAAAAAGCTTAGGCAGAGAAAGAGAGTGGCATTCAAGTCGCTAAGGAGGAGGCCGGCCGTGCTGAAGATCGCGCCAAGAAGGCGGAATTTGACAGGGAGAAGGCTCTTTACGAGATGCACTCCCTGAAGGATAGGGTCGTGGAGGCCGACCAGCATGTTGCCCGCGCTAAGGCGTCCTTGGAGCAAAGTAAGAAGCACAACTAGCGCGCTATCTACTTTGCTCGGGCATAAGGAGCTGAGTGGCTGATTGGAGCGAACATGTTCCAAGACGCCATCATAGTAGCCTCAGCCAACACCACCACAAATATCTTCAACGAGATTCGTGGGAAGGTGCTGCGAAAATGGGCTGACTTCCCAATCAACAAGTTGGCCTTCTTCGAGGGGGAGGAAATGGACGAGCAAGGGAAGAGCCTCGCCCCTCCAAGTGACACCCTCCAGTTGACACCCTCCAGCTGACACTGAGGTGAAGCTGAAATGGGAGCTGAATGAAGAGGGGTTGCCAATGTGGCCCCCTTCTATTGTTGAAGAGGGGAAGGATACCGAGGGGTTGCCAAGCTTTGATGCTTGGGTGGCAGACCCCCAGGAGGTACCTGCTAAGCCTTCTAGCACTCCTCTATCCTCCCAGCCCGCCCTTGCTCCTGTTCTCTCTCCTCCAGATGGTCATCTCCTGCTCGATCTCCTGCTGCCCGTGCGCTCCCGTCCATCCCCGTCGACCTAATGGATGATTAGCTTAGGATTTCTTTGCTTCTTTTGTATTTTTTTTGTGTTTTTGTATTGGTCAGCGAACCAATTCATATTGTACTTCAAATGTAAAGAATATTGATGGAAATACAAGTTTGAAAATTTTCCTTTGAAATTTCTATATTTACTGTTGTATACATTCTTTACATCGTCATGTACAGTTTATTGATAAGATAATGACATACATGTTGACTGTAAAACTTTCTAAGGTTATGTATGTTTCAAATGAATGGTAACTGACGACCTTGTAGATATGCTAACTGGTAAGACCCAGGTCGCTTAACACAAATGACCATATAAGAACCTTCCTAGTTCGGAGTGACTTTACCCATATGTGAGTAAGAGTTAGTGAGCCCAGCCTTGCGTAAAACTAGATCGCCAACTTGAAATTGACGAGCTCGGACCCTTTTATTATAAAATCTAGCAACACGACTTTAATGTGCCACGTTTCTTATTCAAGATATCTCCCTCACCTCTTCTACAAGATCTAGGTTATCTCTTAAAAGTTGCTCATTACTAGGATCATTATGCCGATTTGATCTGTCGAATGGCAATCCAACCACTACAAGGATGACGGTCTCAGCTCCATAGGCGAGGCTGAATGGGGTTTCGCCTGTAATCGAGCTGGGTGTAGTGCGACATGACCAGAGCACTTTATTGAGCTCGTTAACCCAATTAGAGTGTCCGGCTAAAACACGCGTCTTGAGGCCTCGCAAGACGATTTTATTGGCGGACTCGGCTTGCCCATTTGACTGTGGAATATATACAGACGTCAAGGCGAGCTCAATGCCATAGTCGTTCCATAATGACTTGAGTGCTACGGCTCGGAACTGTGGACCATTGTCAGCGATGATCCGTTTAGGTATGCCAAACCTGCACACAGATGACCGAGCTGAGCCACAAACTATGTTTGTATACAATGTACAAATGGCTTAAGCCACCAAAGAATACCTGCATAATATTGAGTTGAACAGGAATTTCTCTATTTTCTTCTCTGTGTTGTGGATAACGGTTTTGCTTCTATCCATTTGGTAAAGTAATCTACCACGACAACTAGGTATGTGCAACCTCCTTTGCCTTTAACAAAAGGGCCAAGCAGATCGACTCCCTATTGAGTAAAAGGCCAGGGTGAGGAGAGTGATGATAGCATTTCTCCTGCTTCAACGGAGATATTTATGTTTAGTCTATAGAAAAACGTGAGGTTTGCACGAACTTTAGAACGAGCTTAGATACTTGGCATGTGAATGTCATCAGCATTGAACTGGCAGGTAGAACACTTTTTGACATAACTCTGTGCATCCTCGACCATAGCAGGATAGTAATACCCATGTCTCAGGAGTTTCCGAACCAATGCTTTACCACTTATATGTGTGCCACATACTCCTTCATGAACTTCCCTTACAGCGTATTCAACTTCATAAGGAGTAAGGCAGCTTCATAGTAGGGGCATTGAGGCTACTCGCTTGTAGAGCTGATTATCTATCAAGGTGAAGTGTGCCACCCTGCGTTTAATCAACTTTGAGGTGGATGGGTCTTCGGGCAGCTCACCACTTCGCAAATACTCAACGAAGGGTGTAGTCCAACTCGGCGAAGAGGGATCTGTGCTTAGCAATTGGCACTCAATTGTGAAGTTGGTGTAGCTCAGTGCGTCAAGTACCTCCACAATTCTTGATCTTTAAGGATTGATATCTTGCGAGGAAGCTAATTTTGATAGCTCATCAGCTCATTGGTTATCTGCTCTAGGTATCTTGTCGATCTAGAAAAAGACAAATTCTGATTTCAATCTGTTGACTCTAGAAGCATCATTACCAAGCTGAGGATCCCTGATTTCACAACTCCCATTCACTTGACCCACAACGAGCTAAGAATCGCTGAAAATCCTTATGCTCTTGACTTTTAAGTCGAACGCTAGCTTCAAACAATAAATAAGGGTTTCATACTTTGCAGCATTATTTGTTGTTTGAAATTTGAACCTTAATGCGTGCTCGGATTTAAAGCCATTTGGGTCCACTAGCACTACCCCAACACTCGATCTTTCGATATTAGCAGCTCCATCTACATATAAAACTCAGACTGGGTATATGGGCGCCCTTTCTTCCGTAGTCGTCAAAAGGCATTCCACTAGGAAGTCTGCCACAGCCTGCCCTTTAATGGTTGTGAGTGGTTGAAATTTGAGGTCATACTCGCTCAGCTCGACACTCCACCCAATAAGCTGACCAGAAAGTTCGGGTTTCTACAATATCTTCCTCAATGGTAGATCGGTATAGATAACAATTTTGTGTGAATGAAAGTAAGCTCTCAATTTGCAAGCCGTGTAGACAAGGGCAAAAGCAGCTTTTTCTGCTAGTGGATAATTCTGCTCCGCGCCTTGTAAAACCTTGCTCATGTAGCAGATGGGCTTCTAATGTTTATTCTATTCTCTAAGCAAAACCGAGCTCACGGCCTCCTCTGTAACCCCTAGATACAGGTATAAACTCTCCCCCTCCACAGCCTTGGAAAGCAGGGGTGCTGATGCCAGATATTGTTTGAGCTCGTCGAACGCCTGTTGACATTTTTCGGTCCACTAGAAGTTCTTGGGCTCTCTCAAGGCTTTAAAGAATGGGAGGCATCTTTCTGCTGATCTAACTATGAACCTATGCAATGTAGCAACACAGCTTGTCAAACGCTGCACATATTTTATGGTCTTGGGAGGCTCCATCTGCTAAACGGCCTAAACCTTCTCTGGATTTACCTCAATTCCCTTCTTGGATACCACGTACCCTAGGAATTTTCTTGATTCTACAGCAAACGTGCATTTCAGGGGATTCAATTTCATTTGGGCTTGGTGCAAGTTCTAAAATGTTTCACTCAGGTCGTCTATATGATCTTCAGCTCGCTTACCGGTGACTATCATGTCGTCCATATATACTTCAATGTTCCTACCGATCTGGAGCTTAAAGACGACCTGCACCAACTTCTGATATGTCGCGCCAGCATTTTTCAAGCCAAATGGCATCATGACATAGCAGTAGATTGCGTCACCAGCATAGAAAGCCGTTTTCTCCTGATCATCCAACAACAACTTAACCTGGTGATAACCCAAGCTGGCATCAAGGAAACCCATGCGTTCGTGTCCGGCTGCTCGCTCTACCAACTTCTCAACATTTGGCAAGGGGTGAGGGTCTTTTGGACATGCCTCATTTAAGTTAGTGAAATCAATACACATTTTCCACTTGCCGTTTGATTTCTTGACGAGCACAAGGTTAAACACCCACTTAGAGTATTCAACTTTCTTGATGAAATCTGCTTGTAGTAGCTTTTGAATTTCTTCATCTATAGCAGCTTGCTTCTCAGGACCAAAAAGGCGACGTTTTTGAACCACCGGCCTTCTAGTGGGGTCCATGCTGAGCTTGTGGACTGCCAACTCTGTTGGAATGCCAAGCATTTCATTCGTCGTCCATGCAAACACATCTTGATTAACCTTTAAAAACTCTAGAAGTTCAGCTCGTTCTTCCGTTGTGAGCTTTGTGCCAACCTTAACTGTTCTTTCCGATATGTCAAGGTTCAAAAGGACTGCTTCCATTGGTTCTACTGGCTCAGCCTTCTGCTCGACACCCTCAAGTCGGTGCTCAATATCTGATATGCTCATTGTCTGTTGACTAAGCTTGGTCAGCCTGCGAATTTCAAAAAAGCCTACCAGGGCTGCAACAAGCTCAACCTTCTTGAATGTATCTTGATAGCAGGCTCTGGCCATCTTCTGGTTCCCCTTAAGCACTCCTACCCCTGAGGAGTTGGAAACTTCATATAGAGATGAGGTTGTGAGATGACAGCCTTCAGCTCGCATAGGGTGGCTCTTCTTAGTATGGCATTGAAAGCCAATTTCATTTTGACGACAAGAAAGCTAACTGAAGCCATCCTGAAGCGCGGTTCCGAGCCCACATAAATGGGAAGAGTAATTACTTCTTCAACCGAGACAGGTTGATTATCGAACCCATATATGAGCCCTTTATACTGTTGCAACGAGCTTGGATTCAGCTGCATCTTCTAAAAGCAGCTCCAATACTTGATATCTTGTGAACTACCAGTATCGATAAAGACTTTGTTGACGTTATGATTGCCTATATGGACCGTTGCCACAAAAGGATCTGCATGAGGCATCATAACGTCAGGCTTTCCTTTTGTTCACTTATAATCTACTGAGTTGGATGTGATGGGCACATTCTCCCATTCTGCATGCTCGAATGGTCACTTCAAGGGCCTGTTCTTGTTAACGGTCATCACTTGATGGGCATATGCCTTGCGGCCCCGAGCGCTTTAGCCTCCTAAGTGTATACCACCTGAGATCATGTTTGTTGTGCTAAAGGGTGGGGGTATCCCCGCATGGCCTATCCATTTCCTATCTTTTTGGTTCTGGGTGGCAGTTCTCTGTCCTTGGCCTCGCCTATTGAATTGATGTCCCATGTACACTCTGCCCTGCTCGAAAGGATATTGGTTGTCTTGATACACACCCTTGCGGCTGCCGAGTTGATACCTCTGCCCCTGAGGTCGGTCATACCTTTGCACAAAGTGAGTCTAAGTTGGCTGTTGGGCATAAGGTTTCTGAACATATCCTTCTAATTTCCCATTACGAGCTAAGAATTCCAGCTTGTCCTTCAAGTATTCATAGTCTTCTGTATTGTTGCTGTATGTACGATGGTAGTCACAATGTTTGCTTTTGTCTACTCTTAGGGAATCATGTAGTGGGGGAGGTGGTCTCCTGATCCAATGCTGGATTTGTGCCAAGATTTGAGACCTTGGCGAGGTCAAAGGAATGTAGTTGGCATACTTTGGGAAGTTGGATGGCTTTCCCCACTGCTCATTAACTTTCTGTTTTTTCCTTTCTTCTCTTCGCTGTGGTTGTTTGTGGCTTTTGCTTTGTCTATCATCAGCTCGTCGCTTGGACGACTGGAAGTCTTTTGATAGTATGAAGCTAGTCGACCTGTCATTTACTTCGTCCCACGTCTTTGGTGGGTTTTCTAGTAGGTCGTCTAGAAATTAGCCAGGTTTGAGGCCATGCAATAAAGCAAATAAGCAGATGGTATCAGGGACATTATCAATTTCTAGAGTGGACTTGTTGAACCATTGCATATAGTCCCTTAGAGACTCTCCCTCCTTTTGATGTACTTGCATCAGCTCAGTAGCAGTGCGCTTAGTATCTCTTTGACTCGCGAACTTATTTGAAAACAAAGTGGCGAGTTAAGAATAGGAGGCTATGGAATGTCTAGGTAACTTGTGGTACCATCTTCTGGCCATTGACTTCAACGTCATAGGGAAAACCTTGCACATCATGGCGTCAGTGGCATTCTGGATCCTTATGATGGCTTGATAAGTATGCAGATGTTCATCCGAGTCTTCTAAGCTATCATATGTCTCCAAATGAGGAATTTTAAATCCCTCTTGATATGGTTCAGCCGTGATGGACAAGTTGAGAGGGGCACTATCCAAGTCGAGAGCCTACTAGCCCAACCTGGGACTCCTTAGCTCGTCAATAGACTTCTGCACGTCTTTGAGTTGTCTTTCAAGGTCGGCGTTCTTCTTTAGTAATTCTTCATTATGCCTGGACGAGCTAGGTTATAGGTTCAACTTCCCACTTCCTCTTGGCCTGGTTGGGACCACTACATTGCTTAGGGCCGGGGAGTTACGAGTTGTAACTACTGCAACCGGTTGCTCGCCCCTATTCAGCAAGGGAATCAAGGGGTCATCGGGGATCAAGCGAGAGAGAATTTTTCCCATGGCTATCTCTTGAACTCTTGTTCTTTCTTCCAGCTCAGACGTTCGAGCAGATTCTACAGGTCTCTCCACAGGTCATGCAGTATTATGCTTGGAATGCCTTCATCTGGCTCCAGACGGGATGTGAAACTATTCTTCAAGTTGGGTTGCATACCCTGTAGGTGTTCTTTCATCATCATCTGAAGTGTTCGACTGTTCTTGTTCTGCACCGCCAATGAAGAGGTTTCTCGGAAGCGTTTGGAAGTCATTAAGATCACTTTCCAACACCTGAGTGTTATCTTGGCCATCCACATTCTCTCTTGGGGGGTGGTTTCTTGTGAAGGTACACACCATTTTCAGCTCGTACTGGTTAAGTCACAATGCTTTTTGTTCGGTTTCCCATAGATGGCGCCAAATGTTTAGGCAGCTTCGTGATCCAAAATTGTTGATATCTTCAGCTGCTTCCACACCTGCTTGGCCCGTTGTCCATCACTAGGAGCCATACAGATCAAGTCATTGTCCTTTGATGGGAGCCATGTAGCAAAATAGACTCTTTGTCCATTGTTAAGAGCCATAAGACATAGCTGTGAACATCGTTGTGAAGGACACGGTCGTCAGGAAACGCCTAGCCATGTTGCCGAAATAGATCTAACCATGTCTAGCCATGTGTGTACGGATAGATGTTGGGGTGAGTCACATTCTACGATGTTTCCAACGAAGCGAATAAATGTCATTTCTATTGATGTTTATTCCACAACAACAATCAATAGAAAATTGGAGTCACATGCCGGATGTGGAAAATAGGTGTTGTGAGCCTTTGTTGATGTGGACCCATACATGTCATTAGTTATGCAGCCATATAAATTCATCCCTCAACAATCTTCAACCTCTCCCCAAATAAACCAAAAATACCCACCATTTTTATTATATTTTCTACACTATTAAACAGTTTCCAAATTTGTAGAACATCATGGCTGGGAGACAACATATTGCAGATTTATTTTTTGGGTTATCTTCATGAGCATCAAAGGATTAAGCTAAAGAATTAGCATAAAAAACGAGATCAAGCCCTCCATTTGCAAGCCCCCACAACAATCATCCTTTCTTCTCCCATCACTACTTTTAAGTTATTCCTTTTGTCTTGTTAAGGCTTGAGGGAGACCATTGTGCCTTTTATCTACGATGTGAGGGTTGCTTATTATAGAGTAGAAGTATTTGTCAAGGATAATAGAGAGCATATTCATTGTCTTTGCTATTGTGCTACAATATACTATGTAAAAATGTGCTTCTCAAGTTGTAATTTTTAACCCTTACATATTTTCTATCCTTGCTGCTCCTACAACATTATACATTTCATTTTCATTATTTTTGGTTGTTGTGTAATCATTCTTGTTATCCTGGGAGCACCATCATCACTCAACTCTTTCTAGCTTGGCTGGGGACACTCTATTTTCGGTCTTCGCTGAAAAAGCCCTATTTTCAGACTTCATTGGAGAAACTCTATTCTTGGTTTTCGTTGGAGAAACTCTACTCTTGGACTTCGTTAGAGAAGCTCTATTTTCAAACTTTGTTGGAGAAACTCTACTCCCAAACTTCGCTAGAGAAACTCTACTTCTAGACTTTGTTGGGGGATTTGTTGCTAACCACATTGTTGGACATCTTGGAGCTCTATTATTGCTGCCAACTCTCCTTCTCAGCTTGGCTAGAAAACTTACACCTTCAGACTTTACTAGAGAATTTGTTGCTGACCAACATTGCTAGGCAAAACAAGATGGCCTGTGGCACGTAGCCTCTTGCACGTGAAACGGGTGCTACCAAAAGGACCTTCCTCATCATTCACAAGTGGCATCCTAGTTAGCCTCCACATCATCACTGTTGCTGACACATCAACCTACATCACCAGCACAAACCCTAACAACATCTTACATGATGGCCTACGTATCATTAATGTCCTATCTCAATGGCATATATACAATCATTGGACAATTTAAAAATGTTATCTTATCATACAATTCTCACAATAGCAGGGACTGCTATTACCTTTTGATGCAGTAGATAGCCTAAGGCCTTTATTGATGTTTAATATACGCAAAAGAGTAACAATTAATATTCAACAAATAAAATGCCTCATTTAAATAGTAAATGTCATAATTATAAGTACAAATTGAGTTGGTTCAAGGGCACATTCTAACATCTTGTATTCGAAATTCCTTGAATGATTGTTTGGAAGCTTTGGGAGAAGTCATCAAAAGTTCAAAGAGGTCACTAGTATTGGAGAAGAATAGTAAATACTAGTGTAACAAAGAACCATTTTAAGTTTTTTTTTAATTAATTTTTTTCACTTTTAATTTGAAATTAATTAATTTTTTTAATGTTTATTAAAGTTATTTAATAGGTCTCATGAGTTAGACTCCCATGTTATAAAAAACTTGTCATTGTTTAAGTAAAAAAATTGTCACTTAAGCATATGTATAATTTAATTAATTTATAAGAAATACATTATAACTGTTGGGCTGTGCAGGTGGTGTGTGTTGATGAGTCAACAGTGAAGATGATGTGGAAGCTAACTAAGATGCCACCCGAGAAAATGAGGAGGGTCTTTTTGGTAACACTCGTTTCATGTGCAAAAGGCTACGTGCCACAAGTCGTCTTATTCTATCTAGTGATGTTGGTTACCAGCAAATTCCCTAGCAAAGTTTGGAAGTAGAGTTTATCTACCAAAGACCAAGAGTAGAGTTTGTCCAATGAAGTTCAGAAATAGCGCTTCTTCAGCGAAGTTTGGAAATAGAGCTTCTTTGGCGAAGTTTGCGAATAGAGTGTCCCCAACCAAGCTAGAAAGAGTGGGGTGATGATGGTGCTCCCAAGATAACGATTACACAACCACCAAAATAAATGAAAATGAAATATACAGTGTTATAGGAGCAGCAAGGATAGAAAAGATATAATGATTAAAAATTACAACTTGAGAAGCACATTTATGCATAATATATTGTAGCATAATAACGAAAGCAATGCATGTGCCCTTTAATGTCCCTAATAAATACTCTCATTTTATAACAAACGACTCCTATGTTGCAAGTGAAAAAACATAACGATTCCTCTTCTAAAGCTTTCTTAAGAACAAAAAGAATAAACTTGAAACTAGTGATGGAAGAAAGAAGATGACCATGGTGGGGGGTTTTTGAATGGAGGACTTGATCCTGTTTTTGATGCTAACTCTTTAGCTTGATCCTCAAATGCTCAAGAAATTAACCCCAAAAACTGAAATTGCAGTATACTGTTTCCCAGCCATGAAACTCTACAAGTTTGGAGAATATTTTTGTAGTGTTGGAAGTGTAGAAAATATAACGAAATGGTGATTTTTGGGTATTTTTAGTGTGCATGAGGAGAGGTTAAAGATGAAGGATTTTTTAGAGGAAAAATGAAGGTTTGGTGTGTGAGGAAGAGAGTTAGATCTGTGAAGATTGTTCTTATCTATTGGAAAATGAAGGAAAAATAATATATATATGTAGTGAGATTTTTGTAATTTTTGGTTGATGGGTTAAAGGTGTATATTGGCTTAATGGGTAGATTTGGGTGAGCTGTTGAGTTTTGAGTGGCTTTGAGCATTACTGACAACTTTTTGGCAATGATATTATGAATTATCCAGTGGTTTTAGCAAAGCATTGTTAGTTCGAGCGAAGCACCGCACTGCTAGTTCGAGCGAAGCACCATTGGTTCCAACAAAGTACTGCTAATCTGTTGAAGACTACCCATTTTTGGTAACTCACCAACCATACGAAATTCCTTTCTTGGGGGGATAATTGAGTGTAGCAAGCAAAAATAAAATCTACACTGGATATTTGGTAGATTTCCTAAACAAAATGTGATATTTTTCAACATTTTCCAAGGCCATGGAACTTGTGCAGCCACCCTTGCATTGAATATAGCTACAAGTAGTTGATGGTGACCAAAACAACATCTTTGGTTGGTTTTGAATGAGGTTCCAAGGTTCTAGTCAGCATCGAACAGTACGATTTTGGGATCAAGCTCAGCCTCCACGTCTTCGCCACCTAGCCTTTTTTGGCGAAGTGGAGCAACATTGCCAGCTCCAAGTTCATTGGCACGAATACCTTGCTTCGCCAAACGAGCAATGTTCATCCATCTATGCTTGCCAAGCCACTACTCTCATAGTTTATCCTAAATAATTCTCATGAGCTTGGATTTATAGGTTTATTGATGACCTGCATGTAAAAGTAGTAATTAGTTGATGAAGATGATGAAATTTAATAAATAAATAATAAAGGAACGAGACTTCCTTATGTATGTCTGGTGATGCAGTCATGTAATATAACAATAGATATTGCTGGGTCTAGCCATGTGTTACAACATAGATATTATTGGGCCTTTTGGTAAATGCATGTTAAAGGCATTAAGGAGCACTTAGATTGAGGTGGGTCTTGTTGACGTGGAAATTACTTGAGTCCGAGTTTGACCTTTTGCAAAAATGTTCATCAACAATATCTTAAAAGAAAAGTCAAGTCACCAATGAAGTCTACAAAAATCATTGTTTTGAAAGACGAATTATAGGTCAAACCATTTTGGTCTCTAGTTTTTTTTGTTTGAAAAGCCTAATCAATTGCATCGGTCATATTACTAATTTAATTGAATTATTAATAATATAATATATGTAATAATAGTAGGAATCTAGTTATACACAAGTATTATACACCACACTTACACAAAATTTTAACCATTCACCTCCTCACTTTTAATGATTGAAATTTGTTATGATTTTTTAGGTAAAAATAAATAAATATCTTTAATAAATATAAATAAATCCCAACCATTAAAAGTGGAGAGATGAATGGTTAAGATTTTGTGTAAGAATGGTATATAAAAGTTATGTATAAGTGAATCCCTCTTCATGTAATAAATATAATATTATTATAAAACAAAAGGAAAGTAGCAAGATAATAGAGCTTTGTAGTGATGATTTCTTATTTCATCAAGTACTTTTGCCTGCACAAATCACAAATCATACAAATTTATAGGCCTATATAGTTGCTAAAGAAAATGTGGGAGTTACATTGGCTATTGAACAGAACTAAATGGGGGAATGTGATGAGAACCCCAAAGAGAACAATGAGACCCACAACACGACAAGGGATTTCTAAACTCCAGGAAAGCTAAATCAGATTTATAATGGGACCTTGACCCATTGTTTATGTCACAATAAGAACCAAAGGTAAAAACCTGGACCTGTTATCTATGACGCAACAAGAACCAGAGGTATAAAGTTGGTTGACGCCACACCCTCGAACGATGAAGAACGAGAATAATAAGTCAGGTTAGAACGCCACAAGAATAATCTTGATAAGTTCTGTAAAGTTCTGAAACGAACCAAAGAGAAAAGTCTCTCAAAATCTCAGATTCAATCGCCTTCCCCCCATTAGGGTTACAAGCCTTTTAAATTGAGAAAACAAATCCTAATCAGAATAGGAAACTAACACCCTAAATCCTAAACCTAATAACCACGAATTGTGCTTCAAATAAGCAAATGTTCAGCCCAAAAATAATACAAAAAATGTGAAAATCACTAAAAATAACCTAAAATAACACAAAATATCAGTTTGCTACAAATTGCGGCAGAATTGTGTGATTTTGATGCAAACTGTGTAATTCCGTGCAAATAACCTCAACTAAGCTTCTCTTGAACCTGAATGATGTTTACCATGCCTTGATAATCATCTAAGCTTCGATTTGCTTGTTGTATGTTGTTTTCAACCTAGATCTGCTCAATAAGGCCATTTAAAGCTTCACGCATCTTCTTAGCTCTAGCTCGTGTGATTGGACCTCCTTGGGTGTGTAATGGATCGCATGACGCAGTAGATATGCTATCGTCTTGATTCCGATCAGAATGAATGGCACCTTAATGGGGCTTTAAATGACTTTTAGTGTCGCCATGATTGACATCTTTTTGGGGATGAGTTATAACCTAGAAGAACGTGAAATAAGAAAATTCACAATACTTTTCCTTGGATGTTAACCACTTTTGTGTTATATGCTTTTTAAAATTGCCTCTTCAAAAATATTGCTAGAAAAAGCCAAGTGGGATAAAAACCATAGCAAAGGGAAAAAAGTACAGTACATATAATGCTCAAGGCATCCTATGTTTATCTTATGTACAAGCTTTTAAAAAACTTTAGTAGGTAATGATTTTGTGAATGGATCAGTAAAATTCTTAGTCAAACTGATCTATCGGACATTTATTTCACCAAAACTTTTAAGTTCATATGTAAAAAAAAACTTAGGAGAAATGTGTTTAGTTTTTTTATCTCTTTTGATATATCCTTTCTTTATTTGTGCAAAGCATGTAGTATTATCCTATATAATAAGGTCAAATTTCTTATAATTGATGTAAGGCCTCATGTTCCATGAACATGTTAGATTAAAGATCTTAACTATACACATTCTCGATTTGCCTCAAAAAGTGCAACCAATTTTAAGTGATTTGAGAATGTGGCTACAACGGTTTGTTTGGTTGGACATAGAAATTTTTGTACCACCATACATGAACAATTACCCAATTTGTAATCATTCTTTATGTAGATCAAACAAATATCCATCATCTTTATATCCAATTAACTCTAGTTTTGAGTGTTTTGAATAAAATAATCCCATGTTTTTCAATCTTTGAAGATAATGATAGAAATGTTTAATGTCATTCTAATGTCTTCATGTTGGTGCAGAATTATATCTTGCTTTTACATTCATAGAAAATGTAATATCAAGTCCTGCATTATTAGCTAAATACATCAATGCACCTATGGCACTCAAATATGGTACTTCAAGACCAAAGATTTCTTTGTTATCTTCCCGAAGTCAAAAATGATCTTTCTTTACATCAAGGAATTAAATAATCATTGGTGAGCTTAAAGGATGAGTTCTATTTAGGTTAAATATCTTTAATATCTTTTCTACATAATTTGATTGATGGACAAAAATTTCATTTGATAAATGCTTAATTTGTAAACCAAGACACTACTTTGAAATCTTTCATCTCAAATTCTTTCTTTAAACATTCAACTACTCTTTCAAGCTCTTTAGGTGTTCCAATGATATTTATGTTGTCAACATATACTAGAATGATAGCAAAACCAAGTTTTAATCTCTTGGTAGAGACACATGGACAAATAAGATTGTTTTCATATTCTTATTTTAGGTGATATTCACTAAGGCAGTTGTACAACATTCACCTTGATTGTTTTAATCCATACAAAGGTTGTTTTAATTTTTTTGAAAATATCTCTCTTGGCATTGAGTTGTATGCTTTAGGGATCTTAAGTCCAATAGAAACTTTCATATAAGTTGTGGCCATACTAATTATTATCATACAAGGTTGCATTCACTTTAAGTAATGGGGTTGAACTTGTAGGTTGTGATTGATGATTTTTTTATCAAAAACTCATTATTTTGTTTAATAACAAGAAGACATGATATTAATTTCAAATATTTTTTAAAGCTACGCTTTCGATATGGTTGTTGAAGGAGCAAATTCAAGGCGTAAAAAGTGGAGAATGTTTTCTTTAACATGTTTTTATTACTAATATTTTCTCCACATAATTTCAATTAAGATAAAATTTGAAATATTGCAAAGTTATAATCACTGATAGATTTAAAATCTTACAACAACAAATGCATCCATTCATAATGAACTTGTGGCAGGATCACTAATTTTTTATGATCAAATTTTTCTTTCAAATTTTGCCATAATTCCAATGTATCTTTAATTGTCAAATATTTAGCCTTTAATCCCTTATGGAGATGATGGTGAAGGAATATCATCCCTTTAGTGTGATCTTGTAAGGATGCTTGATTCACTTCAACAATTGTTTCTCCAAGATTGTTTATAGCCAAGTGGATTGCAGCATCAAATATCTATGGCGAATAATTTGAGCCCATTATGTCTAAGGGCAACAAATTGAAGTTTTGTCAAGTTTGACATTATGGTTACAAAATTTTGTTAAATATTTGTTGTGTTTAATTTTTGATGATTACCAAAATTAAGTGTAGACTAAATATTTGGGATACTAGCATTCAAGTTAAAAGATTATGCTAATATCTTTAGACTTCAAGACCACATTCATATTTGGAAACAAGCTTATGAAATAATATACACTTTCATTTTTGGAAAGGATATTAATCTCTTTTAATATTTCTATGGATAGAGATTGGACTTCCTAATTTGGGATTACATTCAATGAAGATTTAAGCTTTCAATGTTCTAGAATATATTAAATAAGTTCCAGAACTGTTAACAAAATCCTAAAGCAAAATGAATCAAGGACTTTCCATTCTAGGCTATAACAGTCAGTTTGACTTGGATTTAAGTGTGAGGGGTATAAAAAGGAACTCTGGAAAAGGCAGAATAATTAACCGTAACGCTAGTGCAAACTTGGGAAAAGGAGTTCAATTCTTCAAGCTTAGTTCTCTATGCTTCATCTTTGTTATTTAATCATCTAAGTGATAAATAGTGTTTAGGGTATTTGGGGGAATCCGTTTTATATCTAAAAAACCTTTCTAGTGGTTAGAATTGAGCTTTGAGAGAGATTGTAACAAGAGGACAAGTTGTTGAAGGTGAATAATGTCGATAAAGCTATTATGCATGGTTGCCTCTATACCTGCAAGTTGGAGGAGAATGTTTGAATTCAAACTAAATTCTTAAGTAGGAGGCTTGAGGAGAAACTAGGCACAAACTGTGAACCACTATAAATCATCATGTGTGATATTCTCTTCCTTTATTCTTTTAAGTTCCATACTTTAGTTTAATTGTTTATGTCCGTACTTGCTTGTTGATCGATTTGATTACAAAATTAAATAAGTCTTTTAAGAATCCAATTAACCCTCTCTCTTAGGTTGCCATCTTTTGAGCCAACAATATTAATATAATACAGAAGCAAATTGAAACTAGAAAACAAAGATTTACCTTAAAATCTTACCATAAATTGGATAGTGGAGACAATTGTGCTAATAATATATTATAAAATAAAAGGAAAATAACAGATAACAAAGCTTTGTAGTAGGAATGTCTTATTTCATCATATACTATCATGCCCAAATAACACAAATTTGTAAGCCTATATATAGGCTAAAGGAAATGTGGGGGCTACATTGGCCATTAAATAGGACTATATGGATGAATGAATGGCACTATGACAGTTTAATGAGGCTTTGAATGACTTTTAGTGGAGCCAAGAATGATACCTTATTAGGGATGAGTTACAGCATATAAAAGGGTGAATGTGAAGATAAAGCATCTATCTATAAGAAAATTCACAATAAATATTATGCAACTTGTATTGATAAGTTCTTAGTGGCTCAATGAGTTAGATCTTTTGTTTACACCAAAAAAGTAGTCAATTCAAGTCCTTAGGATACAAGATTAATATGTTATATATCTGTTAAGAAAATGGAAATACAAGACTCTCTATCCAAAAAATGGCGAAGACGTCCTTAACAAAGCATTCCTTTTTCTCTTTCTTACAGTTTTTGCTTCGGATGACAATTATAACGCATAGAGTGGCCAAGACTCTCATGTGACATGTTATCTTACTGAAAATCCCAAAATAAAGGGACTAAAAAGGTTTTTTTTTTTTTTTAAGTAAAGGGATAAAAAAATAGGCTTCTTTTTTAAATAAAGGGGCTAAAAAAAGTCCCTTTTTTATCATTTTACTTTGAAATTTTCATCATGTAACATGTTACTTATACAAAAAATAACAAAGACTAAAAAAAGATTAGATTTTAAATTTTCTGGGCTAAATTTTTTTTAAAAATAAAGAGACTAAAAAAAAACTTTTTATTAAAGTAAAAAAACCAAAATAGAGTTTTAACTTTTTATTTAAGATGTCCTGGCGATTTTTTTAAGGAGTACTATATTTCCTTTTCCTACTATTTTATAATAAATAAATTTCAGCTCATAAAATGAAGAGTATTATGCTCTTTATTATTAAGATTTAAGATGGTGGATCATTTAATTCTTCTTGTTGGCTTTATTATTATTATTTTTTGTCTTACTTTTAATGAGATAAATAAAATATTAGAGAAGCCCACGGTGGCCCAAGTGGCTACCACAATATTGTTAGAGGCTTCTCACCTAAGGGTGTGGGGTTCAATCCCCACCCCTTTCCCTTCCCCCTTCCCCAAATTACCTATGTTCAAAAAAAAAAAAAAAGATAAATAAAATTTTAAGTAATTAAACTATTTTATAATTAATGAATTTCAGCTCATAAATTAAAGAGTTTGTACTCTCTATCAAATGGTACGAGCCTTTATTATTAAATTTTAAGATAGTGGGTCGTTTAAGTCTTCTTGATGGCTTTATTATTATTTTTTTTGTCTTACTTTTAATGAAATAAATAAAATTTTAAGCAAATAAACTATTTTATAATAAATGAATTTCAGCTCACAAATTAAAGAGTATTGTACTCTCTATCAAGTGGAACAAGCCTTTAATAAATTTAAGATGGTGGGCATTTGGATTCTTCTTAATGGCTTTATTTATTTATTTATTTTGTCTTATTCTTAATGAAATAAATAAAATTTTAAGCAAATAATATCGTTAGAAAGGTGTGATGCTCTAGTGGCAGAAGTTGACTTAACCCTTGGGAAACCCTCTAATTCTTTGTCTTAAAGGGCATTAGCCATTCAACTTACACTTTTTGTACTTCAACTCATAAATTTTACGTTATTGTTATAGTTGGTCTAAAATAAATAAAATTCAATCATATGAGTCATGTATTTGTTTCTACTTTGCTATGCTATCTTATCACTACCATGCTAACATGAATATCCTCTACTTAGATCTACAGAGGTAGGAAAAATCTTTCCCATGATGAGATTTATGTGGGCAGAACCCTCAAATCGCCCCTTAGAAAATATGGGTAGGACGGATCTACCTTCCAAAAAAAAGCAGGGACAAAACGCACTCTCAAATTATCGATTAATACAAATACCCTATTATTTAACTGCTGACGTCATTACCGTTAAAAAATTCGTTTGCTCGTGCTGACATGGCTATTTTTGACACCGTGGCTAATGGACCTCATTCTTTTTCCTTTTTAACCAATATTTCCTAAATTAACCTTCATATCCACGTAAATTTATGAAATTATGCCATTCCTCAAACGCATATCCAGGCTTCTGTGTTTCTATTCCCATTTCTCCACCTTCTTTTTGAGCTAGATCTACAAGCCTCAATGTCCTTCATGACTAGTCAAGCAAGACAGCATAAGAGAAAATCTTAATGGTGAATAATTGTGAAAAAGAGAAAGTCTTTATGGCAAATAATTAAGAAAAAAAAATGAAGAAGAAGAAGAAACCCATGAAATCTCACAGTTATTGTTTTCAATGCCAGTAAATATTTTTTAGAAGTTCAAAGGCCAAAAAACAATGAAATGAACTAAATTTTCTTGAGAAACAAGAACAAATCACTACAGAAACATAATTTTATGAAAAGAAGAAATACCCAAATGAAAAACTTACCTCAGAACAATGAAAAATACCCAAATGTCTAGGTTCGCAACGAACCTCACCTATAGTTGCTTACATCACCTTTCACCAACCCAAAGTTCAAAACTCATAAAAGAATCAACGCTTGCTTCCTAATATTCACCTCTCCCGTACCGACCCAAAAGCGGCCAAGCAGCCATAGTAGACTATGAAGTGCCCGACCGCCCGCCGCCACCACCCCAACCCTCCGCCTTTTCTCCACCTTCCTAGCGATGGATCAGGCCAACTCCTTACTCTCCCTCACGAGGTATGTCTTTGAACCTCTAATTGCAGCAGCTTCGACTGCATCTTAGCCCCTTATTTTGAAATCTCTTTATTGAAAATTGGTGGTCATCTTGCAAAATGTGTGAAGGAGGATCATTGACAAAAAGACTGCAGAAGTTTGTTTGGGATCATCTTCTCAAAAACTCTATGAGTAATTAGGTTTGATTTTCTCAAAAATTTCTTTGAGATTTAGGGTTTCGATTTTTCTTTTTCGTTTATTACAAGGAGATTTATTTGGGAAATTAGGTTTGGTTCCTAATCGGTGAAATGAGAAATGGGGAAATTAGGTATATTGTGGAACCTAGATGATGTGGAAAGTAAAAAAGAGACGGACCCATGGGACATGGTGTGAAAAAATGCACAAATGGTACACGTAGTCTCCAGGTGTAAGAAAAATGCCATGTCATCATAGGTCAAATGGAATTTTTAACTGTAACGACGTCATCTGTTAAATAATGATCCATTTGGATGAATTGATATTTTTAGAGGTTCAAATGTCCTGCTTTTTTTTTTAGGGTGAATCCGTCCTACCCATACTTTCTAAAGGGTGATTTGAGGGTTGTGCCATTTATGTGTGCTTTAAACAAGATTTTTTTTATCTCCATAACCTTCAATAAATCATATTTATGTCAATATAGTGTTAATGTGGATAAGGTAACGGAGTAAAAAGAGCCATGTGGCTCATATGATTAGATTCTATTCTTTTTTTAAGTTAATTATAATAGTAATGTGAAGTTTAATAAACAAGTGCAAAATGCATTGAATGGGGTTGTTCATGTCGATAGAAATTTGCTAAAAGCCTTTATGAAGTCGAATGTTCAACCTTCCTATAGATTGTTTAAAAATATCTTATTTTAATTTATTAACAAATAAATATTACTTTTTAAGTGTATTTTTAGTGATTTTAAGATATAAATTTCAAATAAAATCAATAATTTATATGAATAATAATTAAAAAGTCTTTTATTCTTATATGAAGTTCTAATTAAATATTTTTATTTGATAAAATTTTTTTTCTATTTATATAATATATTAAATTTTTATTTAAAATTTATATTTAAAAAATTAAAAAGTTTTTATATGAATAATAATTAAAAAGTCTTTTATTCTTA
>BPVZ01000088.1:1046059-1061890 GCA_020521535.1 Rubroshorea leprosula
TTACTAAAAACAACTCTTCA
Organism: Rubroshorea leprosula; assembly: GCA_020521535.1. NCBI lineage: Eukaryota > Viridiplantae > Streptophyta > Magnoliopsida > Malvales > Dipterocarpaceae > Rubroshorea > Rubroshorea leprosula. Next base: position 1,046,080 of record BPVZ01000088.1, read on the forward strand.
ACTAAATACAAATCTCAATCTCAAAAACTTGAAAAAAAATAATTGTAATTCACTGATAGTTCTAACAATAATCTACTCTTTTTTATAAAATATAAAATAATATTTATGTAAAAAAAAAAAAACCCACAAAAATCCCAATTACCTCTGCAGTGGGGAAGTTGATGTTGCGGGACCAATAAATAAGTTGGATTTCAACCTACAAAAAACGAAATTGTGGCATTGTAAACCCAAATTTATGTAAAAAAAAAAAAACCCACAAAAATCCCAATTACCTCTGCAGTGGGGAAGTTGATGTTGCGGGACCAATAAATAAGCTGGATTTCAACCTACAAAAAACGAAATTGTGGCATTGTAAACCCAAATCCAAGCAAAAAACAAGTAAAACCAAAAAAAAAAAAAAAAAAAAAAAACTGTGCTGCAACTTCCAGCAAAACCTCCTCCACGTGGTGTGGTTGCTTAGAGACGCTGGAGGCTGGACCAACAGGCAAGGATCAACAAGGAACAATGCAATGTGCCGACTGTAAATTAATCCAAGGAAAATAAATGCAAAAATAAATCAATCAATTGACCGAGAGAGGGGTGAACTCACCGGCACCGGCACGGAGCGGAGAACAAGGGGCGCTACGGAAGAACAGCGACAGCAAGCTTCACCGGAGAAGGAACTAGATCTACCGTCGCAGAGGGAAATTAAAAGCAGAAATGGGGAAGAAAGGTGAGGTGGGGGTGATATGAACCAGTATATTCGACAGTTAAAACTGCCGAATATATAGAGGAAACGATGTCGTTACCTAGCATACTAGGCCGATTATGTTGCAATACATATTCGGCAGAAAATTTCTGACGAATAAACACATTTGTCATAAATTTTCTGCCGAATATGTTTATATATTTGACAAAAAAGTTGCCGAATATGAAGACTGTCAATTAAGCAACAAGTTTCCGTTATCATCGTCAATTTTACATCTTCATCAATCTTTCTGTCGGTTATGCTCACATTTTCGGCAGAAATATGGTTGTCGAATATAATCTTGTCGCATATGCCGCGTTTTCTAGTAGTGTTAGTTACACAGCAATGATACGTGGAATTGTTATTACATGCATCAAAATTGCATATGCACAGGGCATCACCCTGCGAGGTGCCTAAACAAGTCAATCCTTAATTAACTAACAAGGTCCTTGCTTATTAATTAGAGTTTTAATTGTCGCCTTGTTGATATGGTATTCATACTAAAAACGTTAATTTGATGCAGTGAAAAGTTGAGGAAAATTACAACAGTTAAAACTGAGTGTTTGTACTAGAATGTTGTGAAACGAATCAATACTATAATAAGAGTGTATAATTTCACGTAACTTACGTAAAAGAAAGGTTTTTTCTAATTTGTGCTAAGTTAAGAATTTTGAAAAACAAAAAATAATATTTAATTTATCAATTATTTAATTAAATTTATTTTTATGATATTGATTTTAAAATTAATATTTATTTTTATTTTTTTTTATATAAACTTATTAAAAAATATCTTTAATTTATACTTTTAAGATACATATTAAAAAAATTTATTAAATAAGCATAAGAATGCTTATAAAAAAATAGATAAATAATTTTATAGATATTTTTTGTATTTTTATTTTTTTGAAAATCCACCAGAAAAATACTTTTCATTCTATTATACTTCGTTTAAACAAAACAAAGTTTTAGACGGTACCAAAAATAAAAACATTATTATAACACTGCTAAAATCAATTGGAATAAATTCTATTTATTGTTAACTTGTCTTTGAAATTAAGGGAAAACTCAACTACATACTACGAATGCGAATGAATCCAAACAAAAGGCATACGAAACAGAACCAACAACGTAATCAAAGAAAACAACTCCATAGACTAGCTTTATGCAAAGTAAACCAAGCTTGACTGACGACGATAGAACAAAACCCATTAAACCAGCTTTTATGATGAACAGAGGAGCTCATAACCAGAACCTTTAAAAGAGAAAAGAGAGGGAATCATGGGACGGATCAATGACCGAGTACTATCATGTCAACGCCGAAGGGAGAGGAGATCCTGACGTTGTTAACGATCTTGTAAGTGTCATCGAAGTCATCTTCCTCGACGTGCTCCTCCTCGTTGCACCGTTGGTTCTCCTCACCGTGAGTGTTGGTACAGGGCTCAGCGTTGGGGTTGGCGTCGCCCATTTTGATCAAGAGCGCGCAGACGAGTAGTGCCATCAAGAAGACAACCACGGAACCTCTGGAGATGGCCATTGCTGTTAGTTTCTCTGAATTCTGAGTAAGATCGGAAATTGGTGTTCCGGAGGAACTGGAAAGCAGAGGAAGGATGGGAATACGCAGAGAAAAGCAGAGTGGGTGAGATTTAAAGAGGTTTGGATTGAGAATCGGGAGTTTGTTTTCAGTAGAGAGCTGGTCATCGGGAAACTAATTTTCAGACTTGGAAATGTCAAAGCAGACACGTGGTCTTGGAATGCTCATGGCTTTTTTGTTTGCGGTAAAACTACATGGATGCCCATGAAACTCTTGAGTAAAGTTCAAATTGGTTCTCGTCCTTTTAATTATTATAATTAGGTCCTAACATCTTTAAAATGAGCCAATATATCTCACATCAATTCCCACACCCCAGTCTAGTGGCTGAGACCCTTGATTAGGTGGGGATTACCTTTCGTGGGTTATGTGTTCAAGCCCATGGATAACATTTCTCCCTCTTCAAATTGTCCTTATTTAAAAAAAATTATATACGTATATATTTATATCTCACATTATTTATTGATTATTTGCTATACAACAGATATTGTGTTAATAGGAAAAATTATGAAAACTGCGACAATAATTATAATATTCAAGAGGGAGAAAAAAAGAGAGGAAAGAAACAAGGTCAAAAAGAGCTAGATTTTCTTTACTAAAAAAAAAAAAAAAAACCCAGCTCCTAATACCCAAGTTTTGGGGATTTGTGTTCAAAAAAAAAAAAGTTTTGGGGATTGGTTTATTGATAAGTTCATTTGGTAGTGAAAATACCCTAAACAAATTTAAGTTATATGGTTATAATACTTAAATAAGAGAGAAGAAATTAATGCAACATGCTTCCCTTGATCCAAAAAACTTGTTCAATCTTCATAGTGAATTCAATCCTTCAAAAAACACATTAGTAACACAACCAATTCAATAACTAAATTGAATAATTGTCAACAAATATCATAAGTCACCCTAATATTGCTATTGGGTTTAGGAGGGCATAACATAAGAGAAAATTATACAAATTTAATATTTTCTTCTTTCAACCCATTTATGATCCTTATGAATCCATTGATAGTTAAGGGGGGGTTTATGGTCAGTAAACCAACAACATGCACCTTTTGGACGGTAGATTTGACCACCGTGCCATCCAAGAACCCAAGTGTAGAATTCCTCTAATGTTCCTCTAATGGTGATCCACATGTACGTTCGAGGATTCTAAGAAGACTGAAACTCTAAAGGTGTTAGCAATAAAAAAATCAATTTGTTTTCCTTCAAGTTTTTGGTAAAATAATTTTAGTGGCCTAAAATTCTATAATGAACGAAATCCTTCATCATCATCAAGGATTTAGGGTTTTCTACATCTATTTATATTAACAAGAAATAGAAGACTTGTAATTCTAATCTAGTTAACATTGTTAAACTTAGTTTTCAAGTCAAACTAGAAAACCTAGAAGGAGAAGACTTCCTTCCCTTCATTTTTCCCTTTCGTGCCATACATCTCAGTCTATTGTGGATTAGGATTTTGGGCTAGGGCTCCAACCGGACCAACCCCATTGAGCCACTAAAGCCCTAAGCCTAATGAGCTAAGGTTTCAACCCACAAGTCTTCTAAGGAATTCAATGCCAATTTGGATTTTTCTTATCCTTAACTTAAAACAAATCCAAATATAAATTGATTAAACTAAATTAATTCTTTCTACTAATTTATTTTGAATCTTGATTAAATTATTTCTCTTGTGAAAATACTATTTTCACATAAATTAATCTATATCCATAAATTTAGATTTACATAAATCACAATCCCCAAAATGCACTGAGTGTGTGTCCCTCTAGGTATCTATCATGATGGCAATGAGAAACACTCATAGATTAAGGCGGTATCGAGCAACACATCATGGCCACCCACAGTGACAGAAAGACTCGATGATTTCGACAAACCTTTTTATGACCGATACTTGTATAATTTAATCTCTTCGTCATCGACATCTCTATCAAGCAAGATGCTTACTATGTGTTATCATCCTTGAAACTTGATATATCTTTCTTTGATTCCCAAGACAAACATACTTTTTGAATGAGCCTTCATTCATGCCATGGCCATGGATTTCGCAAGTAGTCTTATCTCAATCAAAGGGCCAAAGATATCTTCTTTCATAAACTCAAGAGGGATGAATCTTATCTTAACTTGCTCATTACTCTCATATGATTTGTGATGCTCCTAATAATTGTATTACTTGCAACTTCTCAAAGTGGCTGTTTGTAACAGTATCAAAATTCATAAGTTCTCGCATAAAATAATGATGATCTTAGGTCAAAGATCACTTACACTTGCATCATAGCTGAGAAGCTGCTAATCACCTGTACATGTAGAGTTCTCATGGTAGGTCAGTCTAGTGTGTTCACTTCCTCTGAGTCATCTACATGTGATATGTGTGATTTTGTGAGAAAAAGTCTTGCTACCTTGCAAAACATCATATATGATGGTCTTTATATCATTGATGTCCTATCTCAATGCTATCAACCATTGGATAATTTAAGAATGTTGCTATTGCATCATATGGTTCTCACAATAGCAGGGAATACTATTACCTTTTGATGCGAAAGATGTTCTAAAAACTTTATTGATGTTTAATGTATGTAGAAAAGTAATAGTTAATATTTAATAAATAATGCTATAAACATAATAAGCATAATCACAAGTACATAAGATTGTCTTGCTAACCTAGTTAACTCATAATGCATACTTTAAGAAAACCAATAGGTTTGTAATCACTCATTGTCTTTGGCTCACTACACTTCGGGATTAGAACAATATTTGTGATATTGAGCTTGTAATATCCCAAATTTTCGGGAATATTTAAGTAAGTTAGGGACTAAATTGTGAGAAAATATTGTTTTAGGCTTAATAGCCAACATTCTAAAAGCTGAGGGACTTAAAAGTGGAAGAGTTTTGGATAAGGATCAACTTCTTTCCTTTTTCTTTTTTCTTTCTTTCTTTTCTTCCCAGCCTTGCCCGATTCTACTCTTCTTCTTCTTTCTTCCCGCTGCAGCCACTCGAAAGAAAAAAAAGGGGAACCCAGCCATGCCTTGGAAAATTGGTAAGGAAGCTTGGTATTTTCCCCTTCCTTTCTTGTTCTAGAACCCATAAAGAACCCAGAAATTTCCCCTCCCTCTCTGCAGAAACCGGATTTGCTCTGCTTTGCTCTATCCGCCGGCTGCTCCTGCTTTGTGGGGGCGAATTTCTCTGATTTTGGGTAAGAAATAACCATGAATCTCCCTTCTCTTGCTTGAATTGGCTTGGGTTAACTTTGATTGCTCTTATTTCCTTCAATTTTGGGTAAACCCGTGAGTTTCTCCCCTGCACTGCAGTCGGCTTCTCTCCCCCTGCACTGCCGTCGGCTTCTCTCCCCCTGCAGCTCCGGTTTCTACAGCTGGAGAATTATGGTATGTGGCAGCTTCTCTAAGTGCAAGTTTAGCCATTTAATTGCTGCCCTTTGTGTCTGAAATTCTGGTTTAATTAGGGGAGGAAATTGATAGTAATTAGACCATGATTTAGCTTGATTCAAGTGGAATTTATATGATTGAGTGTTAATGGACTGCTATGTGATTTTTGGAAGAAAATCCCGTGAGATTAGTTAGTGTTTTGGCCAATTTGTGGGAGTGGAGTTACTGTTCATGTCGGGGTCACTGTTCACCGGTTACTATTCACACCCCGAGGGCCAACAATTAACGGGGATTTAAGTGATTAGTTTGTGATATGAGAACGAATTTGGAGATGTCCGATCATGTGGAAAATGATAGAAATAGCATTGTGATTAGGAATGATCCTAATGATGATTTCAGCTTGAATTTGTGATAGTATGGTATTGATTCTCGGATTTTTGATTAGGTTCCCGATCGTTCTGTCAGTTAGTACGTGAATTGAGTGCTCGGTTTTATGCAAGTGAGGTAAGTAAATTTAGGGTAATGCCCGTATAGTTTTAAAAGCATGTTTTGATTTGTTTTTGAAGTGGTGGCGGGACTAAACCCGTTTTACACAAGTATGACTGATTTGAAGTTCTGAATTTTTATGCTTTTCATGAAATTGAGCATGCCTACTTGGAATTTAATTGATTGTCCTGATGATTTGAAAGTGATTAGTGAATTATGAATTTTCTGTTAACTTCTGCCTGTTTTGTCTCCGATACGGTCATGTTATCCTGTTGCCCGCTAGTGGGAGGTTAAACGCTAGCACATGTCGACATGTTCCTGATAGACCGGTTCATTTCTGTAACCCTGCTAGTGGGAGTTAAACACTAGCAATTCCTGTTGCCTGCCAGTGGGAGGTTTAAACACTGGCCATGACCTATAGAGGAGACGTCTATTTCGTGCCCGTACTGTATCTGTTTTCGTGATTGTTCTTGTTGGCATGCTTTAAGTTTGATAAGGGGCACTCCATATTTACTTACTGAGTTTATCTCATAGTTTTCCTTGTCCACCATTTTAGGAAGTGAAACTTAGGACGGGGAAACCACGGGAAGTGACAAGTTAGAAAGCTAGCCATTTCGAGTTTGATATAGATTGTCAATAGAAATCATGATCTTGTAAGCTAGAGTGTACTTGGAGATTTTATGATATCAGAGTAAATTTTAGGTTAAACCCCTATTTTGGTCCCTGAACTATTGTACGGACCCTCGATTTGGTCCCTAAACTAAAGAAATCCCTAATTTGGTCCTTGAACTATTGTACGAACCCCTGAGTTGGTCCCTAAACTATTGTACGGACTCCCAAGTTAGTCCCTAAACTATTGTACGGTGCCCAATTTGGTCCCTACTGTTTACCAATTTAACCCCAACTTGGTCCTTCTGTTAAATAATAGCTCAGGGACCAAATTGGGGCGAAATTGTAAACAGTAAGGACCAAATTGGGGCGAAATTGTAAACAGTAAGGACCAAATTGGGGGTCCGTACAATAGTTCAAGGACCAACTTAGGGCAAATTATAAACAGTGGGGACCAAATCGGGGGTCCGTACAATAGTTTAAGGACCAAATCAGGGATTTCTTTAGTTCAGGGACCAAATCGGGGGTCCGTACAATAGTTTAAGGACCAAATCAGGGATTTCTTTAGTTCAGGGACCAAATCGGGGGTCCGTACAATAGTTCAGGGACCAAAATGGGGATTTAACCTAAATTTTAAAGATTTGATCTTCAGATTTTGATGGTATCAGAGTGTGATATGATAAGTTCCAAGCCTTGTGCATTTGTGGGACCCGTCTCACGAGTGCACGACGTTTGTCGCATCCCTGGATTTGGGTTCTGGGGCATGACAGAGCTATTGTGGAAAAGCCACCCCATGATTCAAGGACTATAAACATGGTTGGACAATATCATCCTTCATTATGCTTCAAAACTGTTGGAAGAAAATTGGTGAAAGCAATTTCGACTTGGTGCTTTTGAAGGGTGCATATAGAATAAAGCTTTTGTGATCTCTCTTTTTATGAATAACAAGGCATTACCCTTGTCATCCACACATGATCATAAATAACTAGTGACTGCTTCAATTTTTGATGGTTATGAAGATGTTAAGAGTTGGGTAAAATACACTACAACAATACACTACAAATTCTTGAATTAGTTGTTCGTCCCCTATTTTCATCCAACAACTTTGCCACCTTATTTCAATCTCTTTATTTGGATGTTCTATTATGAAAAAAGCCATATGTTCATATCCTTTTTCTAGATCCAAATCTCCCATGATCACTGCCTCTAGGTAAGCTCTTCCCTTTTTAACCACTCCTTTGTTTCATTCAATATATCCTTTGTCGTAAAAGTAGTCTACTTAGAGTTTGCTCAATGTCTTAATGAAGCATTGCCTTATAAACCACTGAACATGACCAAATTGTTGAGGTTCCATATCTTAAAACCTTTCAAGCATACATGTGTCTTCTGTAGTAACAGTTCTAGTCATTTTCTCCTCTAATTGATTGCCATCTAGCACTAACTACTTCTTGACAACCAGTATGCCATAGCCATATTTCCTTAAAGTGGAATTTTTTCTTATGAGTATTTCTTCAGTCTTTATGTCCATCATTAGTGATTCATAAAGGATTATGGTCTGAGGCTAGTAGTGGTAAAAAACAAACTTTAGCATAAGAGAAGAAATGTTTCTAGTCGATAAAGGTGAGCTCTTTTCCTTTCTAATTTTTCAAAATTCTCCTTTTTCACAAAATAAAAGAGCCATTAATCATCTAAGCTTCTATCAAGTCACAAGCTACAATAGCTTCATTAAAACCTTGGAGCATCCAACTTGGCTGGGTACTCCTTTCCAACTTTATCCTTGGGGCTCAAAAGGTCATTAAAATCACCACAAATCGATTAAGGTAGGGTGAATCATCTAGCTAAGTCTCATAATAGAGCCCACGATCATCATTTATTATGCCTTTTAGGATGTCCACAGTATCTAGTAAACCTCCACTTGTACTTCAATATTCCTTTGACATCCATATCTATATGATTCATAAAGTAAGACAATAGAGAAAATACCACACCATTGTTCCAAAGCATAGCAAGACTTTCAGTACGACTTATCTTTTCCACTGTAAAATAATGTTAGGATCCTAATCTCTTATGAATCCTCTCTATCCCCTTTTTATCTAGTAACATCTCACAGAGAAACACCACCATAGGCTTTGCAAACCCTACCATCTCAATAAGGCTATGAATTGCTCAAGGGTTTCTAAACCCCCCACAGTTTTAACAAAAAAAGACTAATGGTGACTGACAGGCCTACATAACAACACTTGCTGATAAAGTAATTGTATTTTTGTCATCTCCAAAAACTTTCCCTTGCTTCTCACAAGCAAACTGCTCATTGTTGACTTGTTCTAGTTGCTGGTCCTTTCTTTTAGCTCTATGAATAGATTTCTTATGATGAGTTTATGTTAGCCTATGCTTATAGGCCTCACACTTATGGGCTATATTCCTTGAGATAGGATTACTTAGGCCCAATGTCAAAAGGAAAATAGAGCTTGCCTTGATTTGCTGGGTTGTTAAAGTTGTAATATGTTGTATATAGGCTTACAATACTAGGTCTTCAAATATATTATCATTCTACACAACATTGTCAAACTCCTTCATTATCTCCTTTTTGTGCCATAATCATGATTAACATCATCACCCATATTCAAATCAAAACTTCCTTTTTACTCTCATGCCCTAGAGTATTAATTATAGTCAAGTACACATGCTTGTTTGTACCTTCAATCCTTAATCCTCGGTGATTATTCCTTATTTCAAGATTAGTAGTATCCTTAATTGAGATCAGACTTTGATTACTTTCCTTAAAGGAATCATCAATCAATCCTTAAGCATCCCTCTAATCACTTTTATCATAATTAGTGAAAAGGTCATTTACTTCCTTGATTTGCACTCATTCCAAACTAGAACCAAAATGTCTTGACCCTGTTTCCTCCACTAGCTTGTTAGAAAGCATCTTTAAGCCATTGCCCTCGACTAGCCTTCTTCATTTTTTGTAAGTGTCTTAATGATGCTTGTAATTTCTCACCATAGGGTGCTCTTTCACCTTTATTTTCTTTATTTTAAGAACAAGCTCATAGTCTTCAACAGAATTTAACATACAACAACAATAACAAAAATTTGGTAGCCACTTGTAGCGAAAATCAACCCAAATTGGACTTTCTCTAAAAGAGAGTTTCATCTTGTGCCTAAGTGGCTCCCTAACATCAATGGTTACTCTAACACGAATATACTCCACACCTTATGATCTCCTCCATCATTAATGTCAAGGAAATGCCCTAGCTTGTCTCCTATGTCTTTTCTCATCTCCTTTTATGCCCCAAAATTGAGAGCAAAACAGACACTGTGCATTTGTGGGTACACTTGTGAGAGGATCCCACAATTGTATAAGGCTCGAAACTTACTTAATTCATATCTAGGAGTCCACTAACTAAGATCCAAATGTAGAGATAAAAATTTGGCTTTCAAAGGAATAATTTAAATCCCAAAATCTATATCTAAAAATAATTCGTCTAGCAAACCTAATTACAAAATAATGTAAGTGCAAATATATGAGGCTAAGCTTTTAGCTCATCACTTCCCTTGGTTTTTTAGTTTTTGATCTCGCTACTTGAAATGGTGGACGAGGAAAAATTATGTGAGATAACTTAGTAAGTAAAAAAATGAATAGCCATTATTTAAAGTCAAACTATACCAAATAAACAATTTAAACATAAACCGGAAGAAATATTTTAGTGATAAACCATTAATGCATAATAAAATTCAGTAGTGTTCTCCTCAATAGCTCATGGCCAATGTTTAACAAACTTTCACTAGCAGGCATCCAGTAATAACCAGTGTACTATCCCACTAGCAGGAATACAAGATAAACTGATCCTACAAGTATACATGTCGACATGTGCCATGGTTTATAAACTCCCACTAGCGTGCTTCAGTAATCATGACTATATTGGAGACAAAACCATGCAAGAGTTCAATAGGAAAATCCATAGCTTACAAACCAATTTTAGATTTCCAAAACAAACAAGTAAACTCCATGTAAGCATGCTCAGCTCAATAAAAATAATAGCAACTTCATTTCAAATCAGTCATGCTCATGTACTAACAAAAAAAAAGAAAACAGTTTAGGTCCTGCCACCATCTCAAAAATAGTTTAAAATATGCTTTTAAAACCTTTACCTTAAATCCAAGGGCAATTACCATAGATTTACTTACCTCGCCTTATAGGTAAATAACAAGCAAGAATTCAGCATCTTCAACATCTCAAGGTGGTGAAGTTGATTTAGAACCTATGTCACATCAAATAAATACTTAGAATAGGCTTAAAACTGCTCCAAATGTCACACTAAATAGTGGGTATTCCAAATAGATTTATAAGATGGAAAAATGTGAGAAACCAAGGTCAAAACCATCCTAGACACCAACAGAAATATTGGACAGTAAAGTGGGGGTTTCTGTCATTTAAAGCAATCCCAAAATGTCTAGAAAAACACCCTGAATAGCAGGGATTTCTAGGCAGAAAGATAGTAGCAAAACAAGATAGAATACGAGCCAAAATTGGGCAGAAATGGACAACATTTAAAAAGGACAACTTTAGCAAAAAGGCAGCTAAAATAAAGCAATAATAAAGGGTTTTAGAGCATGAAAACAATAGCTAAAAGTCTACTAAAACCGTAATGCGATATAACTAGCAAATAATGTGGGAATTGAGCAGAAAACATAACAAATTTATGGAAAAGTTTTGGTTAGATTTTGAACTAGAAGTTTCAACAAAATTCATGCCCAGAAATTGAACAATTTGAGTTGAATGGTCAACAGATAAATTGTAACCCTATGTCTTAGTGTTTTATAGGATCAAGAATCACTTTAATCTAATATCTGTAGAGAAAGTTATGGCCAAAATACTAACTTAAAGTTGGGCTCCTAGTTAAGCTCATCAACAAGAATTGAACTTTTAGTAAAGTTTTTACCTTGAAAACAGCTTAACTAGGTTAAATATCCAATAGAAAAGTTGTAGGGCTATCTCTTAACTTTCTATAAAATCAAAAATGGCCTTAATTTGATAACTAAAAAAAGAGAGTTATGGGCAAAATACTACAGCAAGGTCATGCTGTTAGAATTTTTCCAACAAAAAGAGATCAGATTCTACTGGTGCTTGATTATGTACAAAATCAAGGAGGTAACTACAAAAACACTCCCAAAATTGAAAACCCTAAATGATTGAAGCTAACCCACTTCAAATCAAAGATGAAAAAACGAGCATGTGATTGATTTCTTACTAGAAAGTGCTAGAAATTAGTGGCCTCCCTTGCACTGTATAGAACTCGACACAGACTAGAAGATTGGAAGGATACCAGTAGCAAGATCTGGGTTTTAATCATAATTTTGAGAACCATAAGCCTATTAATCTCTATATTTTGCTAGGAAAAGGAAGAAAAAGCTTAGTCACACTTATTTTTTTGGGCGAATAGAGGCTAGGCACAAGCTAGGGATTGGGGTAGCAAGGATTTTGGTGAGGGGTTGCAGATTCATGAAATAAGTAAGGAGAGAAAGAAGAGAATCAGGTCAGCCCCTTTTTATAGCTAGATTTCACTTTTAACCCCCTTAGATTTGTATATTTTAGTCATTAGACCCAACAATAATAACTCTTCCCATATAAATCCCTAACTTAAATTTAAATTCACTTGTACTGATGTATTCATTTATACATATATACGTCTAAAATTTCAGAAATTTTGAGATATTACATCCCTGTCATCAAACAAACTAGTGGTAGACCATGAATTTGGATCTAAAAAGGAACTTCATATAGATCATCTTTTGTCATTGTTTTCCCCCTTGTGCCTTTTTTAAAATCATGACATGGTTCACCAAATGCGAAGGACAATAACTAACACCCTTTACATGTTGATCAGGTGGAAGAAGAAGAAAGTAAAAAGATTCTTGCCAACTACCCTAATGTGCACTCCTTTAGCTAATCTCCAAATGCTAGTAAGGGTGTTCTCCATAGCTTCCATATTGTAGCGTTTTCTAATTAACCATTTATCCATAACACAGTAAGTACATTGGATGCTTTCCAATGTTATCTTCCCTTTCGTTATCATCTAAGTCAAGCCTCATATCTTCCTTTGCTATCAAGGATAAACTCTTTCCCAATGCCACAGTCAGATCCCACACACTCAATTCACCCGCCATATTGGTAAAAGTGTTGCAAAAGTTTGTTTGTTGCCTTTCACACTCAAGGAGAGAAAAAATGCTCCAACCCTAGGAGAAAAAAGTTTTCAATAACTTCAAGGAAAGTCTTTTTCTTTAAGAAAGAACATATTACAAAATATATTTATTAAATTAAAAATATTTATTGTCCAATCAATAGAATTAAAGTATTCTTATAACTTGTCAAGTAAGAACATAAAACTCTTATGCTAAATTGGTAGAGGTATATTCAAAAATAAATTGGTGGAGAAGTTATAATCCTAAATGGACTCCTTAACCCATGCTTTTAAATAGGGGATCTACCTAAGGCTTTTCAAACGCACACTATGTGTAGAAAACTTGAAGACAAATTTCAAGAATTAAGCATATTAAAATGTGTTGATCACTTGTCTCTGTACTAAATGGGATTTGATCTTATTTGGCAATCAAAGACTTTATTTGTTTGAGAACAAGTTAGAAAAGCCCTTGTGCAAAAAAGGTCAAGATCAAGATATTTTATTCAAAGAGAAGAATCAAAAGATTATATTTTCAAAGCTTGTGCCCCATATTTTTTTTTTTATCAAATTTGTAATTTGGCACAAATTTTCAATAAAAGAAGTTGTAATGTGTATAAATTTTTGGCATTGCTTGGTGGGACCACTGTGCCTTTCCTATATTTTCTTTAAAGCAAATTATGCTTGAAGTAAAAAAAAAAAAAAAAATGCCACAAAAGAATGCTTAAGACTTTAAATTTGTAATTAAGTCTAAGGCTAAGATAGCACAAGTAAAGCTAAGCTCCAAGGTTATTATGCTATCTCATACATACAACACAAGAGTCAAGTCAAAGGCAATTGCCTCACTAACTTAGCAATCTTCTTGTTTCATAAAAGAAGCACTATGGTTTAAAGTTATGTCTCAAGAAAGAGAGAACTTGAAATCATCTTCTGATAATGAAGATATTTAAGCATTGGATTTTCTCCATCTCCTTTTAAGCTATCTACTATTGCTACTATTAGTGTACTATGATAGTAATGACTAGTAGCACAACCTAGTTAGAGGAACAAATTGCATGTTTAAGCCACACCATTCAAGACATGTTAAAAAAGCAAAAATAAAAGATAATTTGATTGTTGCACTCACGACGAAGACAATTTGATTGGAGTGAGTCAGCTTTTGCTACAATTAAATGTCAAGAATAGAGAAAATTATGCCCAACATGACATTAATGTTGTCCATGTTATTGATGATTATTGGGAAATTGTTGAAAATTTTTCCAAAGAAACCCATAGCACTATTCAAATCATTAAAGATGGTGTAATTGATGTCAGCCTACTAGAAGAGTTTATAAAAAGAGTAGTTAAGGATCAAGTTGAAATAAATATTCAATGATCTTACACTTATGTTAAGCCATATACCAAGAGAATTGATTATATAAAGATGCTTGCAAATTACCAACCTCCAAAGTTTCCATAATTTGATGGGTAAGGCAATCCAAGACAACATATTGTCCATTTTAAGGAAACTTGAAACAATGCTAGTACTAGAGGGGATCTCATGGTTAAGTCGATTATTTGATCCTTATAAGGAAATGCTTTTGACTGGTACGTTGACCTTCAATTGGGTTCAAATGATAGTTAAGAGCAACTGGAGCAAGAATTCCTTAATCATTTCTATAATGCATATCATGTCATTAGCATGATTGAGTTGGCTACTATGTGACAATGGGAAGATAACCAGTTATCCAATATAATGATTGGTGGAGAAACTTAAGTCTTAATTACAAGGAATGCCTCTTTGAGTCATTGGCACTTGATATGTGCATCCAAGGAAAGAAATGGGGACTATGATATATTCCACCAAGGATTCAGCCGAAGGACTTTGAAGAATTAGAAAAATGAGCCCTTGACATAGAGCTTAGTATTGCCAAAGTAGGGCATCAGAGGTTGCCCATTCACGAACTAAATAATGCTAAAGTTTGAAACTTGTAGAGGTGGAAACAATGTCAAAATTAAAGGTAAAGAATCAATGGTCATCACCACAACCCATTAAAATTCTCCAAGTTCAAGAAGCAAGAAGTGGGCTTAATATTTTCTTGAGGAAAGCCTAAGTGGAAGATAGCTTTGCAAGAAAAACAAGAGAACTGATTCTAATGTTTCAATGACGTTTGAAAACTTTTTGAAAGCAAAATTAATAGAACTTTAGAATCAAAATGCCTTAATAAAGTTAATCATACTAATATCTAAACTATTGCCAGTATCCAACTTTTAGAGTCACCCCGTTAGGAAATGCTTTATTTTTAAAAAACAAAGTTATCAAACTATGTGATCAACGAATTATTGAATTTGACAAAGACAACGTGACTTCTAATGTTATTGAAATTGAAAAGCCAAATCTATGCCACGATTATATAACTTCCATAAAATTTAGGTTAATAGAGCCTAAATTGTTAGAGATTATCTACTCAAAGGAAGATATTAAATTCTTTTTTTATTAAGTTATTATGGTACATTTTAGAGAGATTGATTCACAACGTATTAAGATTGAAGGTCAAGACAGAGAAAGGTGGACTGTTGTCGCTCACCGAAGAAAGGGAAAGAAATTTCTTCATTGACAAAACAAACTCCAATTAGATCAAATGTGGTGAATAAAATGAAGAAGACTTCGTTTAAGAAAAGATGGGAGCTCAAGTTCCTTATTTCCAAGAAGATGACAAGTTTGTGTAGAAAACAAGTTCTACAATGACACTTGTTGAGTTCATCAAGATGAACGTAAAAAGCTAATCTTGATGCCAACAACAAATTACCAAATTAATGGAGACATAGAAGAGAAAGGAGAAAAAGTTGATTCTTAAGAAATGAA
>BPVZ01000088.1:1061990-1099057 GCA_020521535.1 Rubroshorea leprosula
GAACGTAAAAAGCTAATCTTGATGCCAACAACAAATTACCAAATTAATGGAGACATAGAAGAGAAAGGAGAAAAAGTTGATTCTTAAGAAATGAAATTTACAAACTATATTCCTTGTTTATTGAAAATTACATTTTTTATGAAGACCTCTTATTGAGATTTATTTACTTTTTATCCCTTTTTCAAAATTAATTTCTTTTTTTTTTAATCCAAAAGTCTTGATGAATCTGTTGAGTTCCTATGATGATTTCGATGGTGACAACCGTCTTAAAAAAGTTTAGTGAGTTTTGTGCTAGTGTGTAGAAAATTAAAAAATTGAAGAACTTCCATTTGATGCAAAGTTGACCTCCATTTGTTCATTTAAGAATAAATCAAATTATGGTCATAGTTTCCAAAATGGAGTACAAATGAGAAAGAGATGGGTGGTAAAAGCTAGATGAAAGAGTAAAGGTGCAATGTGTTAAAAATGGGCTAGACAATTGATTTTGTGTTTGAAGTTGGCTTTATTATTCTATAATTCAAAACTACAGCTTGACATGCATGGGAAATGTATGCAAAGTCCGCTTTAATGCTGCAGTTGATTGTGACGGAGCATTTAATGCCCAATGGTGAAAAAATTTTAAATATTTTATAATATCTTAGTTTTAAGGTTCTTAAACTGGCTTTGAGATTTGCATATGGCTTTAAAGAAAAATAAAATGTTCCACTCTTCAAAGCTAGCCGACTCTAAAATTTACAACTAGCTATCTAGAGTCGACTTTAAAGGTATAGGCAGCTTAATGGTCAGATTCTACAACTTTTCTCGCACCTCAAATGATTTATAGTGCATTAAATGGACTGCAATGGCTATAAACGGCTAGTTTGAACCTTGGCTCTAAAAATATGATTAGTAAATATCTTGGAGAGCCTTTAGACACACATTAGAAGATCAAAAAAAAGAGTTGAGCTTAGATTTGTGAATCATCTTAAGAGTTTAAGCTTACACTTACAAATTAAATATTTGAGAGATCATATCCTTTGTAATTTTTCTTTATAGTCTTTCTTTGTGATCTTGTGTGTAAGTGAAACTCTAAGAAGAGATACTTAAAAGTGAGCTAAGCTTTCATAGGAGAAACCAAGTGAGGTTATTGGGTTTTTTTTTGTAAAGAGGAGTGTTTAAGTGAAAAATACATTGTAAAAGGATTGGTAGCTCCTTTAAGCTATTCTTGAGCAATAGTAGAAAGTGTAGAGGAAATCCTTGGTAAGTGAATCCAAGGTAGAGGATTATGTGCCAACTGGTTGGGTTAAATCAATTGTGCACGCTCTTTTTCTTTACTCTTTTGTTTTTTATGTAGTGGTTGCAAAAGAAAAAAAAAATTAAAGACTCCAATTCACCTCCCTATTGGAGTATTTGAGCCAACAAATCTCAACCATTTATATTGAATAAATGAATTGTCAAGATTATGTATAAGTGGTGTGTAAGAGTTATGTGTGAGTGGATCCTATTTCTATATGATATATAAGAAAGTAGTGCATATTAGTCGTAACTCTATGCAATCACAATTCAACATCAACCATCCTTCAATGAATATTGAGGTGCTCAACTCAGTTTGGCTCATTTAGAGCCATGCTATTAACCCCCCAAACTAGGATTTTACAATTAATATGTGCTCTATATTTTCATTGATCCTTTTCCTAGCCTCTTTTTGCTTTAAACTTACAACATTTCAACACTAAATCAAATAGATTTAGGAAGTTAATTGACTTCACAAACATGCAATTTTCAAGTGACAAAAGAGAATCCATAAGAATAAGTTGAATTTGTCTCCAATTTCAAGAGTTGGCAAGACTCTACCATCTATGATGGTTATAGTGTTGGAAACTGTCTTTATTTCTCATGGGGAATTACTATTAAGGTACATGTGCCTTGGAAAAAAAATTTCCTTTTGCTAACACCAAACTTGAGTAGCAATAAATAACCCCTTAAGATCATATGCTCTAATAGTTCAATTACTATTAACCAACTAGGTAATAAATCCACAAAGCAAAGCACATGTAGGTTGGGCAAATGGTCAATATGGTTAACAACCCTAGAAAAATTTGATAATTGTAGACTTACAGTAATAGGTCTTGACTACTAGTGTCGTGTTAAAGCATACTTTTTAGTAATTAATTATCACTCGCACTCTATGATATTGAAAAATCATCATCAATCAAGGTGGAGCTTAGGAGGCTCAGTCAGGTATCCCCACTAATAGTGTAGTTCCCTAGAAACTTGCAAAATTCACTTCCTAAGCCATTTGTATTTAAGGTATACCTAGCCAAGGAGAAATCAAGTGGAAAACAACAATGAATGGCCTAAGATGGATGCTAGAGGTTCACTTGGAAATCATCGAAAATCACACTCTCTTTTACCTTCCTCTTTCTCCAAAAAACTAAATTCCTATTTTCTATTGCTAAATATGTTGGGTTTAGGAAGACGTAACAAAAGAGAATAAATTTTTAAAATTTAATCTTGTCTTCTTTCCACCCACCTAAGATCCTTATGAATCCATTAACGATTAACGAAGGTTAGGTTTTATACCTCAATAAGCATGCCTTTTTGATATGTAGCTTTGATCTATGACTTTTGCATAAAGCCTAAAGTCTAAGGGTAGAACTCCTCTAGTAATGATCCACATGTATGTTTGGGGATTTGTAAAAAGATTAGATTTCAACAATGCTAGCAATTGAGAATGTAGTTTGATCTTTTACTTGGTGAAGAATAATTTAGTGGTTGAGAAATGTTGGCCTAGATTATGGCAACCCAAAAATGGGATGAATTAGATTTAAAAAAACTTTATGCAATTTTTAAAAACAAATAATAAAATGTCACAAGCAATTTATAAGCTTTTAACAATTCAAGTACAAGAGAGATCAAACACCTTGATTTATCTTGGTTTATCACCCTTATTGGTGCTTACATCTAATGCTCGAGTTTCTTATGCTTGAGATTCAATCTACTAACACTAGCTTCAATGGTTGGTAGTGAAATTGATTACAATAACTTATGGGTGCTATCAACAATTCAATCCCCTTGTTACAAATTTCTCAACCTTTCTTATACCTCAAAATGGATTATTAGATCTAACAAGGTTTTCTCCAATCCTTTTATCACTGGTTACAATGAAAAAGAATAAGACAAGTACAGAAAATAGTTGATTTCTTAAAGAAGAAGGACGAAAGTTTAATCTCTCTTGTTTCTCGAGCTAAATGTTCTTTTTTTGCTCACATCCTCTACTTCCAAATCTATTTTTATGCTTTAAGGTTCAATCAATTGTTTATGACTGTTAGAACTCCCGAAATTTGGCAAGTTATTTAAGATCTCAACATTGAGGAGTTGGAACTTGTCTTTAGGGGTTAGACCATTTGTTGTTTTCTTCATAGTGCAAACAACTTCATGGTTCTACACCTTGAAATAAGGAGTTAGAACCTAACCATGACAAACAACTTAAGAAGGGTTAGACGCATTAGAGGTTTTAAACCATGGTCTCAAAGGTGGGAACCTTAAGTGAAAAATTCAATTTCTACTTTTGTTTATCACCATTACAAGAAATATATTGACTAAGAGATCACACAATTAAGTTGACTTTCTTATAAAGGGAAATACATTCAAAAGAAATATTTGAAGAAATATAGATATCTAATTGAAATCATTAGAAACAACTAAGTATATTTTCCCATTCATATTTGGTTTTAAATCCATCAACATAAAAAATAGCAAGGATCTAGGTTTTCTACACCTAATTATATTAATAGGAAATAGAAGACTTGCAATTCTAATTCAATTAGAATTATCAAACTTAGTTTTCAAGTAAAAATAAAGAACCCGAAAGGAGAAGACTTTCATTCCTTATAGTTCTCCTTCATTTACTGCACACCTTAGTCTATATTTGATTGGGATTTTTGGCCAAAGCTTCAAGCCCTTAATGCCATCTAAGTCCAAGCCTAATGGGTTAAGGTTTTGGCCTATAAGTCTTCCAAGGACCTAAATGTTACCTTGAATTTTTCTTGTTTTTAACTTAGAATAAATCCAAACTTGAATTTATTAAATTAAATTAAATTAATTATCTCCAGTAATTTCATCCAACACTTGATTAATTTAATTTTCTCGTGAAAATATTATTTTCACATAAATTAATCAATATCCATAAACTTGGATTTATAGAAATTATAATCCCCATAATGCACTAAGTGTGTGATCATTTAGGTTTCCATCACGATGGCAATGAGAAATACTCACAAACCAAGAGTAGTATCTAGCAAAACATCATGGCCACCCAAAGTGAGAAAAATCAATAGCTTTGACAAACCTTCTTATGACCAATGCGCTTGTGTAATTCAATCCCTTTGTCACTAATATCTCTATCAATAAAGATGTATGCTATGTGAAATAGTCCTTAAAACTCGATAGATCCTTCTTTGATTCTCCAGATAAACATACTTTTTGAATGAATGTTCATTCTTGCCACAGCTATGGACTTTACAAGTAGTCTTATCTTAATCAAAGGACTAGAGATATCTTATCTTATAAACTTGAGAGGGATGAAGGCTTTTTTGACTTGCCCATTACCATCATGTGATTTGTGATGCACCCAATAAATATATTACTCGCGACCCCTCAAAGTGGCTTTTAATAACATTAAAGTGCACAAGACCTCATATAGAATAATGATGAATCTCAAGTCAAAAGAGCACTTACACTTGCATTATAGCTAAGAAGCTACTAATGATTCATGCATGTAGAGTTTTCATAGTGGGTTAGTCTAGTGCACTCATTTACTTTGAGTCACTCAAAAGTGATACATGACTTCATGAGAAAGTCTTGCCATGTAGCAAAGTGTCACACATAATAGTCTTTATATCATTAATGTCCCATCTCAATGACATACATGATTGATAAACAATTTTAAAATGTTACTATAACATCATACGATTCTAACTAATAGTGATAGCTGTTATTACCTTTTGATGCAGCAAACATTCTAAGGTCTTTGTTGATATCTAATGTACATAGAAGAATAACTGTTAATGTTTAATAAAGAATACCATAAATATAGTGAGTGTAATCACAAGTACATAAGATTTTCTTGTGAACCTTAGCTTGGAAGGCATACTATAATACCCAAGGATTTCTTACTTAAGATTTAAATAAATTATGTAAGCTCTTAGAGGGTGTATATGTGATAGGATTAAATTTGGGATTAAAATTATAATGAGGTGAGGAACTCAAGGACTAAAACCTTATAGTTAAAGGTTAGGGACTAAGTGGCAATATTCCCTTTTGTGAAAAATCCAAAATAAGTCACCAGTTTCAATTCCCAAGTCGGCAGTTTCAATTTCCTCTTCTTTTTTGGGGAACATAATCGTTTCTTCCTCTTGCCATTAAGGAACCCGCACAAAGCAGACCCTCATGTGGCCCAATGGTGGTCACGCCGCCTCTTGGGCAACTGGTGAACTGCACCCACTTCCGAGGTTTGACCCTTCCACAGCACAACAGATACTAACACTTACCTAACCATTTCCTACTGTCAAAAAAAAAAAAGAAAAAAGGAACCCGCACAAAGGATATGGCTAAACTAGGGCCAATCAAAGGTAATTCATTTCTTAAACTTCAATTTTGATGATTAAAAGGATGATCAGAGGGGAATTTAGAAGCTTTTGTCTGTAATTTGCTTATTAGGGACTCCTATGTCACACAATTTCACACTGGAAGGGAAATTGGGTGAAATATTTTGGAATGTAGGAATGAAGATAGTGGGTATTTACCAAGTTGGTAGGGTTGATTTTACTTTAACTATTAGATTTTGGTATTGATATTAAATTGTAAATTTGGACGGTGTGGTGTGAGGAATTTTCAAAGGAAATTATTTATTTAGGTTGTTAGTTTTTAGGTTAAATCCCCATTTTGGTCCCTGAACTATTGTACGTACCCCCGATTTGGTCCTTAAACTATTGTACGGAGCCCCGATTTGGTCCCCACTGTTTATAATTTGCCCTAAGCTGGTCCTTGAACTATTGTACGGACCCCCAATTTGGTCCTTACTGTTTACAATTTCGCCCCAATTTGGTCCTTACTGTTTACAATTTCGCCCCAATTTGGTCCCTGAGCTATTATTTAACAGAAGGACCAAGTTGGGGTTAAATTGGTAAACAATAGGGACCAAATTGGGCATCCGTACAATAGTTTAGGGACTAACTTGGGAGTCCGTACAATAGTTTAGGGACCAACTCAAGGGTTCGTACAATAGTTCAAGGACCAAATTAGGGATTTCTTTAGTTTAAGGACCAAATCGGGGGTCTGTACAATAGTTCAGGGACCAAAATAGGGGTTTAACCTAGTTTTTAATAGTGTGTGTTGGAATGGTTGGGTTGGAGGAAGGGACGATAGTGGCATGGTTATGGAATTTTATCATGTAAATGACGAAAAATGAAATATTTTGGTTTCGAGGAAAGAATTGTATTTTTATATAATTTCATTTTTAATAAAAAATTCAGTTTTAAATTTTTATGCTTGGTTGAGATGGACAGGTATGCTACTTACAAAGTTCTTAAACTCACGTTTTCAAATTTCTTCTTATTTCAGATGAAGATGTATGAGCATTGGGTTTTGCATGGGGATTGAGAGATCATTAGAATAAATTAGTAGAAATTTAGCAATAGTTCAATTGGAAGCTTATTTGATTTTACGAAATATGATATTAACCACTTTATGTTTTGGTTAAGAGATTTGATCTTATTGTTTGGAAACTATTAAGATTTGTTAATGGAAATTGTTTATTTTTAGGTTGCTAGGCTCCATACAAATTTTGTGGAAGATTATATTGATATGCTAGTAGATGGCCTTACACATTTATGGGGTTATGCTATAGATGTGTGGCGTTTGTTATGCCCAAACTTATGGGTTGGGGTGTGACACATACTCTAACAAAATGTCAATTTATATCAAAATAATGATGGAAACCTTAACCTAACACTCACGATAACCCAACCATCAATGAAGATGTACTTAAAACCTCTAACTAAATTTGTGATGATATGGGCCTCATTCACAACCTAATTTCATTTTCTATAGCTCAGATTTTTCTAAATGAGCCTTGGTGCTTCCTCACTACCTCAGTTCTTCATTCAAGAGTGATCTACCGTAGTATTAACATTAATACAATGATGGATGTGTAGATAGGTAACAATCACACAAACTCAATTAAGTTCTAGGGAGGAGTGTTTACATTTTTCTACACATGGATCTCACAATGCTTTGAAAGTTGGATGAAGAATCAAAGAAACCCAAATACCCTCCTTAGACCTTCATTAGCCTTAAAACATCATAAATTCGACAATCATAGAACAAAACAAGAATATTCGAGATAGTGAAATCAAGACGAAAGATACAAATTTGAAGGTGAATGATGGTTTAAATATCCAAAAAATGGAAGTAAGGTTTTGGGAATTATAATGCATATATAAAGGTCGAGAAGCAAAATGGTGTGTTTTGGGTGAGGGATTTAATGAATTGGGCCCATTTTTTTTTTTTTTTTGAAAAATTATCGAAATAGGTTAGTCAAAAATTGGGTTATGACAAAAAACCTTGAAGGACAATAGAAAGGGGTATTCTTCTCCAACCAAAAGCTTATTTATCTTTATTTTCTTTTTCTTTCTTGCATCATTTTCTCTTCATTTTCTTTCCTTCTCTTCCTTCCAAAGCCATATTTGAAATATTATTAATCTAAATGTCAAAGTACGTGTACTAAAGCCACCTCCAATGCCTAGTGTATGCACTAAGAAGCATTCTTTTTTTCTCACACATAGGTTTTCCAGCTAGGTTAAGTTTGCACAACAAGATCTTCCAAATTTGCCCTCAACAACAAAATCACTATTATCATTTGGGGGCCCATGCATTCTCAACTTAACTTGATATTTTCACCTCTTTTCTTGGCTAAAACTCTTAACTTCTTTAGTGTTAATAGCCATCTATTTACCACAGCTTTCACCATTTTTGGTGTTCATTGTTGAAAAGGCTTCTTTCTCCATGTTTTTCCTTAGATCTAAAGAGTTTGAGTTTCAAGCATATGAATGCATGGGAATCCTCACTCTATGTAAAATATATAATCTACTTCTTGTTATCACCATCACTATTATTTTGCACCTATGACACCTTTTCCAATCATTACAGGTAAACTATAGTTTTACTAACAAAGTTTAAGCTTCATTAATTGTTGCCGTAGCTAATCGTATGTGGAATAGGTTTTTCCACCACTAGATTTCATTGGAAGTAAAGGCTGGATCTTCCCTAACTAGCTTTCTAATGATATCACAACCATGCCTTTATGGTAAGCTTGTAAAATCTAAGGCACTTGTACATGGTTTTCTAGTTTTAATACTATTGAACTTTGTCTACCTAGCTTCATAGCTATTTAGCTTTGTGGATTTAGTTTTAAGACCTACAACAACTTAGACCTAACTTAGCTTTGTTATTTCAGTATCTTTTTGGTACATAAAGAGTCATCACTACCTGACTTTAATAAGCTAGCCTTACAGCTACTTGGATTTGCAAACTCAGCTCAGACAAATAGGTTAGCTTAATATGCATGTCTACTAGATAAGTTTATACTATCTTTATTAGTTTTGCTATAGCTAAGGTTTGTGCCATCATAACTTTTTGTTAAGCTCACCAATTTAATTGTAATTTTATTAGTTTGTAGTTTTTTTATTAAACAATTGGTTAAGCTATTTGAAAATATTTGTTTATAAACTAATTTCAATCTATTAAATGATAAATATTAACTATTTTATAGTTATTAGTTGTTTTTAATAGTCAAATCAAGATAGAAATTTAACAGCTTTCAATTCGCTAAACAAAAGTCATGATGGCCATAACCATTTCTCTATGATACTTATTTTATGTTTCATGGTATGACAAGCTCTATAGAATGCTAGCTTTCCTTGCATGATATGCTTTTACTTTGCTATGAAACTTGATGTAAGCATGGTAAATCCTTATTATCTCAATACACTAGCTTTCCTTATACATCTTTTTATATATTATTGTCTTGCTACACTAGCTCTCCTTATGCATATTTCTATATGTTAGATATAGTATCATGTTTCTATTGTGAGTATTCATAACATTATAATGTTGATGTGATTGCTTTGTTTCCTTCAATTTTTATCAAAGAATTATTTTTTATTTCACACTAACATTTGTAACTTGAAGTGTATAAGCCCATATATTTAAATGTTAACTATACATAATGCATGAATAATTAAGCTCTACTAGTTGCAATAGTTGACCACGTCTAGCTACCAAGTTACATGGTTCTTACATATGGCTTTTCAATAGCCTTCTACATAAAGATCTAGAGCCATTAAAAAAAACTCATGGCCTAAATATCTTGCCAAATTGATCAAGTTGAGAACAAATTTTGCTTGATGAATCTAATAAAAGTACTGGCTTACCAACTTTGAATATGTTCAATTTGTCAAAGAATCATCAAAATTAAAGTGGTTCATGTTAGCTTGCTACCTAAGTCAAACCTAAAAGGACCTCATGACAAGTAACTTGTTCCTTAGCTTCAAAAAGAATGAAGGCTAGTATATTTTTGACCTTTCACTCAAATAGCAAAGATATACTATTCCACTAAACATCAAACTCTCACCAACACAAATCTTAAAGGTATGAAAGCTCACCTAAATGACCTTATTGTTATTAAACTCTAGCTAGTTAACTAGAAGATTAAAAGATGCATAAAAGACATAAGTAGTTGTTACGACTTCTTGTTCTACAAAACCTTTAAGTAAATAGGGTTATTGAATGATAGCCTTAAGCCTCGTGAGTTTCCCCTTTATGGTTTCTTTAGTAAACCAATGTTAGTTGAGGAGGTAATGAAGTTGAGAGTGAAGATCAACAAAAACCATAAAAAAAGATACAAAGGTGTTACAATTTTTGTGTTGTTAATGTATGTACCACTTACAATGTGATCTTTGGGCAACTTGGTTTGAATGCATTCCAAGCATAGCTTTTATCAAACATATGATGGTGAAATTCCCAACAGAAAATGGTATAGGTTGGGTTTGCACCAAAAGTAAGGAAAAGTTCAGAGAAGTGGAGATAAACAATAACCAACTCAGAAATAAAGAGAATGTTACAGAATCGTCTGAGGTAGCAAACATGGAAAGTTAACTCAAGTTAAGGTTTGTCATGTGCAACAACCTAGGTGATAGACATGTACATAGCTTTTGGGAAATGTTTATTGCCCTTAATAAGTAGATTTGCTCTTAGTGAACATTATCTCTTGAAACTACTAAGATTAGGAAAAATGTATTCAAAAAAATTTACAAGTAGAAAACTCCAAGGTGTAAAGAAAGTGTCTTGACTAAGCTAGTTTTGCACTTGATACCGAGCCAAACTAGTTACCACTTAAAAGAGCTTCCAAAAATAAATTATAATTATGGTGCTTATGCTATTGTTTCAACAGTAGCTATGATGAAAAGTAGACACCTTAGTTGTGAAAGTTACCGAACCTCAAGATCAAGTTAGCAAATAACCTATGATACCTTAGACAACATGTTAAGGCAACAAAAAGGGAAAGCATACAAGCTATCCCTTAATGTACTTAGAATTCATAGTAGTTATGTAATGAGGTAAAAGCTCATTTATTCATTTATATTTGTAATCTTATTTCATTGATTAGTTTTCAAGCATAATCAATCGTCTATATGTTAATGGTCGAAGTATGATCTCAAAGCAAAGATCTTCCATTGTATGATGGTTAAGGAATCTTTCACTCAGGTAGTGGTTGAGCTAGCTTGAAAGGGGTGTTAGAACTGTTGCAATAGGGAAAAGTTGTATAGCTGCAAGATGTGTAACTAAGTAGAGTTAACATGCATTCAATGTTGCTCACCTGGAGCATTGATAACTAGAAAGGTATAATTTGAAAACTCTTTTGAGAAAACAATTCTAGATTATTTAGTTCCATGTTTTCTAACTTTAATTGATAAATTTCAATTAAAACGTTTTCTCACTCTCAATCTACTCATTCTTATCACTTGAAAAATATCTCTGTGTTTTATAGGTGTTTTAGATGGAGTAATTGTAATGCCTTGAATCCCACATCAATTGGGAATTGTCAGTGAGATTAGCATATAAGTGTACAAATTAATCACTACTAAAAAGTTGAGCTTAAGTTTTTTTTTTTTTTTTCGGCTTATGCACCTTGGTTCAAAGAGTTGTTGGGCCAATGACTAGTTTTGGCTTGGGTTGTTTTAGTGCACATGTGGATTGCTGCCAGAGTAGTTTTGCAATTGGACTCTAGGTTTTGTGCAAAAGTTGCAAGTTAGAGCTACACATCAAAGAGGCACACTTTTTTAACATATTGATCCCTAACCTTCTTGTTGCATTTAAAAGGCACAACAGAAGTAGAAAAATTATAAAACTTTAATCTTGTCTTCTTTCAACCCACCTAAAATCCTTATGAATCCATAGACAGTTAAGGAAGGGTTGATGGTCAATGGCTCAATGATGCTTGCCTTGTTAATGTGTAGATTTGACGTAAACCAAGTCTGTGAAAGTGCCAATAATCAGAAAGTTAGTTTGTTTTCCTTCAGGGTTTTGATAGAATAATTTTAGTGTCCTAAAATTCTATGATGAAAGAATCAACTAGGGTTTCTATAATTTGCTTCTATTTATATTACAGGGAATAAAAGACTTATAATTCTTTTCCAATTATAATTACCAAAATTGGTCTTCAAGTCAAAATAAAAATTTCAAAAAGAAAAGACTTTATTTTCTTCATTTTTCTTTCCATTTATTGCACACCCTAATCCAATATGGACTAGGATTTTCAACCAGAGCTCCAAGCCCACTATGTTGCTAAAGCCCTAAACCTATTGGGCTAGGCTTTCAACCCACAAGCCTTCCAAGGACTTAAATGCCACTTTGGATTTTTCTTTTACTTAACTTAAGACAAATCTAAACTTGAACTAATTTAATTTAAATTAAATTAATTCTTTCTACCAATTTATTTTGGATCTTGATTAATTTATTTCTATTGTGAAAATATTATTGTCATATAAATATCCATAAACTTGGATTTATATATAAATCTAAATCCCTAGAATGCAATAAGTGTGTCACTTTCTAGGTTTCTATCATGATGGTAGTGAGAAACACTAATAGACCATGAGCACTATTTAACAACACATCATGGCTACCTAAACTGATAGAAAGAGTCAATGGCTTTAACAAACCTTTATATGACTGATACTTTTGTGATTCAATTCCTTCATCACTAATATCTCCATCAAGCAAGATGCATGCTTTGTGTCTTCATCCTTAAAACTTGATATATCTTTCTATGATTCCCAAGATAGACATACTTCTTGAATGAGTTTTCATTCATGCCATGGCGATTGACTTCACAAGTAGTCTCATTCTAATCAAAGGGCCTAAGATATCATTTCTCATAAACTCAAGAAAGACAAATCTTATCTTAACTCGCCCACTACTCTCATGCAATTCATAGTGCACACACCCAAGAACTATATTACTCAGAACCCCTTGAAGTGGTTGTTTTTTACAACATTAAAGTACACAAGTCTTTGCACAGAATAATGACGAGCTCAAGTTGAAGGATCACTTACACTCGTGTCATAGCTGAGAAGCTACTAATGACACCCACATATGATACGCAATTTCATGAGTAGAAGTTTTGCTACCTTGCAAAACATCACACATGATGGTCTTTATATCATTGATGTCCTATCTCAATGATATATACAACTACAGGACAATTTAAGAATGTTGTTATCACATTATACCGTTTTCACAATAGTGGGGATTGTTATTACCTTTTAATGCAATGGACATTTTAAGGACTTTATCAATGTTTAACGTATGAAAAAGAGTAACAATTAATATTTGATAAAGAATGCCATAAATATAACGAACATAATTATAAGTACATAAGTTTATCTTACTAACTCAGTTGGCTCGTAGAGCATACGTTGAAAACCTTTCATTTATATTGCAGCCAACTACTAACATACTTAACCTCGTTGGCTCTCACATATATAACATGCTTCTACTGAGTTATGGCTTTAGTTAGTGGGTTTGTGATGTTGTTCTTTGGGTTTAAACCCCATTTTGGTCCCTCAACTTTAACAAAAGCCCCTTTTTAGCCCATCTACTTAAAAAACCCTTTTTTAGTACCTAACGTTTATTATCTGACCCCTTTATAGTCCCTTCATTATTTTGTTACATGTGGCACGTTAGATGACAGAAATTTCAAAGCAAAGGGACCAAAAAGCCCTTTGTTAGCCCTTTTACTTTAGAATTTTTGTTATTGAATGTGCCACATGTGCAAAAAGATAACAAAGGGACTAAAAAGGGGCTAGATAATTAATGTTAAGGACTAAAAAAGGGCTAGATAATTAACTTTAAGGACTAAAAAAGGGCTTTCTTAAGTAAAGGGATGAAAAAAGGCTTTTTATTAAAGTAAAGGGACCAAAATGGGGTTTGAAACTTGTTCTTTACCGCTGTTATACTAATTGCTACATCACCTTTCTATACATAACTTGTCAAAATGTGGTGTTTTTCTAAGTATATGCCTTGTTTGCTAATGAAACTAAGGTTTCTTGGCTAGTGTTATAAGTTGTAATGTTATAATAACAATTGGAACAACAATGCTAGTACAAAGCCATGCTTAGATATAAACTCGTGAATTAACACTATTTCCTTAGGTACCTCAAAAGTTACTATGTACTTAGATTTTGCTATAGAATTTATGATGATGTCTTGCTTTGAGTTATACTTGCTCACTACATCTCTCTATTAAGGTAAAACTAAAAACTACTTTGCAATCTTGAGATCATCATGATCTTCTTGAGTAGCTAGTATATGTGCGACACCTCACTAGCAACTCCTCGTCTTCTCCATGTATAAGTTTTACTCATCATGCTCCCATCATACAAGACTTTAAACTTTGTACAATTTATAGCAAATATAATAGATTCTATTACATATGGGATCTTACACATCATTTCCTCTCCTCTTGTGTTTGTCAACGCACTTTCTTGGAAACATGGTTGCCATGTGACATAGGTATCAATCTTCTCTTGGATTGTTTCAAGATAAATTGCTTAAATACCTTGTCGATGTACAAGCTTTGACTTAGTTTCAATAGCCTCTAAGATCTATCTCTTTAAATCTTTATCCCTAGGATATAGCGTACTTCACCTAAATCATTCATGGGAAAACACTTGCCTAGCCAAATTTTTAAAGAATCCAAGGCAACTATTTGGTTTTCCATATTAGTATGTCATTGACATACAATACTAAGAAAATCATAGCACTCCGATTGACTTCTTGTAAATACAAGGCTCACTTTTTGTCATGCCCCAAAACCGAGAGTGAAATAGACGTTGTACACTTGTGAGAGGATCCCACAAATGCACAAGGCTTGGAACTTGCTACATTCATAACTAACAATCTACATAAACTTAGATCCACAATCTTAAAATAAAATCTAACTTAATAACCAATATTTAACTAGGCCAAGAGTGTACAAAAATTATACAATTCCATTAATAAGGTCATAACTATCTCAAGGAGATCTAGTCTACAAAAGAATGAACTATGTTCCATCATCTGTATCCAAAAATATGTGACTAACAGCCTAACTCCACAATAATCTAAATCCAAAATACAAATGGCTAGCCTCCTAGCTCATCACTCCCCTTGGTTTCCCACGTCTCGGGTTTCACTGCCTGAAATGGTGGACAAGGAAAAAAAATCTATGTGAGATAACTCAATAAGTAAAATATGAGTAGCCTTCATTGAAATTTTAAAGTATGCCAAGTTAACGTTTAAAGTTTAAACAAGAAGAAAATCTCAATCATAAATAATTTATCCATACTGAAATTTATTTAGTGGTTCCCTTAATTAGTCATGGCCAGTGTACTCTCCGAACTGGCTGGATAACAAAAATATCAGTATACTCTCCCACTGGTTGGATAACAAAAATACTAGTGTACTCTCCCACCTGTTGGATGAACCGATCCTACAGAAATACATGTCGACATGTGCCAGCGTTTAACTCCCACTGGCAAGATAACATAATTCATGACCATATTGGAGACAAAACCATGCAGGAGTTAACAGTAAATTTAAAACTCCCAAACCAGTTTCAAATTTCTAGAACAAACAAGAAAACTCCATTTAGGCATGCTCAACTCAATAAAAATAATAACAACTTTCATTTCAAATCAATCATGCTCAAGTGCTAATAAAAAAATCGAGTTAAGTCTCACCACCATCTCAAAACAGTTTAAAATATGCTTTTAAAACTTTTACCATAAAATCCAAGGGCATTTACCATAATTTTACTTGCCTCCCCTTGTAGGCACACAAAAAACAAGGCGGTAAAGGTGATTTAGAACCTAAGCCACATCAAAGAACAAACAAGATTACAACATACCCATTTAACTAAATTAGTTTCTAACCAAAGAAACAACTTCCTCCTACACCTCTCGGTTACTTTTACCCATTGAAACCCTATTAATATATGGATATATATCCCTATGTATAATCATACTTAAAGCAAGCCTAAAATAGCACCAAAATACCTTATATATGGTGGGTTTACAAGGCAAATTACTAGACAAAACAAAATGGAAAAATATGAGAAACCAAGCTCAAACCTACCCCAAAACAGCAACACAAAAGCTGTGTAGTAAGGTGGGGATTTTTGCTATTTAAAACAATCTCAAAATGCTTGGAAAAACTATGAACAATAGGAATTTTCTGGGCAAAAATAGCAGGGATTTATAGGCAAACAACAACAGCAAAATAGTGTAGAAACAAGCCAAAACTGGGCAGCATTCAAGTAAAAAAAAAAATGCAGTAGCAAAAGGCAGCCAAAACAAAGCAATAACAAGGGGTTTTAAAACTAGAAAATAGCAGTTAAAAGTCTACTAAAACCATGGTGCAATATGGAAATAGGTACTATGGGAATAAAGCAGAAAACAGAGCAAATTTTGGGGTTTTTCTTAAAGCAGTTCTGACCAAATTTCGAATTGGGAATTTTAACAAAATTTGTGCTCATAAATTAACTGATCTGGGTTAAGTGATCAACAGATAAATTGTAACCCTATGTCTCAGTATTCTATAGACTCAAGAATCACCTTAATTCGACATTTACAAAGAAATCTAGAGTCAAAATACTAACAAAAGGTCAGGCTGCTAATTAAATCTGTTAGTGGGAATCAAACTTGCAGCAGAGTTTTTACCTTGAAAACAGCTTAATTGGCTTAAATGTCTAACAAAAAAGTTGTAAAGCTATCTCTTAACTTTCTATAGAATAAAAAATGGACTTAATCCAATAACTATAGAAAGAGTTATGGGTAAAACACTACTTACTGGTCATGTTGTCAAAATTTCTAGCGACAAAAAAGATTAGCTACTGGTGAATGCTAGATTTTGGACAAAATCAAGGGAGAAACTTCATAAAATTCCCAAAATTGAAAACCCTAAAAGATTAGAGACAACCCAATTCAAATCAAGGATGAAAAGATGAGCAACAAGGTTGATTTCTTACTAGAAAGTGCTGGAAAATGGAGATCTCTTACTATGGACAGCAAACCCAACACAAACCAGCAAATTGGAAGGTTGCAGCAGCTAGATTTGGAATTTTTTAGCATAGTTTTGCAACCATAAGCTCATTAATCTCCAAACCTTGCTACAAAGAGGAAGAAAAGACTAAGTTTTTACCTATTTCTCACGGTGAGGAGGATGTTGGGCAGCTTAGGGTTTTGGGGTTGTAGAGCTTCAGGGAGGAGCTGGGAACATGCAAGAGGGTTGCGTAAGAAAAAGGAAAAAAATCAGCCTTAACCCTTTTATCAACAAATTTTCTCTTTTAACCTCTCTTAAAGTTTGGAAATTTTAGTTATTAGGCCCATAAGTAATAATTTGTCCCACATAAGTCCTTAACTTAAATCTTAAGGTTTTAGAAATTTTTGGGATGTAACACTTTTGTTCTTGATGAAAATCATAACGAATTTTCTCAACTCCTAAAACTTGCTTTAGTTCATGAATGGACTTTTGCAACTTGCAAACCCTCTTAGCATCTTATGGAATCTCAAAACCATTTGAACATGTTATGTAGACATCCTTAGTCATATTTCCATTAAGAACTATGGTTTTGACATCCATTTGTTAAACCTAATACTCTTGGTATGTTATTACGGCAAGTAAAATCCTAATGGAATTAAACATGGTTATCATAAAAAAGTTTTGCCATTATCTATTCCTTGATGTTGCTTGAAGCCTTTAGCAACCGATCTTGCTTAATAGGTTTGCAGCTTACCATCCATGTACCTTTCCTTTAAACACCCATTAGAACCTTATGGGTTTAACCAAGGTTCATACCTTGACTTGGTACATGGTTTCCATTTAAGATTTTGTAGCTTCTTGTTATCTCTTGGAGTTTGAGCTAGAAATTGCTTCATTGTAGGTAATTGCTTGTTATTCTCTATGAGTAGTACATCACATTTTCTTGGTGATTAGAAAACCATATTACTTTGGTTTTTTAAATACTCAACTTGACCTACACAATTTTTGTGTCTAAGAGCTTTTTCTTCTTCATGGAACTAGCTCTAATTCCAACTCTTATGCATCTTTGAACTACTTAAGCATCCTTGACTTTTCCAAGTCTACCTTACTCTTACCATCCCCTCTAGAAATATAATCTCTTTTTAAGTGGATAATAGTCTTTAAGATGCACTTGGGATAACCTATGAAGATGCACTTGTTCCTTTTGATGCAAGCTTGTTCTTGAATGTGATCTAGACAAAAGCTTCACATCCCAAATTTTTAGATGAGACAAGTTGGGTTTACCTTCCATACTAAACCTTGTATGGTGTCTTGTCTACAATCTTTGTTGGAACATAATTCAGTGAATGCACCCTTGTTTCCAATGCATATTCCTAAAGGATAAAGTATTGCTTGACTCATCATCAAATGTACTATGTCCAACAAAGTACAATTCTTCATCTTACTTATACCATCCCACTATGGTGCACCCAAAGATGGGAGTTATGAGATAATCTCATACTCAAAATCGATGAACTCTTGGCTAAGATATTTATTACCTCGATCCAATCAAAGTTTCTTTATCTTGCCAAGTTGATTATCTAATTCATTCTCGAACTCCTTATGTTTATTAAAGGATTCTAACTTATACTTTATTATGTAGAAATTTAGATCTACTTAGGTCATCAATAAAAGTTATGAAGTAGAAATATCCATCTCTTACCTCTATTAGAAGGAATCCAAAAACAACTATATGGATCAACTCCGATAATTCTATAGGTCCTTCATCTTTATCACCAAAAGGTGCCTTAGCCATTTTCTTATAAAGATGCATGACATGTATCAAAGGCTATTGAGTCAAATGACTTTAAGTACCCTTCTTGATGTAACTTTTCCAAGCGTATTGTGCCATAGGTAGATTTGTCTTCGAGTCCTTGGACTTATATTACTTGTTCTCAATCCATAAACTAGGTTTTTCAAATCTAGAACATATAAATCATTGATCAATAATGTCATCCATAACATATTTTGTTTAAACGAAAAACCCTTTTGTGTCTAAACTCAACACCAAATTATGTTTATGGAATCACTAGGCACATATATCAATATTCTAGTTCTAGAGCTAATTTACTTGACAAATATAAATCCTATGGCTAATAAAGCTACTCTTGCTTCATTACCCACAGATAGGTAAACTTTGCCTTAGAAAACCTTTAGATTTACTTGATAACTAAAAGAAAATGCCCTTACTTGCTTCTTCTTCCCTTATAAGTCCTTTAGTACTTCTTCCAAAACCTCTTTCTTTTGTAATGGAAAGAAACACTCTGCTTTCATCTTGAGACCTTCTTTAATTTTTCACCTTGTACTTAGGTGACTTACCTTACCCTTTCCCATTTTGCTTCACCATGAGTATTTGTAAGGATTTTCCTATCCTTAAATCTCTCTTAGCTTAGCGAATATATACCAACAACTTTGGTAGGGATTTCTCCATATTATTCATGTAGAAAATAACAATGAAGTTGGAAAAACTTAGCATAAGTGATGACAAGACTTGATCAATGGCTAACTTTTTATCCTTAACAAAGCCATCGTTTGCAAGGGTCTTAATATACCCTATTATCTTGAGTACATGAGGTCAAGCAAGTGATCCCGCAATCATCTTACATGAAAGAGTGCAATAGTGACCTTATCTCTCTCTTTCCTAGCCTTCTAAGAATACAACTCTTTGAGATAGAGTAAGATGGATGGAGCATCCATTTCCTCATGTTGCTTTTAAAGCTTAAAGGTCATCACAGACGGCATTATGCATTGGACATCCAATGCAACATCCATATATCCCTTAAGGAGTCTTAGCAAACATCTTTAGCACATATTATCTCCTTTCTTAGAAGTTAGTGCTACTAATACATCCTCTTTTAGGAGTTAATGCATGTAGGACATTTTCTTTGTTCAAGATTGATCGTAATGAAAGGTAGGTGTTTTGAATCATGTTTGCCACAACATAATAAAATAGCAAATGTGTACTCGTCCTTGGTTACTAATTGGTTAAATGGTCGTTATTAACATGTATTACTTCCACTATTTACTTAAAACCTAGTAGCACTCATTATTGGACTTAGAAAACCATGTTGCTTGGGCTTTCTAGTGGACTAAGGATCCATATTCCCCTCATCATGACCCAAGCTATGGCTATGCTACCACAATGAGGTCTTTAGGTAGGTTAACACTTGCCAATTGCACCTAGTGCAACTCCTTGGACTATTGAATGGACTCCCTTCATCCTAAAAGTTCTAAACTCAAATTTTTTTTAATGCTTGCCTCTAAAGTTCACCAACCTAACTACGGCTATTTCAATTAGTGCAAATTTAGTTAAGTTGAGCCATTGTTTCCATAAAACTACCAAAATTAAATGGTACCCCAAGCTATGGCTATGTCAACAACACATTGAATGATGGATTGCTTTATGTATGCAATGGAAGTTGTTTAGTCATCTTGACTTAATATTTTCTATGAGGGATTTGTTAATTACTATAGTGTCAATTTATTATCTTTGCATGTTAGCCCATTGTCATGGATATATAACAATAAATATGTCAAACTAGTATACCATGATCATGAGCCCTTAAGTTGATTTATCAAGCAAATGATAAAATCAACAATTAAATTAAAGGAGTAACTCTTGCTTGAGTTGCATCATCCCTCCTTTGAATTTCACCTTGGATTCACCTTTAGCTCTTTGCTTGAACCACTTTTCTTATTTTCCTCTTCTATTATATTCCTAGTAATAAACTAAAATTACATTTCAATGAATAGAATACTCACATTATAGGCAAGGGA
This sequence comes from Rubroshorea leprosula, assembly GCA_020521535.1. Classification (NCBI taxonomy): domain Eukaryota; kingdom Viridiplantae; phylum Streptophyta; class Magnoliopsida; order Malvales; family Dipterocarpaceae; genus Rubroshorea; species Rubroshorea leprosula. The sequence continues at coordinate 1,082,430 of BPVZ01000088.1, forward strand.
GGTGAAAAAAGAAATACACGAGAAATATAGGAAGGCATGGCATAAAAGCCACATGTAAAATCACAACCCAAAAATCCAACTAAATTCAAACTTGGCTCATGATTATACACCACGCAATCTACTTGTTGCATAAAATAAATTTACCTCTTGTTTACCCCAGTGTTGTTATTCTCTTTGTGATATACTTTTTCTAAACTCGAAAAATCAATCATTGATAGAATCTATCTTAAACTTGTGAAAATCAAACTAGACTAAAAATGAAAAATTAGGTTGACAAAGCCTTAGGTGTAACCTCACCAAACCTGTGGCGTTGTTGTTCCAATAGTGCCCCTAATGTGCCTTGTGCACTAGCCTCTTGGTGCTTGTGCTTGCTCATGCCCCCCTTTGGGTGCATGTGTGGGCATACTAGCATGCTAGGCATATGCCTTTTGGGTGCACCATCACCCACATGTGCTCACGCACGGCTGTGGCAGGGGCTAAGGAGCGAGTGTACTTGTATGTGCTTGGCCCTAAGTTTACTTAGCCCAACGTGCACAATTGCACCCTCCTAGTGTTGATACCATGTCACACCATAGCCACTTCTCACACAAACAACCTTGTGTATGCACATTGTGCGCCATTGACTTATGCAACTAATCTGTGCTCACTCGTGCCCCCCTTGGGTGCATGTGTGGGTACACTAGCATGCTAGGTGCACACCTTTTGGGTGCACCATCACCCACATATGCCCACGCATGGCTTTGGTAAGGGCTAAAGAGCGAGTGTGGTTATATGTGCTTGGCCCCAAGTGCACTTAGTCCAACGTGCACAATTGCACCCTCCTAGTGTCAACACCATGTCACCCTATAGCCACTTCTCACAAAAACAACCTTGTGTACGCCATTGAATTGTGCGATTGATCTGAATAAAGGTGGCGACATCTTGCCACCATACAACTTGTGATAGGTCCACACAAATGGCCTCACTTGTGCTTGACATGTGGCTCCACACTAGCTATTGACTAAGGTGTTAATACTTTGCAATGTTGTCCTATTACACAGTTGGCCTCACGTGCAACAGTGAGCACTTATGCTATGCGATAGCCTGCATATTGCTACCAAGGGTACAAGGCACCTGTACCCTCAAGCACATGTTGTAGCAAGCTTCCATTGGTCCAAAAACATGTTTAGTATTTACATCGAATTCAATGATCTAAAAAATACATTAGTAACACAACCAATTCAATAATTAAATTGAATAACTATTAACAGATATCACAACCAATTTGATAGTTGAATTGATACCATTGTTGGGTTTATGAGGGTGCAATAAAAGAAGAAACCTTATAAAAATTTAATCTTATCCTCTTTCAACCCACCTATGATCCTTATGAATCCTTGACAGTTAAGAAAGGATTTATGGTCGTACCTCGACTAAACGTGCTTCATTGATGCGTAAACTTGATCACCATTCTCTAATGAGTCCACACAAGAATTCAAATGTAGAATTCCCCTGGTAATGATTCACATGTACACTTGAGGATTCAAAGAAGATCAAGTTTCTAAAGGTGCTAGTAATTAGAAAGTTAGTTTGTCCTCCTTTCGGGTTTTGGTTGAATAATTTTGGTGGCCTAAAATTTATGTTGAAAGAATCAACTAGGGTTTCTATTCTCTACCCCAATTTATATTCATAGGGAATAAAAGACTTGACATTCTAATCCAATTAGAATTACCAAAATTGGTCTTTAGGTCAAAATAAAAATCCTAAAAGGAAAAGACTTTCTTTTCTTCATTTTTCTTTCCTTTTGCACACACCTAATCCAATATGGACTAGGATTTTCGACTAGGGCTCCAAGCCCATTATATTGCTAAAGCTCTAAACCTAGTGGGCTAGGCTTTTGGCCCACAAATCTTCCAAGGACTTAAATGCCATTTTGGGTTTTTCTTGTCCTTAACTCTTAACAAGTTCAAACTTGAATTAATTTAATTTAAATTAAATTAATTCTTCTAATTTATTCAGCATCTTGATTAATTTATTTCTTTTGTGAAAATACTATTTTCTCATAAATTAATCCATATCCACAAACTTAGATTTGTATATAAATCCCAATTCCCAAGATGTACTAAGTGTGTGACCATCTAGGTTTCTATCATGATGGCAATGAGAAACACTAACAAACCATAAGCGCTATCTAGCTACACATCATGGCCACCCAAAGTGACAAAAAGAGTCAATGGCTTCAACAAACCTTTATATGATTGACACTTTTCTAATTCAATCCCTTTATCACTGATATCTCCAACAAGCAAGATGCATACTATGTGTCATCATCCTTGAAGCTCAATATATCTTTCTTTGATTCCAAGATAGACATACTTCTTGAATGAGCCTTCATTTATGCCATGGACTTTACAGCTAGTCTCATTTCAATCAAAGGTTTAGAGATAATTTCTCTCATAAACTCAAAAGGGACAAATACTATCTTGACTTGCCTATTATTCTCATGTGATTTATTGTCATGCCCCAAAATTGGGAGTGAAACAGATGCCGTGCACTTGTGAAAGGATTCCACAAATGCACAAGGCTTGGAAATTGCTAAATCCATAACTAACAATGCACAGAAGCTAAGATCAATATCTCAAATGAAAATCTAGCTTACAAAAGAATGATCCATATCTCCAAATCTATGTCCAAAATACGAATGGCTAGCCTTCTAGCTCATCACTCCCTTTGGTTTCCCACATCTCGGGTCTCACTACCTAAAATAGTGGACGAGGAAAAACCTATATGAGAACTCAGTAAGAAAAAATATAGCCCTTAATTAAAGTTATGGCATGCCAACAAATGTAATCAAGTGTCAAGAAAAACGAGTACAAATATAGGAATGAAATAGACGTCTCCTTTACAGGTCATGGCTAGCATTTATAACCCTCCCACTAGCGGGCATAGTAATAACCAATGTACTATCCCATTGGCAAGAATAACAAAACAAACCAGTTTCTATGAATACATGTCGACATGTGCTAGCGTTTATAAACCTCCCACTAGCGGGCACAATAAAACATGATCATATTAGAGACTAAACCAAGCAAGAGTTACAAGAAAATCCATAATTTACAAACCAATTTGAGGTTATCAGAACAGTTCCGTAAACTCCAAGTAGGCATGCTCAAATCAATAAATGATAACAACTTTATTTTAAACTAATCATACTCATTTTTTGTGTAAAACGGGTTTAGTACCTCCACCACTTCAAAAATGGTTCAAAATTATGCTTTTAAAACGTTTACCTTAAAATCCAAGAGCATTTACCATAGTTTTACTTACCTCACCTTGTAAGTAAATAACAAGCAAGAATTCAACATCTCAAGGCCATGAAGGTGATTTATAACCTATGCCACATCAAATAATACTTAGAATAAGCTTAAAGCAGTAACAAAAAGACACACGAAACAGCAGGTATCCTAAACAGATTTCTTGGACAGAATAAGGTGGAAAAATGTGAGAAACTGAGCTCAAAACCATCCTAGACATAGTAGAAATTTTAGGCAACAAGATGGGGGTTTTTGCCATTTAAAATAGTGCCAAAATGTTTAGAATAAGCCTTGAATAGTAGGGATATTTGGGCAAAAACATAGCAGCAAAATAGAGTAGAACACAAGTTAGAACTAGGTAAAAATGGACAGCATTTAAGTAGAAAAGTAATAGTAAAAAGGGTAGCTAAAATAAAGCAGTAACAAAGGGTATTAGAGTAGGAAAACAATAGCTAAAAATCTAGTAAAATCATGATGCAGTATGACAGTAGGTACAATGGGAATAAAGCAGAAAATAAAGCAAATTTCTAGGTATTTTAAAGAGCAATTCTAGTGAAATTTCAAACCAAAACTTCCAATAGATGTTAAACCCAAAAATTGACCAATCTAGGCTAAATGGTTAATAGATAAATTATAACCCTATGTCTTAGCAGTTTATAAGATCAAGAATTACCTTAATTCGACATCTACAGAGAAAATTATGGCCAAAATATTTACATAAGGTCGAGCTACTAGTTAAGTCTGTTAGCAGGAATCAAACTTGCAGTAGAGTTTTCACCATGAAAATACCTTAACTAGGTTAAATATCCAACAAAAAAGTTGTAGGGCTATCTCTTAACCTTCTATAGAATAAAAAATGGACTTAGTCCGATAAATATAGAAAGAGTTATGAGCAAAATACTAACACAAGGTCAGGCTACCAAAAATCGTAGTCACTCGCATACAAAATGAGCTTCCAAATTCTCAATCTTGCATCAGACAAACCAAATTTTAATGGGCATGATAGCAAGCAACACACTAAAAAAATTTCTAGGCAAAGGAGAGTAGAAGAAAATGGGCCAAAACTAAGCTAAAACAACAACAAAAACATTGTGAAAAACTTGGTGGAAAAGTGAAGAAAACAGCCATAGAAACGCACAAATCCTGGAATGGGAAACAAGAAAAATCTATGGTATGCAAGGCAAAAAACCAAGCTTTTAACAAGGCATATCAGTCAAGAAATCTCAACACAAAAGTGCAAAAAATACATGATTCACATACATAATTTTTCCAGCAAGGAGATCAGTAATGTTAATCATGTGGTTTGTAAAATCGAAGGGAAAAAAACTAGAGGAAACTATCCCAAAATCAAAAATAGCAAAAGATTAAAGTTAACCCAACTCAAATCAAAAATGAAAAAATGAACACGTGGTTGATTTTTTACCAAAAAGTGTTGAAGAATGGTAGCATCCCTTACATTACACAAGAACTCGAAATGAACCAAAAAAATTGGAGAATATTAGCAACAAGATCTGGGTTTTGATCTTGATTTTGAAAACCATAAACTCATAAATCTCTAAATCAGACTTTGTAGGAAGAAAAAGGAACTAAATATCACCTGATTTCTAGTGAGAAAGGACTAGGCACAAGCTAAGGCTTGTGGAGGAAAATTCTAGTGAGAGTTGCAGGAGATTGACGTAAAAGGCCAAGAGAAAAATAGAAAAATTAGCCTCAGTCCTTTTTACTCACTAGAGTTTTACTTTTAACCTATTTAGCTTTGCGAATTTTAGCCATTAGACCCGACAATAATAATTCCTCTTATAGAAATCCCTAACTTAAATTAAAATTCACATGTACTAATGTATTCATATATACATATATACGTCTAAAATTTCAGAAATTCTAGGATATTACATTTATGATGCACCCAATAACTATATTATTCACAACCCCTTGAAATGGTTGTTTTTAACAATGCCAAAGTACAGGAGTCTTCGCATAAAATAATGATGGTCTCAAGTCAAAGGATCACTTACAATTGCATTATAGGTAAGAAGCTACTAATAACATATACATGTAGAGTTTGTTGGCTCAATTCATTCCAAGAGGGCGGGTGAATTGGAGTTCTTCCTCCTCTTTACAACCACAAAACAAAAATTAGAGAGGGTAAGGAAGAAGAGCTTTTACAATGATTTTGTAGAGGTTTGATCCAACCACTTGGAGCCTAGTCCTTTATCTTGGCTTCACTCACTAAAAAATCTTCTCCACACTCTCCACTATGAGGAACAAGGGTGGCTTAAAAGAGCCACTCAATCCTTTTACAAGAAGATGAGTTTTTCTCTCAAATCTCACCCCTTTGTAAGATAAACCCTAAGAATCCTCTCTACAAATCACTCTTGAAGGAATAATCACACCCCCAAGATAACTCACAAATAGAATAAGAAGAGGATTACAAGCAAAGTTCACTCAAAGATAAAAAGCTCAAGTTAAAGCACAAGCTGGTAGGTAAAGATATTCAATACAATGCCTAAAAACCTTTTCTAGATCTTCTACCAACCATATTTATAACCGTTTGGTTGAAAATAGTTGTTTCTAGCTGTTGGAGTTCAATAAATGCTCTGCAGATTAGTTAAGTTTTGTTAGTAAAGCTAGCTCTACTTCCACAATCGCTTTTTAAAGCTGGCTATATGCCCAAAGTTGGCTTTCCTGCTTGTTCCTGCACATTCTATTTTTCTGAAGAGTCGGCCGCAAAACGTGAAGACGGCTTAGGAAATCTGACTTCAAAAGATTAAAAAATCCTTTAAATAACTTGACCATTGAGCATTAAATGCACCAGCACAGCCAACTGCAAAGTTATAGTCGGCTTTACATCTGTTTTCCGTGCGTGCCAAAGTGTAGGTTTAAAACTTTCACCTATAAAGCTACATGTAGAGTTTAAAGTCAGCTCTTTGCACTTTTGTTCAATAGAGCCAGCTCTCTACACTATTTTCAAGCTTTTTGGTCCATTTTTAGTGTAGTTCAAGTTCACTTACTTTTGCAATCTTTTAGAAGTTTAACTACACACTTAAATGAACAAATTAGTCACTTAAATGTGTTTTGTAATCATCAAAATCATAGGTACAATAGAGTTCTCATGGTAGGTCAGTTCGATGCACTCACTTATTTTGAGTCACCCACATGTAATATGTTACTTGTAAAAAGAAGTCTTGTTACCTCGAAAAACATCACACATGATGGTTTTTATATCATTGATGTCATATTTCAATGATATATATGACCATTGGACAATTTAAGAATGTTACTATTGCATCATATGGTTCTCACAATAGTCAAGATTACTATTACCCTTTGATGCAATAGACATCCTTAACACTTGATCAATATTTAACATACACAAAAGAGTAACCATTAATATTTGATAAAAAAAATGCCATAAATATAATGAGCACAATCACAAGTACATAACATTGTCTTGCCAATCCAATTGGCTGATAAGGCATACTCTAACACTTCCATTACTGTCAATGAATTTATAAGAATCCTAGGTGGGTTGAAAGAGAAAGTTTTAAAATTTTTGCTTCTATTGTGCCTCTTAAACCCAATGGGGAACAACATTAACATGAGTTTCATATAGATGCTTAATATATAATTGTCTAGATATTGTATATCCACTGACAAATATGGATGTAATTTGCTAAAGGAAGTTCATTTTATTTGCACCAATATTCCCTTCATTTGGCATATTTCATTTATTTAATTATTTAATTTTTTTATGTGTTTTGTTTGATTATGTGATTTTAATAGCATTCCTAGGTAAGTAAAAAAGTACCAAGAGAACAAGAATAATGAACTATATCTCTTATACTTTGACTTTCAGAAGAGCTTTGTAATATGAGCATTCGAGAGAAAGGAAACAAATTGGGCTAAAAAAGGATATATTATAGTAATAATTGTAGATGTAAAGATAAAAGAAATTGATAAAGATTTGATGTACTACTTTATTGTGTTTATCTAACAAATTTTCAATTGATTTGGAAATTAGATATCTATTTAGAATAAATTAATATATGCTTGAAATAACTTGTATACTTATTAATTAAAATTTAATTTTAATTATAATATTATGATATTTAATAATTACTAAAAAGATACAATTTAAATGAATTGTATATACTATGTTATATTTGAGAATAGTGTATATTAGGGCTAACTCTAGAAAAAAATTAAATCCTAATTTCAAAAATACCATCTTCCAATGAATATCTTGAAATAATAACCTTAAAATTCAATATTCTATTAATGTAAATCATGCATATTAATTTGTAAGTTAATCTAATATATATAATAATTTGATTAAGAAACTTATATTTGATAACATATATTTTAAGGGGGTTAAATTTTGTATAATCCAAAAACAAGTTAAATACGTTCAATCAATTTAAAAATTGATGACATACATGATTTACATGAATAAAAAACTAAATCAAATGGCTAGTTTTTCAAAAATATTTGTTAGTATTATGATCTATACAAATGAATGGATATTTCATCTTCATCCTTCCACCCTCTAAGCTTTATTTATTGAATGATTGAGTCTCATTCATTGAACCAAGTTTTGCTCATGAAACCACTACATTTATGGAACCACCACATTCATGAAATTAGTTAACTTTGTTCAATGTTCTATTTAGTTCATGAATCTTCAATTAAGTTTATCCATATAATTAACATTCATTCTCCCTTGCCCTATATACAAGCTTGCATGGTAAGGAGAAGAGAGATAGGGTGAAAGAAATGGAAGACTAGAAGATCACACTTCTAAAATCTTTTCTTATCTGTCATATCTCCTCTTTTTTTCTTATCTCATTCTATTACATTACCTTTATATATGCTTGTTTCCTCATACTCAATTACCTCTTATTTTATAACAATTTGAGGATAGTTTCTTTTGAAATTGAGATTCTAAATTTTTATGAGTGTGGATTAAAATGCACTATTTTTTTTATATATGATAAGAAGTTAGTATTAAAATTCACAACCTCAGAGTTGAGGAAAGTTTTTAATTCCCAAAGTGTATAGAGTTGTAGAACAAAAATGAGATGAATTCATTTCATTGCTTTTAACCCTCTTAACCACATTTGCACGTCATTCCATTTGATTTTAGAAACTTTTACTTTCAATAAAAAAATTTGCCATTGCCCACTAGGTCATCAGTTGCTTGGTAACTCCAAAAAGTTTTAAAAGGAAAATGAAAATTAAGAAGAAGAAAAAATGTGAGAAGAATTTTCCTCCCTTTCATTATGATTAATGAAAAAATTAGGTTTTGAAACCTTTTTCTAAAGCCCAGGTGAGATCCCTAGTATGAAAGTGTTATTTCACAAGTTAGATTTAAGATTTAAATATTAACATGAACACTTAAGAAAATTAATTTTTTAAAATTAAGGTGATAAAAAGTATATTCTTGAAATTGTTCGAAGAAAAATTAATTTTAAAGTGTGCTCAGGCTAGCTTGAGACTCTTGACCATAAAAAAAAAAAAAAATCTATTTTTATCCACCGAATAAAAATAATGTTAAATTACTATAAAACGAGCACTCCATATCATACGTAATATAATAGGAATGGAAAAACTTTCCCATACAAAACACAACCCTTAAAATTTGGTTCAATGCTAATTTTGGTTTCTCAATTTTAGGGTTTTATATAGTTCCTTTAACATTTTTAATATATTTTTTTGATCTCTCAACTATGAAAAATATACTTTTTTAGTCTTTTTATTAGTTAGTTTGTTAAATCTATTCAAATATAAACATTTTTAGTCCTCCACTTATAAATATGTATATTTTTGTCTCTCAACTTAAAAGTTCATGAACTAAAAATATACATATATAAACAGATTTAATGGACCAATTAATAGAAAGACTAAAAAAGTGCATTTTTCATTATTAAAGGACCAAAAAGTGCATAAAAAAGTTGAGAGACGAAAACTATGTAAAATCCTAAAGTTGAGGGACTCAAATTGACATTTCATCTTAAATTTTTACAATGGCCTAATTTAACAAATCATCTATTAGCTATCATATTCTTTTCAACCATATCTATTAATTTTGGATTCTTCCAATCCTATTTATTGACTTTCAAATTCATTTCAATTTCATTTAGTCTACTATATTTAACGTAGACCTCCTAATTCTATTAGAAAATATTAGTCTTTTAACTATATTTCTTTTGATTTTTTTGTTCTTAAATTTATATTTGCCATATAAATAGCTTTTATTCTTATCTTGATAAATTTTTTAATTCTTCTAAAGCTTATGCTCTACAAATGTTATAGACATAACTATTTCATATCAACTCATCTATTCTATATAGTATCATTCTTTCTTCTGCTATAATATTTGTTATACTATCAATTTCTTGATCATAAATACCAATTTTTTGAGGGGTTTTTAAAACATAACTCAAACTACAGATGAACGTGTAGTTGGTATGTTAAGTTCAATAGGAATATAGAATTTAAGCTGCTAACAAAGATAGCTTTTGTTTAGCTTCTTCTAATCTTTTTAGATCTTCCAAATTTGCTACAATACGCTTTAAATTTTGTTTAGATTCTTAAATAGATGATAGTCATCAGAATCTTCAATATTACTTATAATAAAGTTTTTACTATTTTATTTCTATAATATTCATATTGTTGATTATAAAATTCTTTATCTAAAACAATTTATTGAATAAAATCGCGCAGCTTTATATATTAAGCAAACCTTCAAATAGACTTTTCTATTTGAAATATTAGAGGTTTGGTATTATTTTCCTATTGTTTCTAATCTCAAAAATAATTTTTAAATGTTAAAGAATAATAAAACTATTTATATGCCCACCTTGGTTTCGCATGATAAAATAAACAAGTTAGAGATATACCTGAAAATCCTTTAGTCTAGCCTTTGGTCAACCTAATGCTTCCTTTGTCCAACCTCGACACCACACTCTAGTTACAACTTACAACAGGTATTTGGACATGACAAGTGACCTCACTGTTGCCTAAGCTTCTTCAGGGACTCTTTCTCATACTTTTATGATGGAAATAAGGAATGATTAAAACACAAGGATTATTCTAAAACATGTTTTTATCTTTTAGAAGAGAAAGGGAAAGTGCCTTTTCCTTTTAAAGAGTGTTTTCAAATGCTTGGTGGAAAGATCTCAAGTAAGGCATTTTTGGTTTTTCAAATCTCCGATACTCGTTACAACTTATAGAAGTCCTTTTATAGTGCTCTTTAGAATCCTTTCTTACGTCATTATTGACATCTAAAGTTTACTTTATTGTTTGGTAGGCCAGACTTATCTCCTACTTTTAATAAAGCAAATTACATCTTATCTTTAAAGAATCTTGTGATGTCATGGCTGACATTGTTCCTCTTGTTTGATTCTTTCTAGTGACATAAGAGCTTACATCTTTTTCCCTTGGATTCTTCAGAAGATGATAAGATCTTCTTCACTATCTAGGGGAATAAACCCTTTGTCACATGTTGCTACAACTTTCCCTTTTGATGATCCCTTTATTTAGTAGAAACCACAATTATTGTCATGCTTTGATAGCTTGTATATTCGATTGTGGACTACTTTAGTGACTAGGACTAGATTTTCAAAGATTTATTTTCTTTTTGCTTTATCTTTAACATGTTTATGCTTGTCATTAGCGAAGACATAAGTCCATGTTTTCTTTATATCTATCATACGATCAAAAGTTTGGAGTAAAACTTTGAAGCTGAGAGCTATTCTTTGTTGGATGAATTCTAGTCCACAAAGGGATTCTTCAAATTCTTGACAGACTTGATAATCATTTTCTTCTATCTTGATCGTCTTGGATTGAATTCTAATTTGAACTATATGGCAGTTGGGAAAAATGGAGATTTTTTCCATTCTAGTGCTACAGAGTAGATTTTGACAAAGAATACCCCTTGAATTTTAGTGTAGATTTTAAAGTTTTTCACACCTTTTATCTCTTCTACACTTTCTCAAAATTTCCTCATTATTTTTTTAGAGATAAATACAGCGTACAAAACCATAATCGAATTATTCTTTAAATTGCTTTTGGGTTTGAATGAAGCATAAAACTAATTTTAGGATAAATCCTTTCTTGACTAGGATGGCAATTCTTGGTAGGCCTCATTGAATATGCCATTCTATAAATTCTACAATACATTTGTAGATATTCTTCACTCATTGTCATTTTAAACAAGGTGTCTATTATTGTAACTTCTTTTTTTTTTTTCCTAAGTAATTAGGTCAAAAGTTATGATTGTCGACATTTTGAATAACTAGCTTTTCAACTTGAGATGTTGATATTTCTAAGAGAGAGTATTTAACATAATCGTCAAATCTCCCTAAGCTTTCTCCCAATATTCCTACTATAGGATCTTGTTCTAATTTTTGTTTTAGCTCTTGTTGGGAGCTTTTCTTTGCTATATGACTAGATTCTCTAGAGCTAATTCTAAAAATAATAATTACTTTGAAATTCATTAATTTTCTATTAGCTTTTTGACTTCTTCAAGGTTATCTTGACCTTTATTTAATAACTCATGGCCTTCAATAACTTTTCCTTGGCCTTCATCAATGTCTTGGCATTCAATCATTGTTTCTTGGCCTTCTTTCATTTGGCTACTGCCTTCAATGAGTTTTCTTTTAACCTTTAAGAATCAAGTCTTTTCCTTTGTTTCGGAGTTTCAAGATTTTATCGATTGGCTCGTTCTTTGCTTAAGAAATCTACAAGGCAATTATTAGCCTTTTTAACATACTAAGTTTCAAAGTCATATTTAGCAAGGAATGTTTGCCATCTATTTAATCTTTTATATGAAGATGTTAAAGGTAATTTATTAAAAATAAATACTTTGACTTGTGTATTGTCAGTTCTCATCTTAAAATACTTTGGTCATGAAAAGAAATTAAACTACCTACACACCTTTTGTTGGGAATTCTTTAGAATTGCTCCCCAATAAAAATTTGAGGCATCATATTCAAAGGCTAATTCTTCATCATCTTTGAGCAACTGTAACCTAGGAAGGTTTTTACAATATTCCTTAATCCCTTTTACATGATTAGTGTGATAACTATCTCATTGTTGAATTTCTTTTTTTCTAAGCAATTTCTACAAAGGATGTCTCAATTGAGCCAAGTTTTGCATAAATTGTTTTGCATAATTAAGGATTCCTAAAGATCTTTAAATTTGTTCTCTAGATTCTAATTTATTAGGCAATAAAGAGATCTTTTCACTAATATGAGGTTGTAAATCTATTCCTATTGATGGTAATCAAGAAGACCGCACATGTACCACGTCAAGAGATCCATTACACATTCTAGGCGGTCCAGTCACGAGAGCTAGAGCTAAAAAGATGCAAAAAGCTTTAAATGGCCTTATTGAGCATATTTGGGTTGATAACAACATGCAACAAGTAAATCAAAACTTGGATGATTATCAAGGCATGGTAAATATCATTCAGGTTCAAGAGAACCTTAATTGAGATCGTTTATGCTAAATTACACAGCTTGCGTCAAGATCTCACAATTCTTTTGCAATTTATAACAAGCTAATATTTTATGTTACTCTAGGTTACTTTTAGTGATTTTCACATTTTTTGTATTATTTTGGGCTGAACATTCATTTATTTGAGGCCTAATTCGTTATTATTAGGATTAGGGCTTAGGGTGTTCGTTTCCTATTCTAATTAGAATTACTTTTCCCAATTTAAAGGACTTGTAACCCTAATTGGGGGGAGCTATTGAATCTAAGTTTTTGAGAGACTTTTCTCTTTGGTTCATTTCAGAACTTTATAGAACTTATCAAGATTATTCTTTGTGGCATTCTAACTTGACTTATCATTCTCGTTCTTAATCGTTCGAGGGTGTGGCATCAACCAACTTTATACCTCTAGTTCTTGTTGCGTTATAAACAACGGGTCAAGGTTTTTGCCTTTGGTTCTTTTTGCAACATAAACAATGGGTCAAGGTCTTATTATAAACTTGATTTGGCTTTCCTAGAGTTTAGAAATCCCTTGTCATGCTATGGGTCTCATTGTTCTCTTTGGGGCTTTCATCATCTTGGTATCAGAGCATCAGATCCTAAATCAGGTTTGCGTATCTTTAATTTTTAGTTTTTATCATAAAAAAAAAAAAAAAACGTGTTGGAGTTAGATTGCTACAAAATAACTTGAATTGAGCTTGTTTAGTTTAATAACAAACTGAAAGAGGAAAGTTGAGTGAAGGAAAAAGGAAAGACGTGTGAGCAACACTTGAGAGAAAAGTCAAGTTCTACAATGTGCAAAACACGAGTGTTAAGTGCCATTCTATGAGAGAGTGGAGTGAAACACGTAAGGGAGTGTTGTGAGGTCCTTTTATTCTTCTGTTTCTAACATTCGTTGCAGGCTTCAATCATGTCAAGCAATGATGACAAATCAACCACTAGAAGACACCATGTGGATGAATCTCTCATTCTCAAAGCAATGCAACAACAATTTCAGAGGCTAGACATCATGTTTGGTGAGATTAGAGACAAAATGGAGAAGCAAGATGCAGCTATAGCCAATTTATACCAAATATAGAATGGAAGTTCGAATTTGCATGGACCTCAATGATGATTATGAAGATGTATTCAACAATGATGCCCAGAACTCAAATTTCAGCATGGACAAATTTATGAGAGGTAAAGGGGATCAAAAACGGAGGTTTAACTGAGGAGAGCAAAATCTAACTAGGTGGGGAGATCAGCAAGATCGTGACTTAGGTAGCATCAAGATGAAGATTCCTCCATATCAAGGAAAAAATTATCCATATGTGTATTTGGAGTGGGAAAAGAAGGTGGACTTGGTGTTTGATTGCCATAACTGTTCTGAGGAGAAAAAGGTGAAACTAGCAACAATGGAATTTATTGATTACACTGTGGTGTGGTGAGATCAGCTTGTGCTTAGTCAACGTAGAAATTGAGAATGTCCTGTTGACACTTGGTAAGAGATGAAAGCTGTGATGAGAAAACGATTTGTTCCTAGTCATTACTACTGTGATCTCTATCAACGATTGTAGGGCCTTACTCAAGGGTCCAAAAGCATTGAGGATTATCACAAAGAGATGGAAATCACAATGGTTAGAGTGAATGTGAAAGAGGATAGAGAAGCAACTATGGCACGGTTTCTACATGGCTTAAATCATGATATAGCTAATGTGGTGGAGCTGCAGCATTATGTGGAATTAGAAGATATGGTGTATATGGCAATGAAAGTAGAACGACAACTCAAGTGTAAAGGAGCCACCACCAGAATTGGGCAAAATTCAGGTTCCTCATCTTCTTGAAAACTGAATTGAAGCAAAAAAGAAGAAAATTATGCTTTTAAGCCTAAAACTATAACATCTAAGTCAAAAGAAGTTGGCAGCAATCAAAAGAGTGAAACAAATAATATGCACGACAGAAACTGAGACATCAATTGTTTTCGATGCTTGGGAAGGGGGCATGTTGCATTGCAATGTCCTAATAAGCACACGATGATCTTGAGAGAAGATGGAGAAATCGAAACCGAAGGTAAATTTGATGATGAATCTATGCCACCGTTAAAAGATGCTAATGATGGTGTGGAATATGCCATTGATGGAGAACTGCTCATCACCAGGCAAGCTTTGAATATGCAAGCCAAAGAAGATGATGAAGTACAATGTGAAAATATATTTCACACGAGTTGCCATGTCAAAAACAAGGTATGTAGTGTGATTATTGATGGTGGTAGTTGTACTAATGTTGTTAGCACTGTTTTGGTTAAAAAGCTTAATTTACCTGTGACAAAACATCCAAGGCCATATAAATTGCAATGGTTAAACGATTGTGGAGAAATCAAGGTAAATAAGCAAGTTTTGGTTTCATTCTCTATTGGATGATACAAGGATGAGGTACTTTGTGATGTGGTTCCTTTGTATGCTGGACATTTACTTTTAGGGAGACCATGGCAATATGATAGGAGGGTAACACATGATGGCTTCAAAAATCGCTATTCATTTGTCATGGAGGGGAAAACAATTACTCTTGCACCATTGAGTCCAAGGCGGGTTTATAAGGATCAACTAAAAGTAAAAAAAGAGAGTGAGCTTGAGGGTATGAAAAACAAAGAGAAAACAACAGAAAAAGAGTCCAAAAAGAGAGAAAAGATTGAGAGTGTTGAAAACAAAGAGAGAAAATCAGTGAGTGTTTATGCAAAAGAAAGTGATGTAAAGGCTGCATTCTTTGCAAAGCAACCTATGTTTGTGCTTCAATATAAAGATGCTAATTTCAACACTAACGAACTTAATGATTCTTTGTTTAGTGTTGTTAAATCTCTTCTGCAAGACTTCAAAGACGTGTTTCCAGAGGACATTCCTAATGGTTTACCACTAATAAGAGGAATTGAGCATCAAATTGACTTCATTTCAGGTGCAACAATTCCAAATTGACCAACATATCGAAGCAACCCCAATGAGACGAAAGAACTTCAAAAGCAGGTTGAAGAACTCATGAAGAAGGGGCATTTGAGAGAAAGCATGAGTCCATGTGCAGTTCCAATGCTACTTGTGCCTAAGAAGGATGGGACTTGGCGTATGTGCGTTGATTGTCGCGTTATCAACAAAATCATTGTAAAGTATCATCACCCTACTCCTAGAGTAGATGATATGTTAGATGAACTACATGGTTCTTGCATATTCACTAAAATTGATTTAAAAAGTAGGTATCATCAGATTACGATGAAGGAGGGTGATGAATGGAAAATAGCCTTTAAAACGAAACATGGTTTATATCAGTGGTTAGTTATGCCATTTGGATTAACTAATGCACCTACTACATTCATGCGATTAATGAATCATCTTTTGTGTGCTTTGATTGGCAAATTTGTGGTTGTTTATTTGATGATATTCTGATATATGGTAAGAGTTTAACTGATCATATTAAGCATCTGTGAATGGCATTAGAGATTTTGAGAAAACAAAAGTTGTTTGCTAACCTTAAAAAGTGTTCCTTTTGCACAAATCAGATTGTCTTTTTAGGGTATGTTGTTTCAGCTGATGGAATTGCAGTAGATGAAGAAAAGATTAAGGCTATTAAAGAATGGCCAACACCTAAGATATTTTTGAGGTGCAGAGTTTTCATGGTTTGGCAAGTTTCTACTGGAGATTCATCAAGGACTTCAGCACAATTGCAGCTCTATTGACTAAAATCGTGAAGGTTAAATGCTAGATTTGGTCCCTCAACTATAGTGGTTTGCACATTTTTGGTCCCTTAACAATTTTTTGCACTTTTTTGATCCCTCAACTATACGAAATGCACTCCGTTAGTCCTTCTGTTAATTTC
>BPVZ01000088.1:1099157-1125821 GCA_020521535.1 Rubroshorea leprosula
TGTGTTTTCGCCAGATAGCATCTGACATGGCAAAAATTTTATCCATGTCATCACTTTTTGAAATTTTGCTCTCCATGTCATCAAAAAAAATATAAAAAATGCCACGTAAACAAGGTTAACGGCCCAAATTAACAGAAGGACTAACGGAGTGCATTTCGTATAGTTGAGGGATCAAAAAAGTGCAAAAAATTGTTGAGGGACCAAAAATGTTCATTTCTTAAAGTTAAGGGACCAAATTAAGCATTTAACCAATCGTGAAAAAAAGTGTCAAATTTAAGTGGGAAAGTGAATAGGAGAATGATTTTAATTTGATTAAGGAGAATTTAATTTTTGCACCATTACTTACTTTACCTAATTTTACTAGAACTTTTGAAATTGAATGTGATACATCAGGTCTTGGCATCAGCGCTGTTTTGATGCAAGAACGATCTATTGTGTTTTTAAGTGAAAAATTGACTAGTGTAGCACTTAACTATCCTACATATGACAAAGAGATGTACGCATCAGTAAAGGCCTTAGAATGGTGGCAGCATTATCTTTGGCCTAAGGAGTTCGTGATACATATTAATCATGAGTCGTTGAAGCACCTCAAGAAACAAGGTAAGTTAAATAGACGACATGCTAAGTGGGTGGAATTCCTTGAGACATTTCCCTATGTGATCAAGTACAAGCAAGGAAAAGAAAACATTGTGGCTGATGCATTATCTCGCAAGTACACACTTATCTCTACTTTAAGCGCAAAGTTATTAGGATTTGAGCAGATTAAAGAATTATATGCTAATGATCCAGATTTTGCTAACATGTTTAATACATGTGAGAAGGTAGCTTCTGATAAGTTTTATAGGCATGATGGGTTCTTATTTAGAGAAAATTGATTATGTGTGCCTAATTGTTCATTAAGAGAATTGCTAATAAGGGAATCACATGCGGGTGGCTTAATAGGACATCTTGAAGTTAGGAAAATTTTAGATATTCTGAACGATCACTTCTTTTGGCCACATTTGAAATGCGATGTTGAAAGGATGTGTGAAAGGTGCGTAACATGTAAACAAGCAAAATCTAGAGTTTTACCACATGGTTTGTATACTCCCTTACCCATACCGATTGAACCTTGGGTTGATATATCTATGGATTTTGTTTTGGGCTTACTAAGGTTGAAAAGAGGTTGTGATTCTATTTTTGTTGTTGTTGACAGGTTCTCGAAGATAGCACAGTTCATTTCATGTCATAAAATCGATGATGCAACCAATATTGCTTATCTGTTCTTCAAGGAGGTTGTTCGTTTACATGGTGTTCCAAGGACTATTGTTTCTGATCACAATGTTAAGTTCTTGAGTTACTTTTAGAAGACCTTGTGGGAAAAGTTAGGAACTAGGCTATTGTTTTTGACTACTTGTCATCCACAAACTGATGGACAAATAGAAGTGGTTAATAAGACATTGTCAACCTTATTGCATTCTATTATTCAAAAAAATTGAAGAATTGGGAAGAATGTTTTTCGCATGTTGAATTTGCTTATAATCGGAGCGTCCATTCAACAGCTAACTGTTCACCATTTGAAGTTGTATATGATTTTAATCCACTCACCCCTTTGGATTTACTGCCATTACCCATTGATGAACGAGATAGTTTGGATGGGAAAAAGAAAGCTAAAGTGGTTAAGCAACTACATGAGAGGGTGCGACAAAACATAAAGCGACGAATTGAGCAATACGCAAATCAAGCTAACAAAGGGCGCAAGAAAGTTGTGTTTGAACCTGGAGATTGGGTTTGGGTGCATATCCAGAAGGAACGATCCCTACACAAAGGCATTCTAAGTTGCAACCAAGAGGTGATGGACCATTTCAAGTGATTGCAAGGATAAACGACAATGCATACAAGTTGGAGCTTCCTGGTGAGTATAATGTTAGTCCTACTTTTAATGTTTCTAATCTTTCTCCTTTTGATGTAGGTGACGATTTGAGGACAAATCCTTTTGAGGAGAGAGGGAATGATGGTAATCAAGATGATGTTGTGCCTATGATTTTGATGATTACAAAACACATTTGAGTGATTAATTGGTTTATTTAAGTGTGTAGTTAAGTTGATAAAAGATTGCAAGTAAACTGGGACTGCACTAAAAATAGACCAAAAAGATTGAAAATGTGCAGAGAGCCAACTCTTAAAAGCTGCAACCGGCTCTGGTGAAATGGAAGTGTAGAGAGCCAGCTCTGGAAGCTGCAGTCGGCTCTATGGGTAAAGATTTAAACGTCTGTTGTTTGGTGCGCGTGGAGAAAAGATGTAGAGCCGGCTATAACTTTGCAGCCGGCTATGAGGGTGCATTTAATGCACAACGGTCAAGTTATTTGAAGTTAATGTGTTTAAAGTTGGAATCCTAAAGCCAGCTTTAGGCTTTGCAGCCGGCTGTGGAAGAAAACAAAATGTGCAGGAATCCCGCAAAGCCGGTTGTAGAAATGGTGAGCCAGCTGTATAGAGCCATCTCTAGAAGTGTAAGCCGGCTCTACTGACAATTTTACAACTCGAATTAAGCAATCTGCAGAGCATTAAATGACCCCCAACGGCTAGTAACGGCTATTTTCAATCATGGGGTTACAAATATAGTTGCTAGAAGATCTGAAGACGTTGAGAGAGCATTGTATTGAATATCTTTACCTACCAACTTGTGCTTTAACTTAAGATTTTGATCTTTGAGAGATCTTTACTTGTAATCCTCTTCTTGTTCTATTTGTGAGTGATCTTGGGGGTGTGATTAATCCTTCAAGAGTGATTTGTAGAGAGGATTCTTGGGGTTTAAGTGTAAAAGGGTGAGATTTGAGAGAAACACCCTTCTTCTTATAAAAGGATTGAGTGGCTCCTTTAAGCCACCCTTGCTGTTGTTAGTGAAGAGTATGGAGGAAATCCTTGGTGAGTGAAGCCAAGGTAGAGGACTAGGCTCCAAGTGGTTGGACCGAACCTCTATAAATCATTGAACCTCTACTCTCTTTAATTTTGGTTTTGTGGTTGCAAAAAGGGGAGAATTTTTGGAACTCCAATTCACCCCCCCTCTTGGAGTACATTGAGTCAACAATTGGTATCAGAGCAAGGGCTCCAATTTGAAGGTTTAACGACCTAGGAGTTGATCGGGGATGGCTCAATTTCAAGCTTCTCAACCACTTGAAGGTTTGTCTATCACCAAGCCTCCTTTCTTTGATGGTACTAATTATAATTATTAGAAGAATAGGATGAAGGTCTTCATGCTTGCAAATGTGCCCAAGGCATGGATTGTGACTATGAAAGGTCCATATGTGCTATGAAAGTAGTTGGGGAAAGTGAGGTGCTAAAGGAAGAAGTTGAATGGAATGATGAAGACTTGGTGAAGATCATGATCAACAACAAAGCAATCAACATGCTTCAATGTGCTCTCAATCCAACGAAATTCCATAGAGTTTCCGAGTGTGATGCTGCTAAAGAGATGTGGGACATGATGGAGGTAACACATGAAGGAACAAGCCAAGTGAAGGAGTCAAAAATCAATAGACTCATTTACATGTATGAGCTTTTCAAAATGAAACCAGAGGAGAGCATTCAAGATGTGTATACAAGATTGAATGATATAGTCACCAATCTCAAGGCTCTTGGTAAAGTCTATCCTTCTCAAGAAGTGGTGAGGAAGGTTCTTAGAAGCTTGCCCAAGAATTGGGAAGCCAAGAATACCGCAATTGAAGAGTCTAAGGATCTCAACGCTCTCAAGCTTGAAGATCTCATTGGAAAATTGATTACATATGAAATAGAAGTTCAAGTTGATGGAGAGGTTGAAGTAGTTGAGAAGAAGAAGAAGAAGGATGTTGCATTCAAGGCTAGCAACCAAAAGGAAAATAGTGAAGATGATGCTAGTGATGGTGAAAACATCTCCACCTTGATCTCTAAAGAAGTGAGAAGATTCATAAAGAAAGAACATCAAGAGCAAGCTTGAAAAAAGAGATGAAGGAAAGTCTACCAAAAGGAGTGTGAAATGCTATGAGTGCAACAAGATGGAGCACTATAGAAATGAATGTCCCAAATTGAACAAGGGTGAGAAGAAAGGCAAGAAGAGCATGAAGAAGAAAGCTTTTGTTGCCACTTGGAGTGATGATGAGACTAGCTCAACGGAAAGTGAAAGCTCCTTGGAGAAAGGTGTTGCAAATCTTTGCTTCATGGCTCAAGAGGATAGCAACCATGATGAGGAGGTAAATTCTTACTTCTCTAGTTCAATTAATAAAAGTTCATTTGAGTATTCTTATGATGATTTATTCAAAGTTCTTGATTGCTCTATGAATGACATTAAGAAACTAGCAAATGAGAATATTGCTCTTACTAAAACTATTTCATTGCTTAGGAATGAGATTGAAGCTCTCTCAAAACAAAATGAGCTTTTAGTTAAAGAGAATGCCTCTTTAAATGGTGAGATTGCTTCTTTAAAGAATGAGGAGTCTAATAATGCTTTTAAAAAAGAAAATGAGGATTTAAAGAAAGGAAATGAAGATTTAAAGAAGGAAAATGATGTTTTAAAGAGAAAAGCTTGTGATCTTGAGAATGTGATTTCCAAATTTACCTTGAGTAAAGAAAAATTTGATTCTATCTTAAAATCTCAAAGAAGTATTTATGACAAAGGGGGCATTGGGTTTGATTATTCTAAAAAGCAAAAGATTTTTAAGAATTCTTTTGTAAGAGCAAGTCAATTACTTCATCCTAATGTTACTTGCTATTGTTGTGGTGCAAATGGACACTTTGCCTATGTATGCCCTTTGAAGAGATTGATAGCCCAAGGTAAAGTGAAGCAAATTTGGGTTCCAAAAGGAACTTTAAGCACTAACCCCTATGGACCCAAGCAAATTTGAGTACCAAAAATCAAAACTTAATTTTGTTTTGTAGGTAAAGTTGATGGCAAAGTCATAAAAAGAGTAAAGTTGATCTTAATAAAGACTTATGCCTCAACAACAATGTTGAAGTGAAAGTGCAAAGAGAATTTGTTTTTGAATGCTCCACTCATGTGCTCAAATTGGTATCATTTATCCTATTGCATTTATTCATTAAGTATAATCACATTAGCATGACTATTAATTATTGGTTTATGTGTGCTGACTCTTTGATACATATGCTTGTTGAGTATGATTCCATTTGATGTGTCTTTCCTAGTGCTTGATATGATTCTTGAAATTAATGAATTTGATTATTAGAATTTGTGTACCTTGATTATATTCATGCTATTTGATGATGCATACATTGATATATGAGTTGCATAATTTAGTAATTGATGTTCAATTTAAACTTAGTTAAATGAAGAAATATCAAATTAGGTACACTCCCTTCAAAACAGCCCCAAACTTTCTGTTTGTCCCAATCAAGGCTAGTAGAGCCGACTTAACCATTTTCACAGCCGGCTCAACCCAAAAACCCGAGAGTTTTCTCTCTCTAAGATTGAGCCGGCTCCAAGACTAAAGCCGGCTCTCCGTCAACCTTTAAATATTTCGGGCCTCTCTCTCTTCGCACCAGATCTGGCATTTTTCGGACCTCCCTCTCCCAAAACTCACCATTCACTCTCCCAAACACCAAAATCCCTCAAAATCTACCAAAACCCATCCCTCAAATACTCAAATATCTTCAAATCCTTACACAAATCCACAAGCTTTTTGCTCCAATTTTGGTTGGGTTTTGCGGAGTTCTCTCTCTCATGGCTTCAAGAAGGGGCGAAAGCAAGAGGAAACAGATTGGGAGTTCTAGTGCCGATGGCCAAGCCTAGGAGAAAGGTACCCTTTGTAATACTTCTCTATTTTGGGATGATGATGCCTTCAATTAGTACAATTTTGTCAAAAATTTGGCTGTGTTACCATGCAACAATGTGAAGTTTAGTCACTTTCCTCAAGGGAATATACATGTAGAAGAGATTTTTAGAGAACTTGGATGGAGTAATTTTTTAGAGATTAAGGAGCATGTGTATAATGATGTGGTTCACCAATTCTATGCTAATTTGAAACCAAAAAGGGAGAAGTGCAAAACTAAGGTTAATGGAGTAGTGATTCAGTTTTCACCTAGAGAGATTTGCAATGTATTAGAAATATCAGAGGGTGGAGATGATGAATTTGAGAATATCAACCATTAAGAAATTAGACTCGCACTTGCACCAACATGTACTACAAATCATATTAGTGTGGGCTTTCTTTCACCAGAAAACAGAGCATTCTAGTGGATTATTAGTCATATTCTTGCTTAAAGAAAGGGGTCTAAGTCTTTTGTGCTTACTAGTGATCTTCCTTGGTTTGATTATCTTCTGAAGCGGAAAAGGTTGAACCTTGGTAGATTTATTTACCACAACGTTGTCAAGAGTTACTCCTCGGATATGGGTCTTCCGCATGTTGCATTGATTACTAGGCTAGTAAAAAGGAACAACATTGATCTTGAATCTTTCAAGCATGGAAAAGTTAAAGCTGGAACTACTCTCACTAAAGCATCCTTTGATAAAATGCAATATAAGTTTTGGAATGATAGTTGGAGGAAGAAAGGGGATCAAGCAATGGAACAGCAAAGTGATGAAGAAGAAGGTGATGCGGATCAAGAAATGGCAGAACAGGGGGAAGAAGAATATGGAAGTGATAGTCCAAGACCCTTTCAAGTCTCCATGCAAAGGACAAACCGTGAAACCATGGAGCTAATGATAAATGAAATGCAACAGCTGCACACCGACTTCTATGGTTTCTAGACAGAAATGAGAGGGAAAATGGATACCATGGATGGAAAGCTTGATCAGCTTGTTAACCATTTTTTTCCTCCACCCCTAACTAGTGCCACCTAACTTGATATTTCTTTAGTTTGGCTAATCTTTAGGATGGACATCTCAGGGTTATGCATTTTATGTTTTTAGGCTTGTGATTATGTTTTTCTTTGACTATGGATATTTCTTGAACCTTTTTATCCTTTTTTATGAATGGAAATGGCATCACTTGTGTTATCATGCTTTGTGAATGGTTGTTTATGATTTTGATGACTGTATTCTCTTATTGAGGGGGAGCATTTTGTGCTAAAATTGCTCTTCTTAATGGTTATCATGCTTAAATGCTTTAAAGATTGATGTGCATGAATTAAGGGGGAGTTTGTATTATGTGCTTTTTGATGAATGAAAAAAAGGGGGAGAAGAATATGTTGAATTTAATGTCATTTTCTAGAGTATCTTTGTGCTGAAATTCTGGTTAATATTGAAGTATATATGTGCTTTTATTAATTAATTCTCAAAGTGTTTTGTCATCATCAAAAAGGGGGAGATTGTTGTGCCTATGATTTTGATGATTACAAAACACATTTGAGTGACTAATTGGTTTATTTAAGTGTGTAGTTAAGTTGCTAAAAGATTGTAAGTAAACTTGGACTGCACTAAAAATAGACCAAAAGGATTGAAAATGTGCAGAGAGCCGGCTCTAGAAGCTGCAGCTGGCTCTACGGGTAAAGATTTAAAGGTCCGTTGTTTGGTGCGCGTGGAGAAAAGACGCAGAGCCGGCTCTAACTTGGCAGCCGGCTGTGAGGGTACATCTAATGCACAACGGTCAAGTTATTTGAAGATTATTTAATGTGTTTAAAGTTGGAATCCTAAAGCCGGCTCTAGGCTTTGCAGCCGGCTGTGGAAGAAAACAGAATGTGCAGGAATCCCGCAAAGCCAGCTGCAGAAATGGTGCGTCGGCTGTACAAAGCCGGCTCTACTAACAATTCTACAACTCGAATTAAGCGACCTGCAGAGCATTAAATGACCCCCAACAGCTAGTAACAGCTATTTTTGACCATGGGGTTATAAATATAGTTGGTAGAAGATCTAAAGAAGTTTAGAGAGCATTGTATTGAATATCTTTACCTACCAATTTGTGCTTTAACTTGAGATTTTGATCTTTGAGAGATCTTTACTTGTAATCCTCTTCTTGTTCTATTTGTGAGTGATCTTGAGGGTGTGATTAATCCTTCAAGAGTGATTTGTAGAGAGGATTCTTGGGGTTTAAGTGTAAAGGGGTGAGATTTGAGAGAAACACCCTTCTTCTTGTAAAAGGATTGAGTGGCTCCTTTAAGCCACCCTTGTTGTTGTTAGTGGAGAGTGTGGAGGAAATCCTTGGTGAGTGAAGCCAAGGTAGAGGACTAGGCTCCAAGTGGTTGGATCGAACCTCTATAAATCATTGAGTAAGCTCTTCTTCTCTACTCTCTTTAATTTTGGTTTTGTGGTTGCAAAAAAGGGAGAATTTTTGGAACTCCAATTCACCCCCCTCTTGGAGTACATTGAGTCAACAGATGACCCCACATGTACCATGTCAAGAGATCCATTACACATTCTAGGAGGTCCAGTCACGAAAGCTGGAGCTAGGAAGAAGCAAAAAGCTTTAAATGGCCTTATTGAGTAGATCTGGGTTGATAACAACATGCAACAGTAAATCTAAGCTTGGATGATTATCAAGGCATGGTAAACATCATTCAGGTTCAAGTGAAGCTTAATTGAGGTCATTTATGCTAAATTGCACAATTTACATCAAGATCTCGCAATTTTGTCGCAATTTGTAACAAACTGATACTTCATGTTACTTTAGGTTACTTTAAGTGATTTTCATGTTTTTTGTATTATTTTGGGCTGAACATCCATTTATTTGAGGCCCAATTCATGGTAATTAGGATTAGGGCTTAGGATGCTAGTTTCCTATTCTGATTAGAATTACTTTTCCCTATTTAAAGGGCTTGTAACCCTGATTGGGGGGAGCTATTGAATCTGAGTTTTTGAGAGACTTTTCTCTTTGGTTCATTTCAGAACTTTACAAAACTTATCAAGATTATTCTTATGGCGTCCTAACCTGACTTATCATTCTCGTTCTTAATCTTTTGAGGGTGTGGTGTCAACCAACTTTATACCTTTGGTTCTTGTTGCATCATAGACAACGAGTCAAGGTTTTTGCCTTTGGTTCTTGTTGCGACATAAATAACAGGTCAAGGTCCTATTATAAACCTAATTTGGGTTTCCTAGAATTTAGAAATCTCTTATCGTGCTAGGGATCTCATTGTTCTCTTTGGGGTTCTCATCACTTATAGAGACTATAGTTATCCCAAGAATTCAATTTTAGTTTTTCCTATTTATACTTTCTATTTCGAAAGTAATATCCCATGTTTTATACATAGATATGAAAATTTCTTAAAATGATAAAAATAGTCTTTTTCATTATCTGAGAAGATAAGTATATCATTTACATATACTATACAAAATCTTCTAATAGGTGAGAATACACTATCCATTCTTCTTTAAAATATTCGGGAGGCATATTTTAACCCAAAAGGCATTACTAGCTTCATAGTGTCTTGTAGGAGCACTAAAGGCTATTAAGGGAATACTTTTAGGAGTTAGCTTTATTCTGCCAAAATCTTGATTCAAAACTAAATTTTGAATATATTTTCTTTCCTCTAATACCATTGATTGGAGTTTCTTAGCATGGCAAAAAATAGCCATCAAATTTAGTCTTGCTATTGTTGAGGGGTGTGCTAGAGATGTGGGTTGATGAGTCAACAATGAAGATGACGTGGTAACTGACTAATATGCCACCCTAGAAAGTGATGAGGGTCCTTTTAGCAGCACTAGTTTCAAGTGCAAGAGGCTACATGACATGGGTCGTCTTGTTTTGTCCAACAATGTTGGTTGGCAGTTGATTCTCCAACAAAGTTTGAAAAGTGTAAACTCCCCAACCAAGCCGAAAAAGGGAGAGAGAGAACTAAGGAAGGCGAATGGAAGAGCAAAAGCTTGGAATGACTACACAATGACCAAAAGGCATGAGAAGAAAGTGCACACTACAGCTGCAGTGTTGAAGATGGGAAAATACACAAGGATCATAGATTATAACTTGAGAGGCACATTTATACGTAGATTATTGCAACATAATAATAATGGTAATAGATGTGCCCTCTATTATACCTCTCAAACACCCTCACCCTATAACAAGAAACCCTCATGGTCCAAATACAAGAGACAACAATTCCTTCAATGAAGTATCCACAGGAACAAAGGGATAAATTTGGAAGTAGTGACAGAAGAAGAAAGGACGACTGTTTAGGGGCTTTTAGATGGATGACTTGATCCTCTGGTACTCAAGAAAAATTACCCAAGAACTAAAACTACATTATAATGTTTCCCAACCAAGTTGTTCTACAAGCCTGAAAATCATTTTACAATGTTGAAACTGCAAATAACATGAAGAAAAAGGTGGTCTTTGAGTATTTTTGGTATGTATCAGGAAAGGTTGAAGGTGAAAAAGTTGTTGTATGAAGGAGGAAAGTCTGGGACGTGAAAAGGGAGTTGGAGTTGTGTAAATCTCATATGGTCCATTGCCTTCTACTAAGAAATGAAGGAAAAATAATATATATGTGCAGTGACATTTTTTTAATTTTTTTGGTTAATGGGTTAGAGCTGTACAGCAACCTAATGGGTAAATTTAGGTGAGCTATCAAGTTTTGAGTAGCTTTAGGCACTGTTAATAGCTTTCTGGCAATGCTATCATGAATTACCCAGTTGTTCCAACGAAGCTTCGTTGGTTCTGGTGAAAGACTGGGAACTGCCTATTTCTAGCAACTTCTTCAACCATACAAAATTCCATTTTTAGGTTGGTACTTGAGTGTAGCTGGCAAAAATATCACCTACACAAAATTTTGGTAGATTCCCCAAGGTCTATGTAGGATTTTGGAAGATTCTCTTGGCAAAAGCAATCTTTTTGGCAATTTCCAACATAGTATAACTTGTGCAGCCACTTGCATTAAATATGGCTGTAAGTTGCTGATGGAGACTAAAACAACATCTTTGGTTATCTCTCAATGGGATTTCCAATTCGTGGTTAGCATCAAAGGGTATTGTTTTGGGAATCTGGCCCACCTTTCACATCTTTGCCACCCAGCCCTATCTGACGAAGTTAGGCAACATCGCTAGCGCCAAGCTTTACTAGTGTGATACCTCACTTCACTAGATGAGCAATGTTCATCCATCCATACTTACCAAGCTGCTACTCCCATAATTTATCTCGAATGATTCCCATAAGCTTGGGTTTATGGGCTTGTGTTCATCTGCAATTAAAGGTAAAAATATTTAAGAGCACTTATCCAAATATTTGAGTGCACAAATGAATGCAACGAAGAAGGATACCCCCTCGTATATTAAAGGAGATAATGAGGATGATCATGGTTGTGCTCTCTTATCGTGAGGCCAAGATGAGCATTTGTATGTTGTTGTCGTACATGGTTGGCATTATGCCAAGATAGAGAGCGAGCAATATTGACACATGTTGTGACATCGTTGTCTCGAGTCAAACATTGTTGGTCGGCGATACCTACTAACATGCAGAACATGGAAGAAATATGTTATAAGTTGGGATTACTTGCGACCGGTAATTTTGTCCCTTCATATGAAAGAGGAATGATGTGTAGAGCCGCTGGCCATGTAAATATCATAAGGTTAGCCCTGAAAGGCTTCCCTATAGCCAGAGGGACAATAGTGGCTAGCTTTACCCATGGTTGGAGCGTGAACTATGTGGAATCAAAAGAGCACCCGCACTAATCCACTAAGTTGCAAAGAGGGTAAATCTCACTAAACCAGATTCTACCATAGTGATGAATATGTGATAAAGAGGGGTGGAGTTGTCTCCATGGAAGAGGGATGACAACTACATCCATAGCCTTTGATACAACAAGGTGTGATATCACTAACAAATGTTGGCCTTTCTTGTCTTACCCGTTCCATCAGAGGGTGGCCTTGGTTGTTGTTGCCCTTCAAGCACCGCACCATCATGCACAGGCAACCACCAAGGGACTGTCAGTCACTACCAAGTGGATTTTTATTGCTAGAAGGTAGTTATCCTATTTGTTTGTAAGGTTGCAACTATTACCAACCTCATGTTAATTGTACCAAGCTGCGTTGAATCTTTGTCTATTTTCAATAACTAGCAAGATGAAGTATGTATAGGGCTAAATAAGATAGAAAATCTGAACCTTTGTCCATTGTTGGGGGCTGTGTGAATGCAGCCTATTGTACATGGATGGGAGCCATATCCATGTAGCAAAGTGGGCTTTTTGTCCATTGGTGGGAGCTGAAAGATGTAACAATTAATATTGCCACGGAAAGAATCATGACCATTAAAAATGCCTAGTTATGTCATAGAGATAAGTCTACCCATGTTTGGCCATGCGAGTGTAGGAAGAGATGTTGGGGTGGATCGTATCCGTGCTATTCCCTAGCGAAGTGGGTGAACACCCACTTTGGCAATGCTGACTCTACTACAGTGGTCACTAGAAAATAATAATAACATGTCTGATGTGGAAAATGTGTCATGTGAGCCTTTGCTAATGTGGCACTACACATATTGTCAATTTTGAAGCAATACAAATTTATCCCTCAACAGCTATTAAGCTATTTATAATTAACAACCATTATAACTTTTCCTCTTTTAATGATTTTTAACCATAAAAGCTAGGCTACCATGTGGACTTTTTGAAGTTTGTATAATTTTTTGGGATATTAATTCTTGAATTTGCTTTTTAAATTGTACTCTATGCTTAAGGCTATATCTCATAGGTTTTACTCTAATAATAGATTTTGGATCTATTAATTCAATAGTGCCATAAGTTTTATCAACTTCCCAAAGTTTTGTAGGATCTTCTCCATAATTGCTTTTTGGCTCTTTAGAAATGAATTCAAGAGTTAGATCTTCTTGTAGTTCGTTATTGTAAAAGCTTAACACTAGTTTTCTTATTTCTTTTGGGTGAATTTTTCTATTATCCTCACCATGTTGGCTGCAGAAATTTAATAGTTCTATTGTTCTAGTGTAAGGAATGTAAATTCTAGGGGAGTAAAGCCAAAGTCCACAAGGAATGTAAAATTTTACATATGACGCAATTTGAATACACTACTTGAATTGACTTAAGAAATTGTTACCTGGTAGGATATCATTCATGTGTTCATTACTCTTATAAACTTGGGAAATTAAGACCTCTGTTCCACCTATTATGGCTGTAACTTTTTCTATTATGGTTGGTATTGGAAAATACTTTCGTCTATAGCTACACCTGCCATTGTTTGAAAGGTTTTCTTCCAATAATTTTTTGGGTAAACATTGGTTTTAGCCAAGCATATCCTCAATCTTGTATCTATAAAAGCATGAAAGAACTCTGTTTTATATTCTTCATACTTAATACCTATAGATATATAAACACTATAGATACTAGTTTCAATAATATCTTGGAATGCTACTTCTTCCCCACTAAGGGTGATTTTTAGACAATGTTCTTGAACATTATAAGGTGTACTAATGTTAAGAACGTATTTCATAGCATCAATTTTATACTTGCAGTCGTCTTTGTTTCAACGTGAGTTGTTATAGTGATTTCATGTTGTATTTTATTCTTATCCTCTATTTTGAGAGATACTTTAGCATATCCATGTATTATAGTCATTGTACCATTAAAGTTACAATATGTATATGGCATAGTGAGTTCAAATTTTTGTAAATGTGGAATCATATCATTATGGATATATGTTACTCCAACACCTATATTTATTAGGATTGAAATGTTATGCCATTTCTTTTTGTCATAATAATCCCCTTTTATTTTGAAATGTCTATATAATATTTTTATGGTATCTAAGACCATATCATGTTTTATGCTAGCTGATCTAGTTAAGACATCTTTCTTAGGATAGCTCATGGATCCTAGATCTAGACTATTTCTATGACTTGGTCTAGGTTCTATTTTGATTGTTAGTCGTCCTCCTAACTCATATATCATTAATCTAGGTCTATCTCTTTCTCCTGTTAGGAGTGGGTTTTTACTAATATCCATTTCCCATTCTTTGGGTAATTCTATTTCAATGATCATTTTAGGTTTTTGACTTTGTCTTATTTTTGAGAACATAGGGTCTTTGTTTAAATAGATTAGATTGATGATCATTGGTCAATGCATAACTTATCATATAGTATATATTATATGACAATGATCCATCTCTCGTAAAGTTTTCTCTAGCAAACTCGTGTGCTAGGCTTAATCTTTTATTTATATTTCTATCATTAATATTTACATCATATTTAGGATATATTGTAAACATAAGTTTTTGGTACCTAAAGTTGCCTTATACTAATCCAAGATTGCATCTCTTCTATGATTAATTCTATTGTCTTCTAAAGCCAAATTTATTGAAGTGTCTATTCCTTTTCTAAAATGAGCTTTAATTAGAAAGTGAATTCCTCTAATATGGATAAATCTTATCTTTGATATATGTGATTCTTTAATTTTAGATAATTTATTTTCTATTTCTACCTTGATAAGTAGAGGTATATTTATTATTCCTATGGAATTTCTTATGGAAATACTATATTCTTTTGTAGATATCCCATAATATACTATGTCTTTTCTTTTAAAAGGATTACTAATAAAGAAATTAGAGTTATATCCTTTTTCTAAGGCTAGGTACATTTCCTTTTGTCTAATTCTTTTGTATTTATTTTTGTTGAATACAGTCACTTAGTTGTATTCTCCATATCCTTCATACTCTTCAAGTAAGCACCTCCTTCTTCAATATTTGGATTCATCCCTACTAGTGGTTTATAAGCTTTCTATCATATAAACATTCTTTGTTGTCTATAGAATTGCTTTCTATTTTGCTTAGTTTTTCTTCATACATTCTTAGATTTTTAATACTTTCCTTCTTGTATCTTTTAGGACATTTGTTTGCATAGTATCCTTTTTCTTTGCATAGCCAACTTGTGCATTTCTTTGGATTTTTCTTGAATTTTTTTTTTTTTTGGAGTTTTTGATTTCTTAAAGTATCTCATTTTCTTTCTAGAAATTTTATTCTTGTTAAATTTTTGTTTATTTCTTCTTTTAATTTAAAACTTTTTATTCCTTCTCTTGAAGTTTGAGTAACCACATCATAACTTGATTGGATCATTATTCTTATGGCAACATAAGCACCCTTTCATACTCTTTCTTAAGTTATTATAACTATAGGTCTCTAAACACCATTCATTAATTTTAGTTGTAATAAACCAAATCCTTAGTCCTAACATATCTATTTTATCTTCTACATAGATTCTATATGCTTCTAATAATTTCGTTCCCCATAGATTAGGGATCTTTCTAAAGAATAATTCTATTAGGTTCTTAGCCATTCCATGATTTGAAGCCTTGTAACAATATTTCTAAAATAAACTAATGTATTAATCTAGTTCACAAAGATTACATAATTCTAAATTCTATAAATTCCATCTTGCAATTCTTCCAAATTTAACCTCTTCTTTTTCTTGATTTTCTTCCCAAATTTCTCCCAGGAATTCTTTTCTTATGGTTGCTTAATGTTTGGTTAATAAATCATGGATTGCTTCATTTTCATTTATTTAATCTATAACAAGACTTCCACTTATAATGGTGTTCATGTCTTCATCAAATAATCTAGAAAACCAATCGTAGACTATTCCTTTAAAGGTAATTTGAATAAATCTATTGGCTTGTAAAGGGGTCCAACATTTATTTGCTATGGCTATCCATGTTGATTGAACCCAATCATTGATGGCTCTTCCTATGTCCATGACACAATCTAGCTCTAGCTAAATACCATTGGTGTTAATCAAATGTTCTTTGACTCGAACTGGTATTTCAATCTAGTTTGATTTTCAAATCTTTGATATCTTGTCATTCAATGCTTCATTCCTTTGATTTCTATTCTTTCTAAATTCTTGAGTTATAATAGTCCCTATTCTAGATTGTATTGGAAATTCTATTTGGAGTTATATTAGGTCTCCTATCATTTTTTTCTTCTTCACTCTCTTATGCTTTTGTTTCAATGGTGCTTTTTCCTTCTCTCTTAATATTCATTTTCATATTTCCTAATTGTTCAAAAGCTCTAGTAATTTGTTTGCACAGAGTATCTAACTCTTTTGCATTTTCTTCTTCTAAAAGTCTTTGTTCTAATTCTTTCAGTTTTTTCCTCTTGTGTTTTCAACGTGTAGAGGGTTATTCCTTTAGATTTAGGTTTTTCTATAAAAATTTTTGGGATGATTTTAAGTCCTTCACTTCTATCTATAACATTTCTTTTGTTACAAATTGCTATAATGGCATTTTGTAAATCCTTGAGCTATGTTTGGATTTTGTACAAGTTCTTGTCTACATCACTTTCAAGTTATGGAACTATATTACTATTCATTTTTAAAACTTAAAAGGGCAAAGTTTTTAGAAATTTATTTTAACTTTTCTAGGAGTTCTTCTATTTTAGTTTTTATTTCTTAGACTCGATATATTAAAGTTTTTGACTCTCTTATAGTTTGTATATCTCTTTTTAGATCACTAAGGTCTTTGAAATTTTTAATTTTTCTTGCTTTTTCTTTTATAGATTCAAATTTTGTAGAAAAGGTCTCTCCTATCTTTTTTATTTTTCTCAGAGTGCTTTTATTGATGGTTTTTATTTCTAGAGTCCTATCTTTATTGTTTATATCTTTTGCACTAATCTTATTATTACCCAAAGTATTTAGTAGATACAAGTTAATCCAATCTTGTTTATTATTATTCATGTTGAGAGAAATATATTAATAGTATTTCTAAGTGTATTTATTTTCTCTCTTTTCATCCTTATTTGGTAGTTATGAGTCCTAACCTTTGTTGTATCTTAGAGACTTGCTCTTGAAGCTTCTTGTTCTAATTGCTAAGTTTCTCTCTTCAAATTGAGTTCATTGCTTAAGTTTATTATAAATCCTAATTAACCTTTATTATATATTTATAAAATATTTCTTAATTCATCATATTTTATTAAGATTATATTATCACTTTTTCAAAACTTAAAGGTTTAGTTTGTTTTATTTATAACTTAATTTTCTACCAAAACTAATAGAATTTTTTGTGCGATAAACTATTTTAAAATGTTTTTTTAAAGTTTATAGATCATTTTAAAAGAAAATTAACTTTTTACATTAAAAGAAAATTAAATTGATAATTAATAAACTAATTATTGAATTAAGTCTTTTTACAACTAACCAACAATTTATCTATCTCATATTATTTTCAAATAAATTTTTACTTTAAAAAATCTATTATTTTAAAATAGAAAGGTATAGTTAGCTATAATCATGTCCTCAATACTCATAATTAAAAAAATGAGCAACTCTACACATACAATCATATGATGCTTATAATATAAAATGACATAATATTAAACAAGTGTATATTAATTCTTATTTTTATTAATTTATGAGAATTTCTATATAAAGATAATTAATAAAATAACACATCATATTTTTATCATTATGTCATTGTGTACCTTTTAAGAAAATACATCACATTCTCTGAGCTTAAAAAATATAAAATAAATGGAATGTTGCTGTCAAAACAAAAATGATTTATTAGATATGGCCATGCAGGTGTGTCAACACTTAAATCTCAAATTTCGACCATTAATATCTCTGCTACTCGATTTAAATAGCATCACAAACCGACACCCTCTTCTATTCTAAAAGACCCTTCTACTTCTGGCTTCTGGCTACCAACACAGCAGAAACTTAAAAATACGCTAAAAATGCCAAACAAGTTCAATACTCTGCTCTTCTCATTTCCCTTGTTACTTGTGTTCAGTTGTGCCGCAGCAAAAGTTCCTGCAGTAATAGTGTTCGGAGACTCTTCTGTGGATGCCGGAAACAACAACGGGATCTCGACCGTTCTCAAGAGCAATTTCCAGCCCTATGGCCGTGATTTCTACGGCGGGCGCCCCACCGGGCGATTCTGCAACGGCCGGATTCCTCCGGATTTCATTTCAGAGGCCTTTGGACTCAAGCCAGCCATTCCGGCCTACTTGGATCCAATGTATAACATGTCGGATTTTGCCACCGGCGTTTGCTTTGCCTCCGCCGGTACCGGCTATGACAATGCAACCTCCAATGTGCTTGTAAGCCCTCCTTTTTTATTTCTTTTCATTAAAAAGCTAAATCCATATAGAAGGTTAGATTTTGAATTTTTGACTTTAATCTCACATTCATTAATTATGTTTTATATAACTTTGTAGTTAAATTGCATCTTTTTTAATTGTTGTCATTTAGTTAAACATGTGGTAATTAGAAAAATTTTATAAGTTTTATAATAAAAGAAATTAAACCTACATATTTATCTTAAAATTTAAATTTTAGACTTTTAACTTGAAATTTTATAATGTTAGTGATGAAGATTTCTTTTGAGATAAGTTATCTAGGTGTTTATTATAATAATTTATATCAATTTTCTGTTTTTTTTTTTTTTTTGGCAGAATGTGATACCCTTTTGGAAAGAATTAGAGTACTACAAGGACTATCAAAGAAAATTGCGAGATAATGTTGGTAAGAGGATGGGGAACGAAATTATTAGGGAGGCCTTGTATCTAATGAGCTTAGGCACAAATGATTTCCTCGAAAATTACTACATATTCCCTACCCGAAGAATTCGGTTCACGGTGAGCCAGTACCAGGATTTTCTTATCGTACATGCCGAAAATTTCATACGGGAACTTCATGGCCTCGGAGCGAGGAAATTGTCCCTCACCGGCCTTCCTCCGATGGGCTGTCTACCCCTTGAGAGAACCACAAATGTCATGGGTGGCAATGAATGCATAGAGGATTACAATAATGTGGCAGTGGAGTTCAATAGGAAGTTGAATGGG
Source organism: Rubroshorea leprosula (assembly GCA_020521535.1). NCBI lineage: Eukaryota > Viridiplantae > Streptophyta > Magnoliopsida > Malvales > Dipterocarpaceae > Rubroshorea > Rubroshorea leprosula. The sequence goes on from BPVZ01000088.1 coordinate 1,117,831, forward strand.
ATGGTGGCTAAACTGAATAGGGAACTTCCTGGAATGCATATGGTGTCTGCAAATGCATATGACATTTTCTATCAAATTATCACAAAACCATCGACATACGGTAAGTATTCGAAACATTAATTTATTTTTTGAAAAAAAAAATCAAAACATCCTGATATTTAAAATAATATCGAATTATTTGTAAAATTATTTAAATATATTTAATAAAATTTTTTTGTGAGTTAATTTATTAAAGATATATAATTTTTTTATTATTATTCTTAATATTTTAATTATTAAAACTTCTTGATTTTCTTTAATTCTATTTTCTTTTCACATATATGTATCAATTTACATTTCTAAATTGCACTTTTAATGCAAATTAGCAACAAATGCTCTCATATAGTTTAGCATATAAGCCATTATTGCCAACAAGTGCATAATTAGGATTTTAAAATTTCATTAATTTTCTGCATTTATGCCTTCAGAAGAAATGATGAGAGTGATGTGCAAGAGTCTTTTTTTTTTCCTGTGTCGGTCTGCAAAGGTTTTTTTTTTTTTTTTTGGGGGGGAGTAAAAGTTAATATGCAAAGTTAGGTGAGCATTTATACTTTCTTGTTCTAGCTAGTACATGAAGAAAAATTTTAACCTTTTGTCATTTGGAGTAGTAGAAAGTGACGTGAATCGTACTAGAAATATAGGACATCATTCTATTTCCGCCGATGTTTCAAGATCCCACTTGTTTTGGCCGTTAGATCTGGTTCAATCGGTTGGATTAGTGAAATTTATCAAACCAATTGGTTCGCTTAACAAATACTATTAAATTAATTCATTAATTATAAAATTACTTTTACCTTAATTATTTATTGAAAATAATATATCAATTTTGACTGAAATTTTTTTTTTAATTTTAAATAATGTTATTTTATTTAATTCAATTCAATTCAAAATTTATAATTTTACTTTGTTAAATATTAACACCTGTATTTAAAAACTGATTACATTCTAAATATAAAATGTCATCATTTTATTTTATTAAATATTAAATATTATATACCGATATCTAAATGTAAATTAATACATTTAATAAGGTAAATTTTTAACTTTTAAATTAAGTTTTTTTTATATTAATTGTACAATGGAAGCCAACCATCTCTCATCCCTTATCTCATGCTACCCGCACGCCATGTGACTATAACTCATGATCTCTTACTTCCAACAGAAGGAGATAATCACTAAGTTATTTATGTCATTGGCTTTAAATTAAGTTTTAATTAAATAAAATGATATTATTTTCAATTTTCTCAAAGTAAAGATAATATGCGTTATTCTCTCATTTTTTTAATTAATTAAATTTATTTTTACATTCATTTATCAAAGTAACTATTAATTTTAAAGACTTTATATTAAAAATTCATTACATTTTCAAATTTTATTAAATACAAATTAATATTTCATTAAATTTGTTAAAATACCTAATATATTTTCATTTATTAGTTATCTAAAACATTAATATCATATTAATTATATATTTTTTTCTTTTTATTGATTTATTTTCAAATTTTCTTGAGAATAATTTTAATTTCAAATTAATGATTGCTATTTAGTGTAAACAATTGTAATTGACCATTTCTCCTACCCTTGGGTGGAGATTTGCCTGCTATTTACGAACAAAATGGTTAGTGAGTTCTCATAGACTAATTGGACTAAAGATATAAATCAATTTTTTAAAAGATATTACTAATCATTTTCAAATTCTAAATAGCTAGAAATTGAAGTTCCAAATCTATAGCTTTTGAATCTGGTAATTTTTATTTTTTTTTAAATTTTCTTAATAATTATTTTTTATAAATTTATTATTCAACATTTCTGCCAAAAAAAAAAAAAAAGCTCAAAAAGAACTTTTAGAGAAAAATGCATGCAATAATGAGGCGAGAGAGAGGAGATTGCTTGTAGTGGTAGCACTGAGTACTGACAGCTATGGCTGATGAATCATAATAGTCGCAGCCACAGCCCAGCTGAAATGCATAATATTAGAGCAGTAGAGTCAGAAATTGGCCACAAATATTAAATAACAAAACCTACCGGTTTTGGTTTGCGTAAATGCATGACTTTTATAACTTGGGGTGCATTTAAAAGCATGCACTTGTTTCCGTATGGGACCGCAATTGGAATTTCTTCATCTACATGAATTAAGGATTTGGTGTTTTTGGAGTAGTTAAGGGTTTAAAATTAAGATGAAAATTTTATTTTGAGTTTGAACTTTAAAATGAATAAAAAAAATGATATTTTATATTATATAGTGCATCATTCGATATAAAAAAAAAAAAAAAAAAATAGTGGTTATATGTATGTATCTCAGTTCTTGACTAGTTGATACTAATTGACAGGATTTGAAGTATCAGGGGTGGCCTGCTGTTCCACGGGAACGTTCGAGATGAGTTACCTTTGCAGTAAGAGTAACCCATTTACATGCCCAGATGCGAATAAATACGTATTCTGGGATGCCTTCCATCCTACAGAAAAAACAAACAAGATCATCTCCGATCATCTAATCCCTTTTCTTCTAGCTACCTTCTCCTGATTAATTAATTAATTACTGTGATCTAAATACGCGCGTGTACTCATAAATATCACTGTATTAAAACAATTTCAGCTTTTAGTTTTGAGTTCTGGTATTTTCGGGATCAACTGCACTCAAGTAATGCTTTGTATGGTGGTTTGGAGTTAGTAATTTCATTAAAACGGTGCATAATAGTGTTTTGTAATTTTTTTTTAACCAGTCCTAAGTATTTGGTATTTAGTAAAATTTTTCATTTAATGGTATGATAATATCAGTTAGCAAGGGATGATAACAAATTACAAACAATTTGTTTGTTCTAATTAAAAGAGTTTGGTTTCTCTTAAACAAAATCTTAAATTTATGTTTTATAAATAAAAAAATAAGTACTGAGAGAATTTCCTTTTATAATGTTTGATACGGTTGACTCCAAATTAAATGGGTCTAATGTAATTTTTGAATACCAGATAGTTAATACAAAAAAAAAAAAGATAATAACAAATTTTTGCTAATTAAAAAAAAATGTTTGGTTACATCACATTATTTTTTACTTTTCTTATATTTTTAATAAAAAAAATATGGTGCAATTCAAATTATACCAAATTGTACTTACACTACACTGATTACTCAATTACGATGGACTTTTTAATATTAGGGCTCAAATGAACACGCGCATGCAGTTTGATCGAACAAAACGTGACCATAAAAGATTAAAAATAGAGGACCAACACACTAATCTTATCTTTTTTATCTCAAAATATTACAAAAATCCTCAATAAATCTCAAATAAATATTTAATTAGTCTTTTAAAATCTTCAAAAAAATATTTAATTTTTTAATAAATCTTAAATAAATATTAAATTTATAACTAATGTGTTTTTTAAAATCTTCAATAAATATTGAATAAGTGCCCAAAGAGTCTTTAAAATCGAAACTCAATTATATTTTGAAATAATAATTTTTCCTTTTAATACAATTTTACTTCAATATGAATTTAGTCACTTTACTACTTCAATTATATTTCAATATGAACAATTACATTAATAATAACAATCCTTTCTGACGATTTTCAATATTATATTTTTATTAATAAAAGACAAACTAAATACAGCCCAATAAAAATTCTAATCACTTTATGGTTTTACTATATTATAAAAATTGTTAAAATTTTTAATAAATATCAAATAAATACCCAATTTATCTTTTGTAATCCCTCTAGAATAACAATGAATACTCAATTAGCCTTTGAAAACCTTCAATAAATAATTATAAATGTAATTATAGTTTTAATTATCAAGAATTTAATTTGATTTCACAAATTATTTTGGTAAAAATAATAATGAAGCCACTAACTTCCCTTTCTATACTTCAATTTTAAATTGATTCAATAACTTTAAATATATGATAGTTTAAATTCAAATTCAATCATGTCTTACTATATTAAAAATTTGTTAAAATATTCAATAAATCTCAAATAAATACCAAATGAACCTTTTAAAATCTCAAATAAATACCTAATTGACGTCTAAAAAAAATATTCAGGAAGTTTAAGCCCAATTAAATTATATTAATACACTTTCAAATTTCTTAGTGAGAAAAATACATAGAATTCTTTATTAAATTAATTCTCCATATAATATTACTTAATAGTATTCTAAATGTATCAAATTTCTTACTAATTATTCTCAAACTCAACGTCAAATACCATATAATAATTTAACATCTACATCTACAAATTATTAATTTGCAAACAATTTACCCAAATATGTAATCTTACTTCTACTTCAATTATATAATTGGAATAACATAAATATACATTATATTATATTCAAAGTTTTCACTTTGCAAATTAATTCTTAATTACTCAATTATTCTAGTACTAAAAGAATAATAATTTATATGTAAATAATTCTATATAAATGTATTTTTTAATAATGATTACTAAAACATGAAGAATTATGAATAGTTCCAAATTGTACTATATAGAATTGATGTGTATTAACTCAATAATGACTATATCAACTTGGAAATCCAATTTTGAGAGGTATGAAATGGGTTCTAAATGAACTACTTAAGTGTAAGCGAGAACAAAGAGTAGTTATAAGGAAACTAAAAATAAAGAAAAGGCGTTTGCGAGGAAACCTAAAGCTGTTTTGATATTCCTTTTTATCAAAAATCTGAACTACCAAAAAATTATAAAAATGGTAATGTACAAGGCCTTACTTCAATATGCTTATTAAGATAAAAGTTCAAACAATTCTAATATGTGCACAACAAGAGAGAGAGGATAAAAATGATATAATAATAAATAGATATTCAAGGAGTGAATAAGAAAGAATAATATTGAGAAAATAAGAATAAAGAAAGAAAGAATAATAATAATTAAATTATTAAATATAGAAGGAAAATGTGGGTGCATGTAGTGTAGATAGATAAATATAATGATCAAATGTGAGAGAATAAATTAAGAGATGGAATCCTAAGAAAAATTAATGAAAAGTGAAGTGAAAAAGTATCAAGAGGAAAAAAAAGATGTTAAAAAGGATATATTTTGATAGATAAAGATTTGAAGAAATGACTAAAAAATTGAATAATTAATATAGATGATAGAATAGTAAAAGAAAGAATGATAATGAATAAATTACAGATATAAAGAGGGAAAATGCGAAAAATGTAGGGTCTTTAGCTTATATTGGTAAAAATTTATAACTTTTTGTATATGCATATAAATTTATCTCATATATTATTGAATGATTTGTAATTTAAGGATATTAAATATTATTGTAATACTGAGAAAATATAAAATATTTAATGATAGATAGAAAAAAAATTGGGTATAAAAAGATATTTACTGATAGATGATAGATGGAAAAGGTGACTAAAGAAGAATAGTAGAGAGGAGAGGATAAAGAAAGAAAGAAAGAATAATAATAAATAAACTATTAATATAGAAAGGGAAAATGAGTGCGAATATAGTTTAAAGTGATAAATATAGTAAAAGATATGAGAGGGTAAGTTAAAAGATACTGTCATATGAAATAGCATAAGTAAATAAAAATGTATGAAAAGAATAATGCTAATAAGTTATATCTTTTATATTTTGACTTAAAATCTTCTAATATAGGCTTCAAGAGAAAAGAGACAAAATGATGTAAAAAAAAGAAATATATAATAGTAATAGTTACAAATTCAAATGCTAATAATAATAAAAAAAAAAGTTATAGATTCAAAGATAAAGAAAATTAATGAAGATTTATTGAACTATTTTATCATGTTTATCTAAAAAAAGTTTAATTGATATGGAAGTTAAATATATGTCTATAATAAATTAATATGAGTTTAAAATAATTTTTATATTTATTAATTAAAAATTAATTTTAATTGTGAATTATTGGCTCAAATACTCCAAGAGAGGGTGAATTGGAGTCTTTAAAATTTTCTTCTTTTTGTCAATCTCCAAATGCAAAGTAAAGAAGAAAGGAAGAAGAGCTTGCACAATTAATTTTATAGAGGTTTAGGTCAACCACTTGACACTTAATCCTTTACCTTAGCTTTACTTACCAAAGATTTCCTCCTCACTTTCTACTAATGACCAAGAGTAGCTTAAAGGAGCTACCAATTGTTTTACAATATGTCTTTCACTCAATCACTCTCCATGACAAATATTCTCAATAAACCTCACTTGATTTCTCTCTTGAAGACTTCACTTACTCTCAAGTATCACTTCTTAGAGTTTATTCACTCCCAAGATCACAAAAAAGGGCAAACAGAAAAATTACAAAGCATATGATCTCTACAATATCTAATTTGCAAGTGAAAGCTTAAAGCTTTTGAAAGGATTTTCAAATCTAAGCTTAACTCATGTTTTTGATCTTTTAATATGTGTTTAGAAGCTCTTTAGGGTGTTTACCAACCATATTTATGCTCCCATGGTCAAAAATAGTTGTTTCTAGCCACTAGAGTCCATTAAATTCACAATAAATTAGTTTAAGTTCAAGAAAACATGTTGCAGAATTTACTATTAAGCTTACTTTCATTTCAAAGTTGACTACTAAGCTGGCTTTCAATGTTAGAGTCAACTCTATTGCTATCTTTGCACTTTCTGTTTTTCTTTTGTGTTGGTGGTATAACCCAAAGCCAATTTAGGAATTTGAGTATGAAAAATTAAAAAAATCTTCAAAACTTTTGACCATTGGAATCATTAAATGCTTCAAATAATTCCCATGCACCAAAACTACACTTTTGAATTTCTAATAGTTACACCTACTCCAAAGCCAAAGCCAATTCTCCTGTGCACTTTTTCAGTATTTCAAACTATACTTTTCCATCCAGCTTTTAGAGCCCGTATCATTTTCATCCAAACTTCATTTTGGCATTCTTATACTTAAAGTCTAAGATTTCTACTTTCATACAAACTGACTCTTGAACCAAAACTCTCACTTTAATTTGATTTATTCTTAAATGAATAGACCAAACTCAATTTTGCATTAAATGGAGATTTTTCAATTTTTTAATTTTCTGCAAGCTAACACAAAACTCATTAGACTTTTTTGCAATAGTTTTCATTTCATCAAAATTATCATAGGAACTCAACAAAATCAATATTACCTTAAGAGAAAAGTGCATATTAGTTCTGACCCCAAAATACATCATGTTATTTAATTAAAATTCAATTGAAAATTAAAAAAATCAATCCTATTAAATAAGATGAATTTCTAAATTTTAAATTGGATTTGGGTTTTTAAATGTAGGTTGAGATTCTAACTTTTTTGAGAGTTGAGACTTATATGCATTAACCTCTTATCTTAATATATTATAAAAATGATTAAAATCTTTCATAAATTTCAAATAAATACCTATTGGGATTTTTAAATTCCGCAATAAATCTTCAAGTTAATAAATTACTAAAAAGATGTAGTAAAAATGAATTGCATTTAGAATCTAGTTATATTATAAAAAATTCTTCTATAAATCCTAAATAAATACTTAATAATTTTTTTAAAATCTTCAATAAATATCTAATAAGTAGCCAATAGATTATTTAAGATCTTTAGTCTTCAATAAGTTTTAAATAAATATTCAATGGGTCTTTTAAAGTCTCCAAATTTAATTGTATTTTCAATAATTATATTTCCACATGCATCTTCAATATTATATTATCAATAATAACATTTCCTTTTTACACAATTCCACTTTAGGCCCCGTTTGGTATAGCGGTTTTGGGGTAGCGGTTAGCGGTTAGCGGTTTTACCTAAACCGTTAAATATAGGTGTTTGATAAATTTATATATTTCGAAACCGCTATAAATAAAGTGTTTGGTAAAATTTTTATTTAGCGGTTTGAGACTAGCGGATAGCAGTTAGAGTCCAAACTGCTAGCGGATTGAAAAAGTTAGTTTATGTAACTTTTTGTACCAAACCGCTAGTGGATTAAAATTTTTTAATTTTATTTA